>JAGRRF010012892.1:24909659-24938992 GCA_019097615.1 Morone chrysops
GGGGGGGGGGTCAAGTCATAACTGCAACCAAAGTAGACTCCATACATCCATCAGGAAGAGAAACTCAGACTTTTGCCTCTTTTGTTGGTCAACCTTCAACTGGGACTTCAAGTCGAACCAAACCAGACTCCACTCATTTTTCTGCTGAATTTCAAAACCCAGTAATCACTGTGCAGTAACTGCAGAGTTAGTCTCTAGTCAACTGCAAATTCAAATCCAGTCAAACCAGACTTCATTCATTTTCTTACGAATTTTACAGCAGAAGCTCAAATTTCCACTGTGGGATACAGGATTCACTTTCAAAGTCAAACTAAACCAGACTCCATTCATTTTTCTCTGCATTAAGTTAAAGTTTACTCTCCTCTGCTTCTCTGTTGGTCGTCTGCCAACTGGAACTTCAAACCAAACCCAGTTCATTTTCTTCTGACTTTTAGAGCCCAGTTTAAAACCTCAGTTTCCTCACAGAAAAATGTAAAATAAATACAAATAATCCTTAAAAATGACACTTTGGTTCTGAACATCTGACACTCAAATATAAACGTTCTTATTAAAGTGATAAAACTGTTTTGAAGATTTGAACTGAGCAGAAAATAGAAAGATAGAAACCACGATTCTGATTTAAAGGTTCCTTCACACTCGTGTTGAAACGGATCCTCTGACTGTCGAGAGCAATAAAAAATGTAATTATCGCAGTGAAATCGTTCTCGTGTTTGGGTGGAACACAAAGTGAAATCTAATCAGAGAGAAAGAAACGTGCAGGTGACCTCTGACCCCCGTCATAATTGCTGTCATCAGGAACGCAGATTAATTCTGTCCCTGGACTTTATTGGAACATCTGTTTTCATTCCACTCGTCATTCATCCCGTCACTTCGTGGGATGATCATCAAACCGACTTTCAGATTCTGTCTGAAGGTTTTTCATTAAAGTGATCCAGATGTGAAAGCGGCTGTTAGCAGAACCACGGCGGGAAACATCTGCAGCGGTTCAGAGAGGGGGAGATCAATGAAGCTGATCGGCAGGCTGATCGGGAGAGTGCTGATCAGTTAGGCTGGGTTGGTGAGGGGTTCTTTAAGGGTTCTTCAGGGGGTCGTTTGGTGTTCTGAGTCATTGAAGGGCTTTGTTAAGGAGGTTTATCAGGTTCTGGTGGAGGTGGAACCAGATCTACAGCTACTTAAAGGGGGACTGTGGGGTTGTTCTGGGGGTCCTTTAATATGAGGGGGTCCAAACTGCCCCGGAGGGTATTTGTAGGGTTGTTCTGGGGTTTATTGGTTCTTAAGGGAGAACTTGATGGTTCTAACGGGGTAAAGGGGAATTCTGGGATTATTTAAGGTGTTCTGGTCGTTTTTAAAGGGCCTTGTTGTTGTTTTTCTTGTTGCTTTTGTTGTTGTTGTGAAGAGTAAACAGTTCACCTGTGACCTTTGACCTCTGACCTGAATAAGGAGGCAGGAAATGACCCAGAGAAAGAGTACCAAAATAAAAGTTCAGTGTTCCCTTATAAAAAATAAAAGAATGAAGAAGATGAGAGGATGAAGGAGGTTATTGTTATTATTGATTATTGATCCAGGGGGCGGGCGCCACCTAGCGGCAGAAACAGGAACTGCACCAACCTGATCAATCACACTCTAATCGATTTATTGAACCTTTGATCTGTGATCGATTATCATCCCGGGACGGATTCAAACATTAAAATCAGATGAAGACAAAGAAAGAAAAAAATCCTCAGATTGTACCTCAACTTGTAGTTATTGATCACAGATCACAGATCAATAAATAAAAGCACAGAAACGTTAAAAGAGCAAAATAAAAGCGGAAATTATTTAACTTATTTTATTAATTAAAGTTTAAATGCTGATTATCTTCTGTGTGTGTGGGAGCTCGTTACTGCGTCCTTTAACAAATAACAACAACTAATAATATTGATTTATGGAATATAATAATCAGTTATTGAGTATCTGAAAACAGTTTATGAAACTTTAAATAATTGTAAACAAAATGTCATAAAAATAGAAGAATCCATTTTTGAGCATTTCTGAGTTTATTTTCAGTGTTTTCTTGTAAATGTATTGATTGATTCTACAGATTATTAATTAATTAATTAATTTAGTTGCATAAAAACATTCACAGACAGTCAAATCAGCAGAATTCACATTCAAACTCTTATTGTGTTGAATTCGACCTCAGTGACACAAACCAGTGTTTTATTTTGAAATGTTCGTTTTTAAAAGTAGATTTAAAAAAAACTAAATATTTTTTATTATTTATCAAATATATTTTTGTGAAACAAACAGAAAATGTGCAGCACTAAAAATAAAATCACATTTCTTTTTAAACTGGTTAAACTGGGACTGCGAGCAGCGGGAATCAGACCGGTTCCTCCCTGGGTCTCCTGCTGCTTCCTGTGGCGTGAGCTGAATGCTGAGGCGGGAATCAGACGGAGGCCCGGAGGGACAAAATTGTGTCCAATAACGGAGGAGAGCCGGTTCAGTGACAATGAGAGACTTTAAGATCACAAAATTATTAATTTTATTTCTCTATTTCTATTGAATGTGCATGAAAGCTGCATGAATTCATACTCAAATATAATATATATCACATATAAAATGACAATAATATAATGAATCAATAATCAGTCGAATCGGATGAATTCAGGATTTTTTTAGCTTGAATCCAATAAAATCTTTATTTTCCATCATTAATGTGAATTAACTGAACGTACTGAAGGTTTATGAACGCGGGTTTTATTATTCATCTTTAATGAAACTTTCTAGTAAAATGAATTACATCATATGACAACATAAACGTTATACACTTTATATTACAATAAACTTTATACACTTTATATTACAATAAACTTTATATACTTTATATTACAATAAACTTTATACACTTTATATTACAATAAACTTTATACACTTTATATTACAATAAACTTTATATACTTTATATTACAATAAACTTTATACACTTTATATAAGAGCAATAAACCTCCTTTGGTGGAACTTTGAGGACATTTTTCTAAACTTTTACACAATCAAATCTTTATTTTGTGTTCTTTATGTATTTATTTGTTTCATGTTTCTGTTAAACTGAAGAGTTTTATTTGGTTTTTAAAGATTTTGAGGTTGTGAAATTGATTTTGAGTCTTTTTAAACTTTGAACTGGAGGAACGAACCAGCGGAGGACGCCGGGCTCCGGTGGAGGAGCAGCGGCCTCAGAGTGCACAGCTTGCGGGGCAGGAGGAGGATCATTAGCTGCGTGGCGCTGCGGGGTTAATGGTTCAATCAATGTCAACCGCTGGAAATAAACTTTGAACCGGACCATCTGCCGGTTGCAGCCGCAGACTCACCGAGAGACTCATTACTGCACCGACAGCGACACCGTGAGGCCGACAGCAGGAGCTGCAGTCCTCTGACATGAATCAATATCTGCTTCACTGGAGGAGGAACTCGGTTAAATGAAGTCCAATAAAATACAACTGCTTTGATTGAGTTTCCGTTTGTTATTCTGCTTATAAATTCCAACATTTATTCTCCTGAATGTTTGTTATTGTGAGTTTAATAAAGAAATCTAATCTGTGTTTAGTGAGTTAAACTGTTTCTATCTGATATCATTGCATTCATTGTGGATCCATCAGCTGATTATTGATCCATTAATCCATCGATTGCTTTGTACAAATACTGAGAAACTTTGTCAGAGAATTCGAAATGATTACAAATACGTTTAAATTATTACAATACATTTAAAAAAAGCAGCAAATCTACAAATGAAAGATGAGAAATGACTTTGATCCATTAATAAACTCATTGATCAACAGACTGATAAACTGCTGCAGTTTCATTGATTTAAAAACATCATATTTTATAAATGTTTCATGTTTCAGATAAACGTAGTAAAGTACTTCAGATTAAACTCACATACACGTTTCTAATATTTTAATAAGGTTTTAGATGAACTAACGTTGGGCTATAAATGAACTCCACCACGGTCACATGACTTCCACACTGTGGCTAAACTTGTTAGCAAAAAACATTCACAGGTAATATTTACTGATTTAAAAAATATTCTTTTAGACAGCTATTCACAAACCCATTAAATTCAATGTGAGGGAACCAGAGGAGCTCAAATCAGCTGATTAATGAGCTCAGTAAACAGTTTCCTGATGAGTTTCTGCTCTCAGTCTCTAGTTTCAGTCTTCTTCCATACAGCATGATGTTCATTTAGTGACTGATGGTCCCATTTAGAGTAAAACAGACCATAAAGCAGGGGATGCTTTAGGGCGGGGCTACCTTGTGATTGACAGCTCATTCTCAGTGAGTCCGTCCAGCTCAATGCAACCAAACTCAGATCAAACTGTCAAATAGTGCTGATCAGATATGGATCCAGATTCTGTTCTGACTATTTCTCTCCTCAAATCTGTTCACAAACAGATTTTACTGTTTATCTGGAATACCAGATCCTGTGTGAGCAGGAGAGCAGCCAATGAGAGCAGCTCCACTCGCTTTACGTGACCTCCGCTGGCTCCTACAAACCGTCATGGCGACGACCGTAACGGTTCTCCACAAACCAATGAGGGACGTTACAAGAGGGTCACACTTTGTTCCGGGCTGTGGCTATTTCCTGGAGAACTTCTCCATAAAGAACACTTAGGTTGACCTTTGACCTCATTGTCACTGACTGCACAATAATAACTCTGGACGGTCACATTCTGGATCAATAAAGCAATAGATCGGAGGTGTTTGCACATGTTTCCACACAGAACTGTGAGAGGGAGAAGACGGAGCAGGAAGTCGTGACATAACGTGGAAATCTTTAATTAAAACATTCAGTTCAAATTCAATCAAATTAATGAGTTTGGTTTCGTCTGTCAAATATTTTCCATCATCTCTGACATTGTGAGCCGAAAGTGATCAATAAAATGAATGAGTGATTATTTAATAACGTCAATAACATTGTGCAGATAAATGACGGTGTTACGTCACTTCAATCGACTTTAATTTCCCCGAACTGAAGACGGGTTTGAACTCCTGATTTCTTTCCACAGTCTCAATCGGACTCATTATTTTTAATGATTGACTCATTGATGGCTGAATGGAGGAGAAGATGAGGGTGAAGCTGTTTCTCATTAATAAAGAAACATCACTAAAATCAGCGGTTTGAATCCGTTCAGTCACTTTCTGAAAATCAGATCTTCGACTACCTTAAAGGGACAGTTCACCCTTAAATCATCCCTTCTTCCTCTTTATATCGTAAAACCTCTAAAAACAGTTCCTCAACTTAAACCTCCGGACCCTCTCTGCCTTCATCGTTTGGGGTTTAATTCCTTTAACACAAAGCTCAGCGCAGACGGAAACTGTTTCTCCTGACTTTGTTCAGCAAGAATGTGAGGTTTCTCTCTGCGCCGCCGCCGGAGTAAAGGACGCCACACGACAATAACCCAGACTCACTTTAATAAAACACTTCGATTGTTCTGATGGGAGGACCCTGGCAGACTTAAGGAATATAAATAATGTTGGATGTTTATGATGCTTCAGAGGTTGGGAGTCTCTCCTGTTCACAGTAAATCTGAATGAATGTAAAAGGAACCGAGGAGTTGAACTGTGACAGAAGTTTGAACGTTTATATCTGTGGAGAAGATCTAAGCAGCTTGGAGCTTTAAGAGGTTTTATTCATCCAAAGAACTTCAGTAAAATCCAGACCAGGCCTCTAATGGGGACCCCCAGGCTAGTAAAGGAGAACCTGTGTCTATTTGGGGCTTTTATTAGAGGTTTTACGGTAGTTTTGGTGCAAGACGTCTTCAGTAGAAAGTTCTAACAACTACTATGTGATGTGCAGACGTTCGTATTAACAACTGAAAAGAGCTGGAAATAAACCGTTTGTGTTGTTTTTTTGTTTGGCCTGTCGTAAATCCCACAATGATAGAGACGTAGTGTAAAACTGAATCTCTCTCGTGAGTTTGAGGTCAGTAATAAATCTAAAGCTCATGTTTTTTAGGTTTCCAGTTGATCAGTTTATTTGCACAATAATACAAAGTGAAATACAAACATAAAGAAGAAGTAATCACAGTGTCCGAGAGGAACGATTATTATTATTATTATTATTATTATTATTATACTTCTTTATGTTCTCTGAGGCACTTTGTGAACAAATAAAAGCACTTTATAAGTAAACTCTTTTAATTGTGTCCCCAAACATTTTATTCTGATCAATCAGAACCGAGAACGTTATTATTTTAATGAATTATACAAACAATAATCACAACTATTTAACCAATTTTCACTTTCTGTGGAAGCTGATTTCCACTAATGAAGTGGGGAAAAAAAAAAGATTGTGTCAATTTTTATAATAAGAAACTCTCAAAATACTCTAAAGTCATTAATTTGAAGTTTCTCATTACTGACAGAATCTTTTTTCTTCCGTCACTTTTCAGCGCAAATAAACAAACAAAAAGCCATCTTCAATGAAACTTCACTTCTTGGTGAAAAACTTCCTGAAGACGCTCCGACGCGACCTTTCTTTGCTCGCGCTGTCGTCTGTGGGGGTCCTAGCGGGCGGGTCCTGGGTGTCTGGAGGAGGAGGAGAAGGCACTGAAGGGGGCTGGCTTTGAGTACCTGCGGTGTAATAGATTACAATCAGATAAAATATCCACAGTCACGTCGCTCGCTGGTTACCGTTAGCATGGCGGCGTCAGCTTCTCACCTGCGGCCCCGACCTCCCTGTCCTCCGGGTAGTGGTGTTTGTTGTAGTACGTGTGGGGGGGTTTGGGAGGAGGTTGCCCCTCTGTGGACGATTGCCTCTCCAGGCTCTCAGTTCTCCCCTCAGGCGGTTTGCTCGAATCATCCGGAGCTTCGGCCAACTTCTCCAAACTCAGGTTGACAGATGATGCTCGCCTGGAACGACAGAATCACGTTTCAGTGTAGAAAGCGCGACAGCAAGACATATTGGGTCTCTCGCTAACAAGAAACTAATATAAAACATCTTCAGTTAGAAATCAGTTTAATCTCTGCACAGAGACGGGTCCAATACATGGAAATCCTGTGAATTTACATGTTTAATGTAAAATAACGAATCTGTAAAAATCTGTAATTAAATAATCATAAAATAAAGGGAATAAAAGGAAATCGATATTTTTTTCACAGATATTTACTGTTTATTTAATAGATTCAAATGTTACATTTAAATTTAATATTGTTAATATATTTCTATAATTATGTAAAATTAGTGAAAAAAGTATTAGTTGTGTAATTGTAATGGATTAGTTTGTTAATTGACAGATATCTTGTATAATGATGGAAGTTGAATAAATGTTGTTTATCAGTGTATAAGCATTGGTAAACTGTCCAAATACAGTTTTTATCAGTGGAAACAGCAATAATTTCACAGATAATGACTTTTATTACAGTTCTATAACTTTTGAAATTCAGATTAAAATAATAAAAATCAAATACTAACAGCACTCTGCTGTATTTATAGCTCATTTCATTGTTTAAATATGTAAATATATTGAATCAAACAAAAAAAAGGCCCAAAATTACACAAGATTTGATGTTTTAGTGCAGCACACAGCAGACACAGTGGGACACAACCCTCCATCCTGAAGTCAGGTCTATTTCTACATCCAATAATACGCTCCTGCAGGAATCCTTTATTAATGTATTTATGGCGGCATTAGTCATGTTGCGTCTGCAGTTCTGCACATTTCTGCAAACCCAACCGGACATAATGCACGTCGGCGTGAACAGAGTCTGTGTCGCTGTGTGTTTCTCCACCACTGTGTGCCCGCTGAATGTAATCCACCTTGTCAAAGTATCTCATTAAAGGAAAATCCTGCTGGCAGGGAGTTTCATTTCTTTGGCCCTTCGCCCACCTGAGAGGAGCCCGGTGTCCCCGCGGTGCACAGTGTGAACAGGTAGATGTGAAAGTCAGAGTCAAATTACCCGACGCTGTTTGAAGGAAAAACCACTTCAGTCTGAAACTCCATCAAAACACTTCTGACTGACAGACATCCTGTTTGAACCAACGCCAACGTTCCACTTATGAGTAGTAAAATTCTTCATGTGGACGCTGATCACAATGAAAATCAGATACTTTTTCAGTCGTATTGAAGTACATAAAGACGTTCTCGCTCGCCTTGAAACACTTCAATACTTCAATGTGTGTGTGTCAGTGTGTGTGTGTCAGTATGTGTGTGTCAGTGTGTGTGTGTGTGTGTGTGTGTCAGTGTGTGTGTGTGTGTGTGTGTGTGTGTGTGTGTGTCAGTGTGTGTGTGTTTGTCAGTGTGTGTGTGTGTGTGTGTCAGTGTATGTGTGTGTATGTGTGTGTCAGTGTATGTGTGTGTGTCAGTGTGTCTGTGTGTGTGTGTGTATGTGTGTGTCAGTGTATGTGTGTGTGTCAGTGTGTCTGTGTGTGTGTGTATGTGTGTGTCAGTGTGTGTGTGTGTGTGAGTGTGTGTGAGTGTGTGTGTGTTTACCCTGAGTCTTCAGAGTCGCTGCTGGAAGATTCGGGGCAGTTTTGAAGCTTCTTCAGCCACAGCTGCTGCAGTTCTCTGCTGGACGCCGCGAACAGATACTGACTGCCGTCCTCCAATCTGACACACACACACACACACACACACACACACACACACACACACACACAAACACAACCCACAAACACAAACACACAAACACAACACACACACAGTCAACAACAAAGAATAAGTGTCATTACAGTAAACTCGGTGGTGTTGAGCAAATTATTTCCTGTTAAGATAGTTTCCTGTCTGTATTGTGTATTTATAATATTTTCAACAATCAAACAGATTGAATAGGATGAAATTGGAAGATTTCAGTGTTTTGTCCTATTAGACTATTTAATTAATACATTTCTTTATATTAACCTTTCCCCACAGAACTGAACCAAATGCTGAGATAAAGCATTGATAAAGATAAAGCGACTGTGGATATTTTTTTAAGTTTTCTATTACGCCTTAAAATCAAAAAAGGCCTTGCGACCCCCTATAAAGCTTTGGCGACCTCTAGTGGGGGTCCTGATCCTGAGGTTGGGAATCACTGGTGTAGTGCAGGTGATACACAGGTATATGAAGGACTTATTTTTCTTCTAAATCCTCTCTGATGGTTGGGTTCACCCACCCTCTGATGTGTATCATTCAGTGGTGTTCTGTAAGATCTATTCTAGGATGGTGAAGGCGTGACACAGTTTTTTATGAAAGTAAGAAACCCTAATTATGTGTTTTTTTCTCTGGCTGTAGTCTGTGTGCCAGTCTCATGATACAGTTTACAGTATGAACCAGGAGATTTACTGGTTGCTGTTCACTCACATCAGTTTGATGGTGTTCTCCTTCCTCCTGTAGTAAACGTTCTCCCTGCAAACAGCTCCAACCATGTTGATAGGAGGCCACCTAGAGGTCTTCTGTGGAAACACACACTGCAGTGTTTCTACCTTTTATTAACCACATTATTACAGTGTGACCTGTGGAGGAAGATCTCTCTCTATCTCTCTCTCTCTGACTGTCGATTGATCACTTTAAACACATGAATTATTAAAAGTAAAGATGATAGTGAAGCTGTTACAGACATATAATACAGATATATAATTCATTCAAGGCTTTTTGGACGATGCATTCATTCATTGTTTTACTGTAACATGTGTCAGCCTCAGTTTACTGCAACACAAGGCTTACAGATTTAATAAGAACACACAGACGGCTCTGATATGAGACTGAAACTATTTAAATAACTGTTAAAGCTTCTTCAGCACAGATAGAGAGAGCGTTTCCTGAGGCTTCATCCCTCCACCACTCATCATGAGTCTGCAGTGAACAGTGAACCTACAGAGACGCAGTGTTTGTCCTACCCGTGCAGCAGCGGCTCTGTCTGTGAACAGGCTGAGCGTCTCTCCTTCCAGCACAGCAAACACCTCCTCCCAGTGCTCCTGCAGCAGCAGCCAATCAGAGAGAGACACACCTGTCAGCCAGTGACCGCAATGCACCTGCAGCCATGTTGGAGCTAACCAGCTAGCTAATGATTGGTGGAGATCAGATAATTGTTTTGTTCACATTAACTTAATCTGTCCTTTTATTGATAAATGTTTTATTCTAATTTATTTATGTATTTATATTGATTATAGCAAAATTTGGGCAGAGAAGAAATTTCGTTCCCGTGCACTCTGTATGTGGAAATGATAATAAACAACCTTGAACATTAAGTTTGAAATTCAATATATATATATATTCACTCATATATTCAACCTGCACAAAACAAACAGACTTCCACTTCCTGTTTCCTTTGACTTTTCATGCAGACACACTCAGTCTGAACACACCTGTCCTGTCTGAAGCTTCTCACCTTGTTTCCTCCTTGTTTCAGTTTGATCTCCAGCACTCCCTCCATTCTGACCTGAGCCACAGGTTCTACCTCCGGCATGGAGCTGGGTTCCTCCTCTGGTTCTGACATCCTCTGTTGTTGTAGAGGAGACGGAGGCAGCTCCTCTTTTGGAAGAGCAGCTGACTCAGTGTCCTCCTCTGTGATTGGTGGAGCATCTGGGGAGTCGAGTGGCGGATCGGGCTGGTCTCCGGTCGGTGATTCCGGGTCGTGGAGCTCTTTCGGTGACGATTCAGGAGAAGAGGGTCTCTCTGCGACAGGTGGAGGTGGAGGTTCGGTGGGAGATACGAGCTCTCTGATTGGTGGAGGGGAGTCAGGTGGTGTGGAGGGCTTCTCTGATATCTTCGAAGGCTCGGAACGGCGTCTGAACGCTCGCTCTGTGGAGGAGATTCTGGGCTTTGGAGCCAGAGGAGGTTTGGATCTGGGGCGGTCTTCCTCAGGAGTCTTTGTAGATGAAGGAGAGATTTGAGGGGACGGGGGAAGTTTGGGGGAGGAGGGGGGAGGTGATTGAGGACGTTTCGGACCGGAGGAGTCAGTTGGAGTGTAGTTTGAGTGGCTGCTTCGACTCCTCCAAGGCTTTACAGTCGGGCTGGAGCTGGGACTAGCAGGAGGACTGTTGGCGTCTTCTTCCTCCTCCATTTTCTGAGACTTCCTGCTGGCACTGAGGCTCCTCCTTGAGTCTGAGTCCGGGTGCAGAGGTGGGCTAATTGGGCTGCTAGCAAAGGCTGTGAGACCGGGTTTCCTGTCAAGCACGATCTGTCCGATGGTCCTGTCCGTCTTTCTGCCGCTGCTGACTCGACGGACGATGTCCCTGGAGGAGGAGATTCGAGGGGTCTTCGGATCGGAGGGTTTACTCCTCAGGGACAAGACTCTGGCTGGAGGTTTTTTGTCCCCAGTTCCATGGAGACCCAGTCTTTGCTCCCTCTGAGAAGACAAAGAAAACATTCAGTGTCCACGAACCGTCCTCCAGTCTCTGTTTTTGTTACAAACCAACCTGTGTTTTCTTCTTCTGTAGTGCAATGAAGCGGTCGCTCTGGGCCTGGATCATGGCCTCCATGTCTTCCTGCCTCTTCAGGAGCTCCATAACATCAGACACAGAGTCCTGGAAGGAACCAAAAGAGCCACGTGTTTTAGTTTTTGACCAAGCCCAATATTGAACCGGCAGAAAGAGGAACATTCGTCAGCATGAACAGCAATATCAGATAACAATGGATATCAGATATAATCCTCAGAAAGTGTGAGCTGAATTTATGTGTTCAGATATAAGTCAGTTATGACTCTACTGCAGCGCCACCTACTGACCGTGTTGGTGAGCGGTCAAATCAGCAGAAAAACTACAATAACCAACTTCCTGTACCTGCATGCACCTGTCCCTTTCAGCTCACACAGTATCTTTCTCTCTCTAGTTCCCCCTTAAGGACTCCTGGCTGTCAGTAGTCCTCAATGTGGTCTAGACCTACCCCGTACTCCTCAGCCATCAGTGTGTTTTCGTAAGAGCTGAGCCAGCGCTCCGCCTGCTCCAGCTCCCTCTGCAGGAGGAAAATCTCCAGCTCCTCCTCATACAGGAACCTGGTCTCCTCCCAGACCTTCTCCACTCGCTCCTCCAGCTCCTCCAGCTCACAGACCCGCTCCTCCACCTGGGGAGGGAAGTCAGGTGAGCGTTGATTATCGGACGATACTCTGAGAGAATGTCAGATTTTAGATGTATCGGTCTTACCTCCTGCAACATGAAGTGTCCCTCCTCTATCAGCCGCCTCCCATCCTCTTTCACAGCCTGAGATTTGCTGAACTGTCTGTCCATCTGAATGCGGTACTCGTCATGCTTTTTAATGAGCTGCTCCAGGTCGGTTCCCTCCACGCTCAGCGCCTCCCCCCGCACCAGAGACAGCATCTCCCTCAGCAAGGCCCTGGGACACCGGACAGACGTCCATCAACACAGACTCTTAGAGGAACTGCAGTTTTTGTTATGACTCTTTACAGCAGCAGAGTGTCTTAAATCTGAGCGCTTTTTCTTTCACTCAGATCAGTGATCAACTTAAACATTATCTTGGCTTCACAACTGTAGTAACTGTTACAGCAGCGTCCATAAAACATAAATCCATCATCTGTCTGTTTGTATCTTTGTCTGCGTCTTTGTGTCTGTGTCTTTGTGTCTGTGCCTGTGTGTCTGTGTGTCTGTGTGTCTGTGTGTCGGACCTACATGAGTTCAGTCCAGTGAGAGAAGTATTTCTGCACGTCCTCAGCCTGGCCCAGTTTGGCCCGGCGTTGGGAGGCTTTGTCCTGGATGCTGGTCCAGCAGGCCTCCAGCTCCTCCAGCCTCTGAGTCACAGCGGTTCTGGCCTGAGGCTGCCGCCTGCTCAGAGCCCGGCCCTCCTCTTGGCTCCTGGTCACCTCCTCAGAGATCAGAACCAGGTCCCTCTGATGGCAGACATCAACAACAAGGCGGGTTATTGTACAGACTGAACTGAAGGTACCAAATCAGTGTTGCTGACTCGTGAGCTGGTAAAGTACAAATCTGAGGTACTGCGTGTTTAGTTTTCATACCACTTTGTACTTTATACTCTGACAGCTTTAGCTTCAGTTTACAGATCAAATTAATCGCACAGAGCAGCTGTTTGCTAATATATTCATGTTATAAATCTCATATTTAACCTTTAATTTAAAGCTAAAAGATGAAAAGTTCCAGTTTTTAGCCAACATTTTCTTTTCTTTGGTTTTCTGTCCTTCCTGTTCCTGTGTTTCCTGCAGGATGTTTCCTACCTCCAGCGCCTCGTGTTGCCTCAGCAGAGTCTGGATGGAGTTCAGGTCCTGGTCCTCTGAGTCCAGTGCAGCCTCCTTCTCAGCCATCCAGCCCTTCAGCTCGTCCACATCGTGATGAAACTGATGAACCTCCCTCGCCGACTGCAGTCTCTGGAGGACAAGGGACAGACCGTTACCCTCCCCACCTCCTACCCCGGGTATCTGCGTGCCCTGTTAGCTTCACTGTACCTGTTCTCTGGTCCTGATGCTGCTGTTGAGGTCGTCCCACAGCTTGCTGAGGGCGTCGTCCCTCCTCCGGGCCTCGCCGTCGTGCTGCAGCCCTCTGCCCAGCTGCTGCACTGAAGTCAGCCGGCTCCGACCCAGACCAGACATCTCTGACACCAGAACCTCCAGCTTCTTCTGAAGCACCTGCAGATAGGGGAACAGGAAAAGGATGAGGAGACAAAAGTAATATCTCGAGACTTTATAGGAGTCTACAGCTAACAAATGTTAATTCAGTGCATGTGAAAGCAGTTTGGACAACAACTGATCTATTAATCAAGGAAATTATCGATATATTAACCGATAATGAAAACAATCGTGGACAGGGCTGCAGCCCTGTCACAGTTATTATAATCTGCGTGACTCACCTCTACGTCCTCCAGGTCTTGTCCGCAGTCCTTGGATTCTGCCGCAGTCTTCTTGGAGGTCAGCCATGTTTGTAGTTCTTTAGCTTCTCTCTCGAACACGTAGAGGCGGAGTTGGTCTTCCAGAGCGGCGCGGCGAGTGGCGGACAGTCGTTGGAGGGCCTCGAAGCGTTCAAGGACATCTGGGAGAGACTCAGCGACCAGGTGGCTGAGACAGACAAAACATTTAGAGATTTTCTGATGTCAGAAAATAGTAAAAAATGCTTAATATTTTGCCACGGTGACATCTTCATGTCAGTTCAAAGCCCAAATATATTAAGTTTACTGTTATTTATGATAAATAAAAGCATCAAATATAGTATTTTACCTAGAAAATTAATCAGTTATGTGCATTTTTGGGGTCATGTTCATGATTATGATTGAACGTTGTGCTATCTGTGGGTTTTCCTAGGACGGCGTGCCCGTGGGAGGGCGTTGAATTTCACCGTTTTGCTTTGAAATAGGAAGTTGTTTTAACTTCGCTGTACAATCATTCTTAAACTTCATGTTTGATAAGAGTCCCGCTGTGAATCTACATGCCAATGATCGTATCGTTACCTGTTGGGATGTCCCAGGTGCTGCAGTGAGGCTCCGCCCTCCCGCAACCGCTCCACCGTCCTCCTCTGGTTCTCCAGCTCCACGTCCAGAGAGTCCAGCCTCCTCAGCATAGCCTCCGTCGCCTCCTCGCTCCTCCCGCAGTCCCGAGACTCCAAACCAACCCACTGCTCCTCCAACCACAGCTCCAGCTCAGACACCTCCACACACACACACACACACACACACACACACACACACACACACACATACATTAATGAACTGAAACAAACAATAATAAAACTAAATGTATTTACGGCTCTGTTGTTACCTCAGTGAGGAAGGTGTGGATGGTGAGCGCCTCCTGCAGGAGTTTCCCCTTCTTCTCCGCCTCAATCATGAGCTCCTCGTGGAGGCTCTTCAGCTCCTCCAGACGCTCCCGGATGTCGTGAGATGCAAAGTGACGACCTCTGACCTGCCAGGATCAACATAATGTAAACAGACTGTAAAAGTCTTGTCTATCTTTTTATTTCTTTACATTTTAACACACTTAACAAAGTATTTTAATACTTAACTTCAGTAAAAGTACTAATACTACACAGTAAAAATACTCTGTTACAAGTAAAAAACTTAACTTTAGTGGAAAAATGTGCATTTAATGAGTTAAAGTATTAAACTGTATTATTATATCTGATATAATTAAATTAATCTGACTCATTAATGTAAAAGATTTTCCTGTTGCAGCTGGTTAAAGCTCATTTTCAGCTGATCCATCTGCTGGTTCTTGATCCATTAATCTATTTATTGATTGAAAATAGTAAGAAATGTTGCCACAACCAACCAAACAAATAAATTAAAATTATTCTAATAATTCAAATAATATGTAAAAAAAATCAACCAATTCATTCAATCAACTGATTAATTAATAGACTAATAGTTACAGCTGCACCCGTATAAACTGTTGTAGTTTAATTTATAACAAAACATGATATTTTATAAAGTCTTCATATGTTTGTGTGTAAAAAGCTGTCAGATAATTGTAGTGTGTAGTGCCTCATGTTGAGTGCCGCCACCCTCTGGTTCATTGAGGTCACTGGTATTTTCTCATTTAAATAATAAAAATAAACCAACATTAAGCGTTAAGCTGCGTTCGATTGTTGCAGCACAGACCTTTTCTCTTGTAACACAGGAAGTCTCTTACTGCTGCACTGCTGCGTATGCTAACTGCAACCTCACCACTAGATGGCACTAAATCCTACAACTGGTCCTTTAAGTTCGGTACTTAAATGTATTTAGTTAAATTCCACTATTGGTATCACTGAGTGGCGTCTCCTCACCAGGCTATGCCCCGCCTCCTGAACTGCCTGGACCAATGGGGTGCGGCCTGACAGCTCCTGCATCATAGCCTGAAACAAACAATAAAAAATGTTTAAACTTTTAAAAGGACATTTTAGGGAGATTTTAGTAATGAAAATAAAATGTTGATATATCTGTAGTTTATGGATCCAGGAGGATTTGAACCTGGTGTTTGTGGAGCAGCTGCT
Organism: Morone chrysops; assembly: GCA_019097615.1. Lineage (NCBI taxonomy): Eukaryota > Metazoa > Chordata > Actinopteri > Moronidae > Morone > Morone chrysops. The sequence continues at coordinate 24,925,543 of JAGRRF010012892.1, forward strand.
GGGTGCCGCTCAGAGAGCTGCCCCAGTCTTTAGCAGTGATGGAGGGCAGTCTGTCGCTCAGCCAGGCCACCTCCTCCTCCAGGTCTCTGTAGAACTGGAACAGAACCTGCCAGGCCTCCAGGGTTTCCCTCCGACTCTGCAGGGGCTCCGACAGACTGTTGTACCTGGTGGAGACGAGAACACACACACTGTTACTGCAATTAAAGGTTCCCTACGTGAGATACTGAAGCCACGTTCATCCAGACTCCTGATGCAGATCTGGCTAAATTATAGGAAGAATCTGGCTGTAAATTAGGAACCTGTTAATGGTGTGTGCCACTCTGATCTGGATCTCCTCAGCCAGGAAGTTTCCCTGAGAGTGGAAGCTCTTCGCTGTTTCCACCAGAGCCTGTTCAAATAAAACAATATCATATATTTACAGTACAGCTACTAAATCATCCTGACGTTCTTCCTGCCGCAGCCTTAGACGCTGCGTACCTGGATTCTGTCTCTGTGTCCGTCCACTTCCTCCTCCAGACCCTGCAGAGCCTTTAGCAGCCGGTTGACAGATGGCAGGTCGCTCCCACAGTCCTCACCGGCCAGTTCCCTCTCCACCGACCCAACGCACTGCTCCATGTCATCCAACGAGCGCTGGAACTGCAGCGCCTGGAAAACATAATATAACATGATATTCAATTCAATTCAATTCAATTTTATTTGTATAGTGCCAATTCATAACAGAAGTTAACTCAGGACACTTTTCAAATAGAGCAGGTACAACAGTGCCACTGTGAGCAAGCACTTGGCAACGGGGGCAAGGGAAAACTGACTTTTAAGTGGCAGAAACTAACAGGCCTTGTGTACCTGGTAGGCCTCCTGCAGTCTGGTCTTCTTCTCCTTACAGTTGTGGATCAGAGCGCCCCAGCTGTCCGTCAGCTCTCTGAGTCGAGGTCGAACCTTTGCCTCAACTGATCGAGACTTGGACAGCAGCTTCTCTCCTTCCTGCACGCAGACATCACCACTACGGTCAGACTCACTTCCTGTCCGCTCCCCTCATTCACCATGTTTTAATCTTATAAACATTGTGTTGTCGCCAACCTTGGTGAGCGCGTCCACTCGGTAGTGGTTGGCGAGGATCTCAGCCTCAAAGCTCTGATGTTTCAGCAGTTTGGCCTGAAGGTTGATTGGTTCCCTCCAGCTCTCATCCAGCGCCACAGCGTTACGCTCATTAAGCCACACACACACCTGGAAAACACAACCAGAGTCCACTACAGTCCACTACAGTCCACTACAGTTCACTACAGTCCACTACAGTTCACTACAGTCCACTACAGTCCACTACAGTTCACTTCAGTCTACTACAGTTCACTACAGTCCACTACAGTTCACTTCAGTCTACTACAGTTCACTACAGTCCACTACGGTTCACTACAGTTCACTACGGTCCATTACAGTCCACTACAGTTCAAGAGTCCACTACAGTTCACTACAGTCCATTATGGTTCAATACAGTCTACTACAGTCTACTACAGTCCACTATGGTTTACTACAGTTCAGTACAGTCCACTATAGTTCACTACAGTCCACTACAGTCCACTACAGTTCACGACAGTCCACTACAGTTCACTACGGTTCACTACAGTCCACTTCAGTCCACTACAGTCCACTACAGTTCAGTACAGTCTAGTACAGTCCAGTACCTGGTAGCTGCTGGACAAGAACTGCTGCAGCTGCAATGATCGATCCAAAGCTTTGTGACGAGATCTGCTCTGCTGCTGCAGCTGACTCCGCCTACACACAGGTGATCAGACAGAGTGATCAGATAGACAGACAGACAGGTGATCAGACAGAGTGATCAGACAGAGTGATCAGACAGACAGACAGGTGATCAGAGAGACAGACAGGTGATCAGACAGACAGATGGACAGGTTATCAGACAGACAGGCAGATTTCAGACTCAGTAAATCCTGTTCCAACCAGAAGGAACCGCTCTGTCTCTTGGACGAGCCCCCAATATGTCACGACCTTGGCTTATTGCAAATAAAACAACAACAAAAGAAAGGTGGCTGCAGGTTGAGAGAGCGGGTGGAGCTACAGATGGGTTCGATGGCGTTCTCACTACCTGGCGGCGAGCGCTCTGCTCTTGCCTCCGATGTTGTCAGAGTCGTAGTGTTTCTGATGGATCATCTTCTGGGCCAGTTTCTCCACCTCGTCCAGCTGGTCCACCTGCGCCTCCAGAGTCTCCTCGAACTGAGCCTGCTTCCTCTGCAGAGTCTCCACCTCCGTCACCGAGCTCTGCACCAACAGTAGGGTTTATTTATTATTCATCTAACTTTATTCGTAGATTTGAGATAAACTGGATCATATTTTATTGATGATTAATTGTATTTACTTGTTGTCAAAGTAATTTATAACTGCTGCTAACTGTAGCTAATGTTAGCTAACGTTAGAACTGCTACTATTCTGGCACTGCTCCCCGACAACGTGACCTCATGAAATAACGGAGGTTCCTCTTGCGGCATTAAGACAACGAGCAGACTTTTCAAATATTTGTCATATTTTACTACAAACTTAACTGCTGATACATTTAAAATATGTGATTGGTGTAATTATAAACCCTGTAGGCCCATATCTGTCTTTTGTAGTAGATATGCTGAGTTCATGGGCACTGTGTTAATTCAGGTCTGTTCAGATGGTTTTTCTTTCCCACGAGTAACATGGTCCACATGGTTCTTACCCCCAGGTCCTGATTAGACAGGAAGGCTTCCTTGTTGCTGAGCCAGCTCTCGCACTGCTCTACGGAGGCCAGGAAGACCTGCAGGATGGAGAACCGGTGAGTCCAATGAGCCACATTCACCCACAAATACACAAAAATTATATTACTATGATTATTACATTAGAGTTCTGACAATAGATTCTCCTCAATGTTACACGCTGGAGCTTTAAAGTGAATATATTTAGGCTCAGAAGATGTTGAGCAATCTTGAGTGGGGTAATATGCTCACAATCAAACACCCTGAACAGTAGTTGTGATCAGTGATACACCCTCAGACCATCACCTGCAGAGTTCGGGCCTGCTCCAGGGTCTTGTTGCGGTTTAACCAGGCTCGGTCCAGTCCGGATTTGGCTTCCTCCAGCTGGTTCAGGGCCTTCTGGATCTCTGCCTTTGAACTGTGACCAGACCGGATCAGACCCAGACCGAAGTCCCGTACAGAGTCGATGCGCTCGACGCGGGCGTCGATCTCCGTCTGCACAGAACAACAGGATTAAGTCTGCACAGTACTGTTAGTGATCTGATCTGGAAGGAGACAGAAGTACTCTCACCTTCCAGTCCTGGTGCTCTACGAGGAGGCGGTCTGCCTCGGCTCGGGTCTTGGGAAGGCCTTTCTCCGCCATCTCGGTGCTCTGTTTGACGCTCCACTCCAGCAGGAGGCGCTGGTTGGCTTTGAACAGCTGCAGCTGGTGGGCCTCCTGCAGCTTCTCCTGCCTAAACAAACAACAGTCCAATGAGTCCACTCGCTCACTCACACAATAATGCAGACGGAGGCCTGCCAAGGTCAAATGTGGGCAGGACAATGCAGAATGGAATCTCAAGAGAATAAAACAGCCTTGTTTCTGGGAAATGACTCTTTAAATGATAAAAACAAGAACAAAGTGACTGATTTTTGTGATGCTGTCTGAAGAGGCAGTGTCTTATTTTTTTTTATTATTAATTTGACCAAAATACTTTTAATTTAAGAATCTTTAATAACTGAGTTTTCATTGTTTGTAATAAGCACAACTTTCTTAAAGTTTTGGCATTTGTTCCAGTGGTTGAGCCAGTAAGACACCTATGTCGGACTCCACTCAACTCACAGTTTTGTCTACACGGGATATTCTGGCACATAACTCGAGGGCCCGAATCATCGCTGCTTGAGGCTTTAATTTGTCTTCATGAGCTATTGAAGGTGAAACAGAGTGATGGGTCTTGCTTTAGATAAGTTAACTGACATCAGTGGCAGCACTTTTAATAATATATAAAATAAAATCTCCCTCACCTGAGTTTCACCTCCTTGTCCAGAGTCTTCAGAGCTTTCTGGGCCTCCTTCTGTTTGTTCTTCAGCTTGTCGCTCATCACTGATCGAGCCTTCAGGTGATCTGAGACCTCTTTCTCCAGGGCCTGAGTAGATGAGAGAGGGAGAGCAGTCAGTGAACTCTAGGTCCATCAGTCATAATGGACACTGAGTGGATTAATGTCACATCTTTTCAAGACTTTAGTTCATTGAAACACTGCTATAAAAGCTCACCTTTGACCTCTCCTGGATGACCCCAGCCTCTCTCTCCATCTCCTCATGACGTCTGATCAGGTTCTCTACGCTGTCCACATCAAACCCATAGTCCTGACCCTGCAGCAGCAGCATCTGTGGACGACAGCCTGTCAGTCTCAGCAGGAGACGTGACGTGTAAAGTTTTAAGGTATCAGGTGACTGACCTTCTCGTTGGCTCTGTCTCTAACCTCCTCCAGCTCTCTGATGAGGGCGTGGACCACCAGCGCCCCCTCCAGCTTCTTCTTGTAATTGTTCAGATCTCCATGGAACTTGCTCCACCTGGAGGAGACGAGAAGTTTTTAGTGTGAAACAGAATCCGGAGGCTGAGGTTGAAGGTGAGGCTGAAGGTGAGGCTGAAGGTGAGGGTGAGGGTGAAGGTGAGGCTGAAGGTGAGGCTGAAGGTGAGGCTGAAGGTGAGGCTGAAGGTGAGGCTGAAGGTGAGACTTAAGGTGAGGCTGAAGGTGAGGCTGAAGGTGAGACTGAAGGTGAGGATGAAGGTGAGGATGACGGTGAAGGTGTTACCTGTCATTGAGTTGCTGTCTCCGCTGTCTGACAGTCACCAGTTCATCAGCGCTCTGTCTCTTCTCCAGTCGGGCTGCCAGTCTGTTGATGGCTGTGATGTGAGCGTCGTCCATCGTCACGTTCTACAAATCAAACATAACTTCAGTACATTTAAGGCTCGAGCAGCAAAGAGCTGAGAGTACGGACATCCACAAACATAAAGCTAGCACACTGCATCCTCACCCCATCTCCAGTCCCCCTGAACTCGCTGAGTTTCTTCAGCAGCTGAACTCCATGTTCATAATCCTTCCCCACATCTCCGACGTTAACCATCACCTCCTAAAACACAGACATTACACACTGTAAACACACTGTAAACACACAGTATGTTTACAGCTAGTTTACAGTGTGTAAATACACTGTAAACACACCATCCATCCCTCCCTCCGTCTGTCTGTCTCCTACCTTGTGTCTGATCCAGGCTTCTACCTCTTCCACTTTCTGCAGGAACTCCAGGAAGTCTCTGTTATCTTCCAGAGCTTTCCCCCGGGTGGCCATGGCCTTCTTCAGCTCCTCCCAGTGGAGCTCCAGGTTAGCTGCACTCCTCTTCACCTCCTTAGACCTCGGGTGACGAATGGAGACCAGCTCCTTCCCGGCCTGGAGGCACAGAGCAGGAAGACGGTGAATCTGACCTCTGATCTGGTAACACTCATCTGATCTGAGTCTCATTATTTATTATCATCTGGTCTCACCTGCAGCACAGAGCTGATGATCTCTCTGTGAGCCAGGATCTCAGCCTCAAACACCTGATGTTTCTGCAGGAGCTTCATCTTGGCCTGCAGATTGCTGAGGTCGGCTTTACTGTCCTCCGCCATCTTCTGCATCCGCTCCGACACCCACTCCTCAGCCTGTTGGTTAATTTTGGTAATGTCGTATTAATTTGAAGATAAAAATCCAAAACATCCTGGACAGTATTTTCTGACTGGTTAGTCGGCTACCTCGGCGACATCTCGGTTGAAGATGCACAGCATTCTGGAAAGCTCCAGCTCCTCCCTGCGTTTGACGGACAGCTCCTTGATCCTATCCCGTCGCTGGAGGAGGGCTTTCAGTTTGGTTTTGACCCGCCCGCTCTTCTCTCTGCTCAGCTGCTTCCTCAGCCGCTCTGCCAGCTCCTTCAGAGCCGACAGCTGAACCGAACAGAGGAAGGGAAGATCTGGATGAGCGCCGCAGCACCTCATATCAAGGTCAACGCTCAGGACGTTGGTCTACAGCAGGGCTGCCCAACAGGAATGTGCACAGACATCTAACCCCTTACCCTGCTACCTGTATGTTAGCCAGCTAGCTAGCTAATATTGGTTCATTCTATAGCATATTAAAGGCAACATTGTTCAATGGTGGTTCCAATAAATTGGAATCAGACAGCAAAAAAATAATACATACTCAACAGTAATGTATCTTTCCAGAAATCATGACTCTGTTACTGAAGATAATCCTTATGTGAGCAGTTCCATGTAGGACCTGTTTTCTTGCAACTGAACAAGAGTTTGGAGTGAACTGTCCCTTTAATGGATCAGCTGATTAAATTAAATATTAGAGATAAACACAGAAGCAGACCTTGTCCTCCTGCGAGCTGAGCAGCTTCTCAAAAGCTTCGTGGCGTTTGATCAAACCCTCCGTCTCATCGACCGTGTTTCCCAGAGTGCTGTTCTGCAACAGGATCTGTGGAGATTACAGCAGCGATCAGACACTGAACGTCTCACTTCCTCTGGAAAACACACGCACAGACCTCCCGTACCTCCTGCGAGCTGGAGGTCTTATCCACACTGTTAACGTCCCTGTAGAAGACCTGCTCTAGATGGACCGTTTCCAACCAGCTCTGCTTCTGGTTCCACTGCTCCTCCAGCTTGTCTCGCTCTGCCTGCAGGGCCTCCAGCTTCTCCAGCACCTAAAAGAACCCACGAAGAGCCGCAATTTAACACCTCTGACACCAGACTGCACCCAAACGCGCCGCAAGACTCTAAACCTCACCTCCTTCCTGTTGTCCTGTGTCTGCAGCTCTGCCCCCATGTCCAGAACCTGCTGGTAGGTCTCCTGTCTCGCCTCCATCTCAGCCCACAGCTGCTGGTGCTGGGCCAGCTGGAGGTCGGCCGTCGTCACGTCGCTAATGCTCTCCACCGCAGCCATCGCACCGATCAGCTGGCTGCACCACAGGAAGTAATCCTGCGCCTGGAGAGCACAAAGACACGTGGGTCAGACCTAAAGCATGATGGGATTTTTGATGAGGTTTAATCGTCCGTCTGTTTTCACCGTGTTCAGGAACAGGTATCTCTGGCATGCCAGTTTTAGCTCCTCCTCCCTCTGTTCCGCGTGGTGTCGGAGCTCCTCCCACCGGTCCACCACTTCCTGCTGCACTTCCTGTAGGCGGAGCTTCAGCTGAGGCGTGCAGAGTTCCAGGATGGAGTCGACGGCATCCAGCTGCTCCTGTAACTGCAACACACACAAACACATCATAAACAACAACAACAACAACAACACTGTGATCGTCCACGAGCTGCTTCACAGGACTCCAAAAACACTGTTTTAAGTTATGAAACTGGATTTGATGAAACTAAATCTTTGTTAATCTCACACTCTCCCAGTTAATCTCAAACACATTGGAAGCAGCACACAGTCGTATCGAGCCATGGTTGCATGAAACTGCTGAAGCTCACAATAAAGTTAAACAAGCTGAAACAAACAAAGCAACACTTTACAGCCTGTGACCTCATTTGTACTTCAGACAACACATGGCCAGCTCAGGTCCAACTTTGTGGACGGATGTTTCAGACGCGATGAAATCCTGATACTTTGTGCAGTGAATGATGAACTCTTGTCTCTCTGTGTGTCTGTACCTGCTGCTCTGTGGCAGCCAGCTCGTGGAGCAGAGCTTCATGTTTCCTCCGCTGTGACATCACTCCTCGCAAATCCTTCGCCACGTCGTCGGGGATGCTCTTCTGTCGCTCCTACAGAGAGAATCTGATTTCAGTACGTATGTGTGGACTGATGGATAGACACGGTGTATTGATAAACGCTGTACCTGGATGAGAGTCAGTGCATCAGTCAGGTCTCGGTAAAAGCGGTGACATTCCTCGGCTCTCTGCAGCTGATCCTGACGCTCTCGGGCCACGACCTTCAAATCCTCCCAGCATGCACTGCAAACAAAGTCGGGAAGAACACATAATGCAAACAGCATAAACAAATTTCCCTCTGGGGTAATGTTTTGAAAATGTCAGCAAGCCAAGTGGATGGAAGTGGATTTGGTAGCTGGAGTGGCTCATCTAATGCTAATGTGGACGTCAGGCTTTCAGCAAGGAAAGAACATTATTTAATTAATCTGTTTTAGTCGGAATGGTCTAATGGACTAATTGACCTTTCTTAAGTCCCGCCCCTTTCTGCTCTGTGTCCAATAACAGTTGAGCAAACTTCAGTCTGAACCTCTGTCAACATCCTCCTTTCCTCTGCTACATGCTAATCTATGTTGAAAAGACAACCATATTTTGAAGATGGTTAAAAGGTAAAAGAGACACATATAGTCGCATCTTAAGTTAGCTACTGTTAGCTAAACAATTCAAATTAGAAAGTTAGCTAGACGATTTACATCAATCATTAGTTAGCTGTTAACAGTTTCAAACTCATAAAAGACAAGACTAGAACAAACACTAGCTCACTAGCTAATTAACGATTGATGTAGATTAAATACTTTTAACCACCATCAGAATGTGGTTGTTTTTTCAACATAGATTAGCCTAGCATATAGCATATCTATGTGCAGTAAAGGAGGAAGTTGACCGAGGCTTGCTGAGCTGTGATTGGAGCGTGAGCAGAAAGGGGGCGGGGCTTCGTGGCTGAGTTTACCTGAGCTGCTGCAGTGTCTCTCTGACTGCGGAGCTCTGTGGGTGTTTGCTGTGGATCAGTCCATCAGCCAGGTCGCTGCAGCTCTGCAGTCGCTCCTCTCCGACCTCCAGCTGCTTCAGGAAACCTTCGAACTTCCCACGAAGCAACTGAAACGTCCAGCACAGAGAAACTTAGCATTTACCATCTTTATTATCATTATTATTATCTTTACTTTAATTTCCTTTTTATCTTAAGATAAACAGGAGCAGGACTTAAATATCACATCATCAATATATTGAAAATTGAAAGATTTTTAAAGACAAAAATATACAAAAATAAACTCTGTGAGGTGCTGACATCTGTCATCTGCCTGCAATAATCCAGTGTTTTGTGATAATCTCTAATCTCCTGTCTGATTGATCTGTGATTGATCTATGATTGATCTGTGATTGATCTGGGTCACATTAATGAGACCTGGACGTGTTGGTAGTCGTTGCCCAGGTCCTGAGACTCGGCTGTCTGTCTCTGCTGGTTCATCCAGTCCTCAAACTCGTCTGACTCTCGTGTGAACTCGTGGAGATGGAGGACTTCCTTTAACCTCTGACCCCTGACAGGAGACACAGGCAGTCAGAAACACAGTTTACAGAGCTGATCAGAGGTGGGAAGTAAAGTACAAATACTTTATTACTGTACTGTGAGAAGTTTTTTCAAGTATTTTTACTTTTACACAAATATCTGAACTCATCTTATTGTATATTATTGTATATTGGTATTATTATTACATTTAATTACATTTTGTGGATCAAGGTTATTATTTAGCTGTCTCTGTTTATGTTGCTATTACATACTATAAATATATTACTACTTTACGTAGAGGTCTTTGAATAGCCTTGTTGTTGAAATGTGCTCTACAACTATAATGAAACTACAGAGTAGTCAGTATTTACCTGAGAGCTGCCTGGTGCTGCAGCTGCTGGTTCAGGCTGCTGAGGCGACTGTAGGGCCTGCTGAGCTCCTCCAGGCTCCAGTTCTGAACCGCCTGCTCCACCTGGTCTCCTAACTCCTCCACCTCCACCTCCAGCACCTCCAGCTGGCCCTCTAACACCTACAGACAGGAGTTATCAGGCTGCTGTTCACGGATACAAGGTACTGCTACAACCTTTGTTTGAAACAGATATTCTCAAACATGTTCAATCAGGGCAAAACATGCAGGAGGAAAGTGGACGGAAAACCAAGTAAAAAAGTGAGAAGGAGTTCCACATGGAACGATCTGAGGTCCCCTGATGCTTCTGTTGTACCTGGTGTTTGGTGACGAGACTCTGTGTGGCCAGCTGGTCTTTGCCGTAGTCGTCAGTGTTCAGCAGATTGAGTGTCTCGGTCAGCCTGGACTCCAACTCTGAGCAGTCTAACAGCAGCTGGAGAAAGTTCACAATTCAGCACAAATTGCTTCCAAAACAGTTTCTCAAATATATATATTTATAACTGCTGTCTGTTTGTCAGCTAGTGATGTAACTGTAGTATTTGTAATGTAGTGGTTTACTATTAAGTGCACTTTGTTGGGGGGGAGATATATAGTCTACTGCTGGGTTCAGACTACATCAATGTTCATTTTGATTTAGTTTTATTTATAGTCTTTTGAACAACTACTTGTTGTAGTTATAGTCGACTGAAATGAGTTTCTGGGTTTAGTTAACCTGTTAACCTGGTCCTAGCCTGTCAGTGCCGAGCTTGGTGTTGGGTTAGGAGTATACAGTTGTGGTTAGAGGTTACGGTGGCCTAATTATATACTCCCGGAGGAAACGTCTATTAAGTTAATTTGACTAATTTACGACCTAAGTTTAGCAACTCTGGGTCATTCACTCTATAATCAGAGCAGGACTGCGTGATTTGGTTTAACACACCAGTTCAGGTTAGCTGCTAATGTTACACAAAGAGATTAGCTCTGATTGATTGATGACTGATCTCTTCCCTTACTTTCCTGATGCTCTACGTCTGTCGGGTCGGGCTGATATCGAACTGATATGTCGTCTGAGCCCAGTAATAGACATTCCCTTTGTATCACCAAGTTTTTTAAAACCTTCTTCTCCATCTCACCTGTTCTCTGGTTATAGCCTTGCTCAGGTGAGCTGCTCTCCTTTTGCACGCCTCCTCTAGCTCCTCCCACTCTGCACTCAGGTGGCTGCACCTACAAAAAACAGCACAGTCCACATAGTTACTTATCAAGGAGAGTAGGACGTATTGACATTAAATGCAATGAAGAGAGACACAAGGGCACCTCTGGAGCACTTCCTCTCTGTCTGATTTGCTGGATTTGGCCAGGCTCCGCCCCTTCTCCAGGACGTGGTTCAGGTGTTTTTGGTGGGCGGTCACTTCCACCTGCAACTCCTACATACACACGTTATTTTAGCAGTTATTGTGATTATAAAGGTTAGGGTGTGAAATAAAATGGAGCTTTAAATGTCAGACATCAGGCTTCAGGGATCCAGCTGGTACCTTGTGTTTCTGCATGAGGCTGATGGCTCCGGCCAGAGACTTGTCCAACCCCGTGGATCCAGAGGCAGGAACGTGTTCAGTGATCCAGCTCATCTCCAGGTCCACGTCATGATAAAACCCGAACAGCAGCACCGACGCCTCCAGCTGAGCTCGGCGCCGGTCCAGAGGCTTCTGGAGGGACTTGAACCTGCAGCACAAAGCAAATTGTCGTTTTGTTGTACTTATTCTGTTCAACTTTATTGGTTTATTTTGCAGGGACAGTTTACGTTAATAAAAGAGTTAACTAAGAAGCTATTTTATCCTTTAGCCACGCTGCTACTGTTCACTGTGTAAAATAAAGTTTACAGGGTTTTCACCATTTATTGTGTTTTTTAAATACATTGAAATATTAATACAATTACAAAATAACCTGTGAATTTACATGTCTAATTTAAAATAACTTTAAATAATCATAAAATTACTGCATAAAATCTTTTTCACATAAAGATTAAAATACATTTGCCAATCTATAATTTATTTGCAAATATTTACTGTTTATTTAATAGATTAAACTGTTAAATTCAAGCTTCATACTGTTAATACATTTCTCAACTGATGTAAAGTAAGTGACATATTGTGAAATAAGTTAACCTTTATTACTTAATTTATAGCTCATTTTATTGTTTTTACAGGTAAATATCTTTAATTAAAAATTAAAAGACAAAAGATTGTATGTAAAATTAAAAGTTCTAATTTAATTACAGTATTTCTTGGGTGTAATATTACAGTTTTTCCTATTTTTTTCCAGTGTTGCTGAAACCAGCGTTGGCAACCAGCGCCTGCAGAGTGGCCAGCGTTGACCTACAGAGTGAGGTAGGTGTCGGTCTCCTGGAGGATCCTCTGCGAGTCGAAGTGGTTGGAGGCGAGGTGTTTGGCTCTGCTGACGATGGAGTTGATCTTCTCTGCCAGCTCCTTGGCCTCCTGCTCCAGCTGCTGATGCTCCTTCACGAAGAAACACAGCAGTTACTGACCGCTAACAGGCACCACATTAACCATTATATGCACTTAAACTGGACCACCACCACTGACGTTCTCTCGGCGTTGGCCTCACCTTCAGGAGCTGTCGGCTGGAGCGGAGGTCGTGACCTTTGGCGGCGTTGTTCAGCATCCACTGGATGGCCTCAATCTTTAGTTTGGCGTCCTGAGGAAGGAAGAAGGATTTCATTTCATCAAGGATTTTAGCCAGCTGTCTGTCACATTTGTTATATGATCAGACAACAGTCAGTAAGCTAAATGAGTCAGTTCTTAGTCGGTTGGTGATATTAGCATGAGTCAACACTTTACAGTCAGTGAATCAGTCAGTGAATCAGTCAGTGTTTTACCTGCAGCAGCTCCATCAGCTGCTCCTGCTGACCTGCCTGCCTCAGTTTGTCTCCTCTGTCGGCCATCTTGTCCTGAAGTCTCCTCCACCGGCTGGAGAGCTGAGTAGACTTCCTCCTGATGCTCTGACTGTAGTGCTCTTCATCCAGCATCTCCTGCCCCAGCTGAACACATGAACACACACACCATTGAGTTCAGCCCTGTTCACTCAGTGTGACAGGTCCGGTGGTTTTCCAGAGCAGCACTTTACCTGAACCAGTCTCTCCAGCCAGACCTGGTTCGCCTGCATCTCCTTCTCAGCCGCCTCGTGTCTCTTCAGCTTTCGGAGGATGTTGGTGGGGTCGCGATACGACTCGTCCTCCGCCACCTTAAACTTTTCTTCCATCCAGAGCAGCAGCTCGTCTGCGTCTCTCTGGAACTCCTGCAGAACATCAGGAAACAACAAGTCCACATTAAAACATTTAGCAATTTCGTTGTACTTGTGACAATGACAAATAAAGATGATTCTGAGAAGATGATTCTGAAAACACGAACATAAGACTTTATTTCTCCAAACACCAGCAAATAACATTAACTCCAACACTGAGCCAGCAAGAATAAAAGAGTTTAAAACAAACTTTATTAATTCTTATTTTCAATCTGTATTTGTGAATTTTATTTTCATTTTGGTGTAATAGTTTTCTGAACTTTGCCTCTTCTGCACCTCCTGGGCTTCTGTAGCTCCTCCCATCTTCCCCTCACAGTGCTGCAAAATGCTGCAGAGCTATTTTATTGTTTCCTTTGGAAATTGAACCGTTTAAGTCGAAACCTCAGTTGCAGAGTGTTAACTGTTGATATTATCGTGTTATCCAGCCATTTTGTAACACTTTGAACGTTGAGCAGATGATAAATGTTCCATGAGATGCAGGTTCTCATGGATCCTGGTGGAGTCTCCTGTC
>JAGRRF010012892.1:25026663-25037929 GCA_019097615.1 Morone chrysops
AGATAACTTCTGTTGTGAATTGGCGCTATATAAATAAAATTGAATTGAATTGAATTGAGTTAGAGTCTGCGAAGTCACATCCAAACCTCCAAAATAATGTTCCAACTCACTGAGATCAGGAAGTTGTATTCAAATCACTCTGTTCATATCCAAGTTACCAAAGTCGTATCCACATATCCAAGACAGGTTACGACCAAGTCTTAAGGTCTTACCCAAGTTCTCTAAATTATCTAATTGTATCCACTTATCTCAGATAATGTCCAATTTTCTGAGGTCATATTTCAGTTCAAGATGAGTGACTGGGTCCTACCACAGGGCAGGAATTATACCACAGTCTAACAGCCAGTGTCGTGGATGCCCCTCTCTGAGCCCCTTCCAAAATGAACTACCCTGAGGCCAGTTTGGTATTGCCCTGTTTTGAACTGGACATCAACTTTAGCATCAAATTTCTCCCACAAATATATTAATAACCAGAGACGTTCTGAAAGCTAACGCTGTTAGCATCTTCGCTGTAATGTTAACAGAGGGGCAGTTTGGTTCCTTCAGTCAGACAATAGTGGACAATAGGTTGTGGGTGTGCAGAGGTGGAGGAAGTATTCAGATCCATTAAGTAAAAGTACTAATACCAACCCCACTGTGAAAATAAAAATACTGCGTTCTGAACCTTTCTGAGTTGAAAGTATTATAGTAACATTTACCTAAAGAAATCATATAATGTACAAATGTAAATAGTATAATGTGTAATGTTTGTGGAGTTATTTTTGTATATGCTATATATACTCCTGGATAGTTTTGGCCTTGGTAACTCAATACATTTGTATTATTCATAGGCCAAAGTGCACTAAAATGACATCCTGCTACCTCAGTTTACAGTCCAACTGAGTTGATCACAGTCCAGTACATTACAGTGGTTCATCTTTATCGTTGATTGTCTGCAGGGTTTAGAGGGAGAGGATGAAGGAGCCATCAGCATGCTGTCAGACAACACCGCCAAGCTCACCTCTGCTGTCAGGTACTTTCACTTACCTTCACCAGCAGCTTCTAACTACATATGCTGCCTACAATGTTAAACAAACTGCAATAGTTCAGTTATTAGGGGTAAGGTGGACTTTTTTGCGAGTATCATCAGAGTAAAATGTGTTAATATAAAATATGTATTTATATAGAGAATAGATAAAAACGTCTCATTCTAACAAACACACCACAATTCTTATTTTCAGGTGATTATACATGAATGAAAACACACCTATAAATGTTATAATCCATTTCTGACAATAGATCCCCATCACTGTTACAGACTGGACCTTTAAAATTTAAGTATTTGTTACAGCACTGGTACCAGGAAGCGGACTCACAAATGTAGTATAACTTAGTCAAACATATTTTCCATGCATGCTGATAAAAATAAAATCTACCTTTTACAAAGAACTGTCAGCTTTAAAATCACTCAGCCCCTAAAACTAGGTCACCTGGTTGATTCACGGACTGGCAGGACAAGTTCTGTTCCCCCCTCGGTGAATATCTGCGGTCGGCTGTGAGCAGGTTTCTCAGGATCTTCTAAAGAAATAATTTCCATGATCTTCGGAGGAGCCAGGGAACATCTGATTAGATTTTTGGTTGTGATCAGGCTCTGGGATTTCCACCAGTCTGGAACCATTAAACATGAAAACCAAAACAACCTGTTGGTCAGAGTCAAGTATTTAATCAAACTGTAAAGTATAATGGACAGGGATGTTGATTTTGGGTGAAACAGCCAGTTGGAGAGTTGTTCAGTGTGACAGCCTTTCAGTACAGTAATTATTATCTGTTCCAGCAGATTAAAATGTCACATGCTGCAGTGTTGAAGTGTCTGAAGCGTTAATGTCAGTTAATGAGGAGCAGATTGAGGTGGTTTCCTTTGTTTTACTCTTGTGTGTCGCCCGCAGCTCTCTGCCTGAGCTGCTGGAGAAGAAAAGACTGATCGACTTGCACACCAACGTCGCCACGGCCGTCCTCGACCACATCAAGGTACACCGCTGTCCAATCCAGTGAAATCACTGTGTGCCACTATCAGTAAAACTAATCAAAATACATTGTCATGGTAACGAGAGCATTAAGATTTTCAGTTTGTGTGATCAGTTTCTAGTTATGTTTAATTTTATTTGGTTTCAAACAGTCCTTACTCTAGCGTTGGTATCTGACACCCAAATATCAAATCAAAAATCTGAATAACTTCATTTATCCGTTAGGGTCTTAATTTGTGGACAACACATAACCAGACTGACAACAAACAAAGCGTAAACAACAAATTATTAACAGCCCAAATTTATTTCTCCATCAAACCCAAATTTGACCAACATTTGGTGCTTGGTGGTGTTAATTTTTTCTGTTCCCCCTATTGAGCTAATTATTGTTTGTGTTCTGTTTGTTCTCTTTTGTTTGGGTCCTGATATCCTGATTATATTATGAAATAAAGTGTCAGTAGTGTTGGTACCCTGTAGTGTCCGTACCCTGTAGTGTCCATACCCTGTAAGTATTCTAACTTGATGCTGTTTGTGTTGTCAGAGTCGTAAACTGGATGTTTACTTTGAGTATGAAGAGAAACTGATGAGCAAGTCGACTTTAGACAAATCACTGCTGGACATTATCAGCGACCCAGATGGTACACACACACACACACACACACACACTGTGATATTACAAGATAAGAGCCAGACTGAGACCAGACAAACTAAATTGTGTGTGAATGTTTGTGTTTCTCAGCCGGGACCCCAGAAGACAAAATGAGACTTTTCCTCATCTACTACATCGCTGCTCTGCAGGCTCCGTCAGAGGTAACACACACTGACTGATAATTATATACAATAACAGCAACAACATTCATACACCAACATGAAAAACAAAATGAAAGATTTGACAGATGGTAGAATTAAACAAAAAAGTAAGGCTATTTAAACAACAATAAATGGGTCAACTCACAACTTTTAATGCAGTTAAGTATAGAAAGATTAAAGCTATCAACAGATTATTCTTTTAAAACCGTTTCATGTCTTTTCTCTAAAATTCTTTAGATACAATTTATCACAGAAAATGTACAGTCCGTCTTGAGCAGGACATGGAAAGAATGATAAAGGGTTAAAGCAGTTTTTATTTTCAAAGCGTAGCAGTGGGTTTGAAATTACAGCTTCAGCATTTAGCTTTTTCTTCATGGGAGAGCTGCGATGGAAGAACCCCAAGACCTTCAACAGGTCTTAAGGAGGAATATTGATTCACACATGTACTCAATATATCAAATTTCTGGAAGGTTGTGTCCTGAAGTAGTTTTTTTATTTCTTGTCTTCAATTCTTTGCGGCAGAATTAGATCCCCGAGGTACTGAAACCCAGATCTCAAGATTACAAAACTACCAAACAATGAGAGCCACGTTTAAGATTCTGCAGTTGTTTTGTTTATGTAAAACGGCTCCAGAGCGCTTCATAAGAAAGATTTTAAGGTACTTCTCATACAGAACAATTTCACATTTTAACATTTCAGCCTTTATCCACTCTCCAGCTACCGTCACATTGTAATGACTGTTGTATTCAGTGGTGAAAGAAGGTTCATCTTACAATCTTGAAGAAGTACTCTTACTTTAAAGGTCCAGTGTGTGCGATTTAGTGGCATCTAGTGGTGAAGTTGCAGATTTAAGCCAACAGTGGCCACAAAACCTGCAGAAAACGCTAACGTCCATATGTGAAGCCAGTGTTCGGTTTGTCCGTTCTTGTCCCACGTAGTAAAAGAACTGCAGGTGTTTTCTAAGTATCATGCAGACCTAACAATGATTCCTTTGACAACAACGTAAGTGTAACTAATAAAATGAGTGTGTCCGCTTCTTTCTGCCTATTTCCAAATATTTTCCATTTTAAGGAAGGCATTTTCATTTCAAATCCACGTCATTGACACTCCAAAAACTCGCCAAAATCAGAGAGTATCCAAACCGCTGCTCTGTTGATGCGGACAGGCCGCCTCCAGAAGTGTGTTATTGGATCTTGTCATCACATTTTACAGAGACGGCTAACCAGTGTGAGTCACCAAACCACCCCTGCGCCGACTTAACCAAAACCGGCACCACCTGGCTCTTACAACTCAGCTGTTCTCTTAAAGTTAAGACCACATCAATGAAGGACCTTCAGATCAAGTCAACTTGCTAACCCGACACAGCGAGAACACAAATAAGTCACTTTAGGCAATGTTAGCAAAAGTTAGCTTTCTAATGATTGATGTAGATTACCTAGTTAGTTAGCTAGTCTATCACTAACATAGACTAGCTATTGACTGTTTTAACCATCTTCAAAATGTGGTTGTCTTTTCAACATTGAGCATAGCACATTTAAGTACAGGAATACAGTTTTCCAGCCCACACAGGTTGTCCGATTGGTGATTTACAGGACCACATAATTCTCCAGTACAGCCCTAATATCTCAACACCGTACTGGTGATGTTGCATGCCTTTAGCACATCAAAAGCTTCCTTTCCTAAAAACAGATGATTTGATCATCTGTTTTTAGATCAATTTCAGCCTCCCAGGCAGCCATTTATTTCACTTCATTTCTATGCAAATTAACTTTAAAAACTTTGTGAACATTCCTTGGCGGTGTGTTCAAGGACGCTCACACATCCAGTAATTTAAAGTTGGCAGCTGAAAACTGTCGTCCAGTTGGTCAAACCAACCTGATGCGGTTAAAGGAACCACTTAAATGCAGTAATTTCTTGCATTAAAACAGATGAATCTGTTTTTCAAACAGTCTGTGCTTGCACCTTGCAATGCCCACAAGCCCTGCAGTCAGAAAGCTGTGAGACAAGTAGAATCAAAGAGTTAGCAGCGGGAGATAATTACTGTGTTCTGGGATGTATTAGAAGTAGTTTGAGAGCAGGGATGATTCAGCGGTGTGACGGTGACGTGAGGGTTGCGGTTCAGTTTGTTGTCCTCGCTGTGGTTCAGTTCTGTCAAAATAAAACCTCACACTGAAGGAGAAAACTGACTCTGGGGGGAACTCTGCGGTTCAGTGTTTACTTCCAAGAACAAAGGAAGGGACACTGGGGAAAGTAGAAGATTTGAGGAGACAGGAAAATTAAAAACACAGCATGACAATGCTCCTCATTCTTCTCCGGAGTTAAGAGACGGTTAGCACCGTCACAGAGGGACAAGCATACCTTAAACGGCAAATTATTTCTGTAGTCTTGTACATTTAATCTTAAAGAAGCATTATGTAAGATTTGGTATTGTGGTAAATATGGACAGCTGTATATTTGATTACATTACTTATGATCAGAAACTAGCGACTTGCTAACATCAAGCAAGTGCAACAACACAATGCATAGCAAGTAGCTGATATTACTGACTAATCCATCAGCAAGAAGGCCAGCTCGCCTTCTGTTTGCAGACTTGAATTTCACATTTATTCTTGTCCGGGGGCATCTCTCTCCTCTTCTGTTCTTAGCTTCCTCTTTCAGCATCCTCTTAGCTCTCTGAGCTTCTGACATTAGCTCTATCCATAGAAGTTGCTGAACCTGGTTACACTGACCACATGCCTGGCTCGGTTCTGGCACAACCAGCGCATTCCTGAAATGTTCCTCTTCCCGGCCATCCAAAGCATTAAAATGATACTGACGCTGTTAATTTGAGGTATAAAATGTACATAATATTGCTATGAAAACACAGCTTGAGACCAACTATCAGTGTTGATGGGGGGCAGTTGGATTTTGTGTCACTTTGAAAAGCTCTGGTCCAAAACAAACACATCAGTCCTTCTTTGCAGAAGTGATAACAAAACTGAGAGGAGAGAAAGAATGAGACATTACGCTACAATAAACTACGTCTATGATTTCAGGAACAGCTGTAACTTTAGGCTACTGCTGGTCATCCATCAGTGAGAGTTAGCGGAGAATCTGCCAGGTCTTTACTGATTATGTAAGACGACATAGAGGCGACCAACTCAGCAAAACCACTCTGCTCTTAGTTAGCATGAGACAAAACTCTTTTTAGTATCTTGAATTTCCGCCCCTATGTTTGACAGATAAAGGGTGGTAATTTGTCTCTTTACAGATAACAGAAGCTTGAATTCAAATCATAATTTACTATAATAAGTTTTAACGGTAGTACAAATAAATCTGAATATCAGTTGAAACTTCTCCAACAGATATGGCAGCGTAACCACTTGTTGTCCATCTGTGTGATCACTGTGTTCCAAACTTTCATATTTATGGCCAAATACACCACTTCTGTTTGACATAAAAGACATTTTAACATAATATGACTTTTAAAGTAGGATTTCTTTTGGCCTTTTATGCCTTTATTTAACAGAGATAGCTGGAGAGAGACAGGAAAGGGGGGGCAGAGAGAGAGGGGACGACATGCAGCAAAGGGCCGCAGGTCAGACTCGAACCTGGGCCGCTGCGTAAATGGGTCACCAGCTCTATGTGTCTATGTTGTATGGCCTCAATCAGGTTAAGAATAGAGCAGGTCATGACTTCACTATCCTAGCACCAACCCAGAACTGATTTGGTTGGTTTGTACAAAACAAAATATCTACCTATACTAAACAGAAACCAACAAGAACACAGTGTCATTGAACAAAGTGAACTGAAATGGCAGCTCAGATGGTCTGTCAGACCTGTGAAGCATTAGATTGTTGCAGTTTATCCTCAGTGCGTGTAGGGACGGTGTTTATTTCGGGGATTGCAGAAATTCCTCTTGAGATTTGTGTCGTTGGACAAAATCAAACAACAAAAATTCACTTAGCTTCTCAGATGACAGTCCTCCAGTTTTTCCCATCGTCCCAGGCCAGGCTTCTCCACCAACACTCAAACTAAAACAGCACAAGGGACGCTTACATCACCAGCTGTGGATTGGCAAACAGTAGGAATGGTTTAGACAGATGGTTTCAAGTCAGCTGTGCCCTTGTGTCCTCAAAACCACATTTCACTGATCAATAGCAATATTTTGGTCGGGCTTTATGGGAAGCATCTTTCTGGCCCCGCCGCATTTATAATTTCATTATGAGCCAGTGGTTGAACAAAGATGATCGAGCCAAAGTTCCTCCAGAAAACAGAGACCTGGTTAGAGTCACTGTAAAAAGAACACAGCTGGATCAGGTTTAGTTTGGCAGAAATCGCCTCTCATCCTTTATGATATGACAGGGACTGAAAAAAACTAATGCACCAGGAGTTCAGTCTTTGTACTCAATAGCACATTTTGATGTTTGCACTTATTCCGTGAAGATGTCTGTAGGTATTTAAAACTTCCCGAACTTCAGCAAGACCAGAGAACACCTGCAGATCTTTTTTTACCCCTAAAATTTCCCCAAACCTTCAAATGCAGTCAGTCAGTGGTGTCCAAGTCCAGGCCTCCAGCTGCTGCTGTGGGCTCTGCTTGTACACCTGCAGAAATAATTTTAACAATCTGTCTCAATTATTTAGTCAGCGATCAATCAACATCAGTAAAAAAGGCCAAGATTTGAAAGCACGAGTCATAGCTATCCATCAATATGCTGTGAAACCTCTCCAATAAAAACAGTTCCAGTTATCTGTTGTCAGTGACTTCAGTGTTGGGACAGAGAAGTAAAATTGGCTAAATATTACTCAGCTTTTCCTCCATTTAGTTTAAAGTTCTTTTATGTAGTTTAGCGAAGTAGAAAACATGCTAGCTACTAGGGCTGTAAAGAATATTGAAAAATATCGTATTATGATATTGTATCATTTCTCAAAATAACCTTATTGATTTTATGTTTAACTCCTGTCTCTCATGATACATGTGCGTACCAACTGTCATACAGATCGATGAAATATGGCGCTGTTCAAGCATGTGGCGGCTGCCAAAAATGTGATTCTTTTGGCAGAAAAATAATAATTAGCATTTTAAAAGTCGCAATATGCTGCCTACCTTACAGTATCCCAATATATTGATTCGTGATGCATATCGTATCACCAGATAGCGACGTGGCTCAAGGGATCACAATACAGTCCTGCAGAGATTACATATTTCTGAAGTCCAACCTGTTGCTTCGACAAACAGCCAATGGGTTTGTTTCATTGACTGCAGAAAATAAATTCTCTGGAAATATCTGTATCTGTAATCTGTATTCTCATTTAGATACTTCTTATCAACCACCTTTTTTTTTTTTAGACATGTAAAAGCTTCAGCATTCACAGTTGGGGTATTTACTGACGGATTTTATAGTATTTTTCAAGTGTCTTAACTTTCAGGCATGCAACCTAAAACTCATTCATAAACTCTTTGACTTCGGGAACCAGAGAAGCTACAATAACTCATTCCTGCAGCCACAATTTTTGATGGACTGTCAAGACATTTTCAGATGTTCATGTTCCCCTCGGGATGTGTTGTGAAAGAAAGTTTGTCAAGCAGTTTTGTCAAATTTGTCACTGAAAATGGTCGCTGTTTGAAACCCTGTCGACTTTACCACTTGCATACACCTGAGGCATCCTGAGGCCTTCGCAGTGAAGCCTCGGGATGATCATCCTCTGCTGACCGACGGTGAGACAACTCTGCCAAAAAATGAGCCTCGCTTGTTCTTTTATCCCTCTTTCATCCACCTGAGAGGCGGATGATCCCGGGATTACCCCTTCACCTTCCATCACCACCCACTCCCTTTTTCTCTCCCTTCCTGTCATCTGTGGTCATCCCTCTCCCTCTGTGACTAGCTCTTGGCCTCCTGTTCTTCCTCTCCCTCCTTTGATCTCTCTCCCCCACTCAGACCTCTCTCTCACTCTTTTCTCAATCCCTCTATCTCTCTCCAGAGTGCTGCTTAAGTTTCTGACTGATGTGGTGGGACTTTAGTCCTACAAAAACAACCCCACACACTCTCACAGACTCACATTCACGTGGCTCAGCAGTTGTGTAATCCGTCCGTGCCGCCCGCTGAGCTGCCCGTCAGGAGCTTATTGAGGAGGAAACTGTGTGTAGACGATACACTCTACGTCACCTTCACTAGCCATAGATAGGAATCCAGTGGACTGTTTTTGTCCTACTGTGCATATACTGCGACGTTTCCTCAAGGTGTTTTCCTTGGCCGGGTTGGAGAGGCCTCTGAAACAACAGCTTCAATCTGGTGTGACAATAAACTCGCTACTGAAACCGCAGTTATTGACACTTTCTGAGGTGGCGTGGCTGCTGATGTGGTGCTGACAATTTAAGGAATGTGCAGGAAGAAGAATGCAACGTCCTCATCGCTAACAGCCAGACAAGAGTTAGGACATTTATGTCAATGGAGTCCCAATGCAAAGGACAGAAATTGGGCTGAAATTATTCCTAGAGCAACTCAATTACCAGAGGTGGCAAAAGTACACATCTTCTTGTGTAATAAGAGTCTCCAGTAAAAGCAGAAGTACTGAATCAACTAATTTACTCAAGTAAAAGTGGAAAAGCTTTGAAATGTACCCAACGTATAAAAGTAAAAAGTACTCTCCTGGTACAGAAGGATGTTTTTGTGCAAATAAAAAAATGGAACTTCCAATAAGTTAGTCTCCCTCTCTCATCTCTTTCATCTTGTTACTCAGATGCATTCAAACTAAGGTAACAAACCTGTTTTGAAAATGTAAAGAGTAAGTACAGTTATAAAATATTTGTACTTAATTACTTCCCATCTCTGTCGATTTACTAAAGATCATTTGAATCCATATAACTATATACAGAGTCTGTGTTTTGCACAGATGATCAATGCTGTCAGACAACGTGTTCTGGAAGAGAGGAAGAGGCCGAAGGAAATGACAAAGTGTCCTTGAGATTGATTCAAGCCAAAGCTTTCAAAAACTCTGTTAACTTGGTTAATCATGTGACGGCAGGCAGCTGAACAGCCTTAGAAAACAAGTGCTGAGAGAATAATGAGAAGAAAAGTTGATTGTTAAAAACTTAATAAATACGTAATACGAACAAAATTGTATAAAAGTTCCAAAAATATCAGGAAAACTCATCTCTGATCAATATTCACAGGAAATAATCGAACTTCCTGCAGTTATTGAGTTCGCTGTTTGGGTTCATTGGTCAGTTTATCAGCCCTAATGTTTGTGTGAATGTGTGTTTCAGTCGGACCTGGAGCAGTATAAGACGGCCCTGTTAGACGCAGGCTGTGACCTTTCACCTCTCAACTACATCAAACAGTGGAAGTAAGTCTGTCTGTTGTTATCAGGTCATTCTTCTGCCAGCATTGACGCTATTTTGTAACTTTGAAGAGAGATTACCGTAATAATCGTGTCTGTTTCTAAGAATGAAGGAAAATAAAAATGTTTTGATCTTTTCTGGGAATTCAAACTGAACGAGCAGACAGTTCAACACACGAGTCGGTCACGCTGAGTCATTCTGGTTTCCTCCATCTTTTTCAGGGCGTTTACCAAGATGGCCGCCACCCCGGCCAACTACGGCAACAGTGGAGTGAAACCCATGGGGTGAGTTAACAACAGGAGAGTTGCTTTAAAAACTTCAAAAAATTTCAAAACGTATATTAAAATGTAAAAAAGTCCAAAAAAACCCCTGTTTGTACTCGAGGTTATAATACTGAACCCTTTGTGTGTCTGCTGGTGGAAACTGAGGATTGTGTTTATTGGAAACGTTTCTGTCTAACCCCATAAAACTCCACAGCAGCTGAGAGGTATGACAAAAGATAAAGAAAACACTATCTTACTAATGTGCCTTTTAAAGCTGCCCTCGAGCAAGGCACTCAAGAGTCATTCCAAAACATTGAATACAGGAATAATAAGTTCTTCGTTCAGTGTCTTCCAGATGGAGGTGATGTCATTTTGGAAACTCAGCTCTTCATTTGTTTTCCTTTAAATTCTGAACAGAAGCAGCTCGATCATTATTATCATATAAATCACGTTCCAAAGGTCATTTTAAGATCATTAATGGGGTTTTTTCCAAGTTGTGAATAGTTTTTATACACTCAATTTATTATCTCTGCTACACATTATGTAATAACCAACCAGAAATTTAGTTGTCGGTACCAGTAAAGTTCCACAATTCTTAATCCCAGTTCAATACCACAACTCGAACTTCAACATACTTTCCTTTTATTAAAACCTTTATCAAACAATATCAACAGTGGCCCCGTCATTCACTACTGAACTCACACACTACTTTAATCTGCTCACCTTGCTCTTACCTGAAAACAAGTTGAGCTGCAGTGTTAGTTATTTTTTTAAATAATTTTATTCATTCAGTTGAAACAGGGTTTGTGTTCAGACTACCAGCCTAACCCTGTCCTCCTCCTCCTCCTCCTCCTCCTCCTCCTCCTCCT
>JAGRRF010012892.1:25138307-25156420 GCA_019097615.1 Morone chrysops
ACACACACACAGACACACACACACACAGTGAGTACAGTAAGTTTTCAAACACTTGCTTCACGTGCCATGTTAATAATCTCGTACCGGTCGGGCTGGTTCCAGCCAGTTTGGGGCTGAGCTGTGGAAGTTTCCGGACCAGCACACAGAGGCAGAGCTCCAGTGCTCCGAACACCAGCGAGCGTCCCGGAATCAAACCACCGGTATCCCGTCCTTCACCGAACTCTGGCAGTGTCTCTTTCTCCGCTGCACCGTCGTCCACTGCGGAACAATAAAGTTTGATAGAATAACATTCAGGCTCAATGAAAGGACATTAAAGCTTCTATGTGTAACCGTCATTAACTGTTGTCAACAGCACCACCAGTCCACTCCATTTATAAGCTAACGTTAGCTAGTGTTGCCCACTGTTGGCACTGTAGGGACACCAAGAGAGAAGGCACTCTGGGACATAAAGGTCACGACCTTTGACCCTCATCCCTACATAGAAACACATAGAAATCAGTCCACAGGCAGCAGAGGAACAAAGCTACAACCTGTTCACTGACTGCTCACACACACACACACACACACACACACACACTGACTCACCTTCGGCGCTGTGGCGTTTCTCCCTGACGTGCTCCTGAGCAGCCGTCACAATCTGTCGCAGCAAATCCAACACAGCGAGCTGAACGGACACCGACTCTCTGGTCACCATCAGCCTGTGGAGGACGCTGAGTAGCTCCACACTCAGAGCCTACAGACAGACAGACAGACAGACAGACAGACAGACACACAGACAGACAGACAGACAGACAGACAGGCACACACAGACAGACAGAGAGACAGACAGTGTTAAGTTTTTGGTGATTTAAGAAAACCAGCATCCAGTCTAAAGACAAAAAGAGGTCTTCGGGTCCTTCTGTCTGTCCAAGTCTTTGTTCTCTCTGGATCTCTGGAATCTGGTCCGGGTTCCAGCCTGGATCTGGTCTTTGTCCTGATTCTGGGCTGAGATTGAGCCTGGATTCTAGTCTGATCTGGATTCTGTTGTGGCCTTGGTTGTAATCTGAACTCTAGCCTGGATTCTATCCTGAATTATGGTCTGGATTCAGGTCCAGGTGCGTCTCACCTGGTCGTTTCCGATCTTAGCTCGGGGCCAGGAGACGTCGAGCAGCGCCTGCAGGGCTCGCAGACAGGAAGTGATGTTCTCCATCTGGTCCTCAGAGTGCGGCGAACACAGGAACTCCACACTGATCCCTGAGGAACACCCACCAAACTCAATACAAATAAATCATCAATCATACGACTGAATTCACTTTGTGGGTTTCGTATTTGAAAACCAACCCAGGATGAGATGCAGTCTGTCGCTGTTGATGTCCTCGGGACTCTTGGCTCCGCCCACAGAGCCGGTGTGTCCCATGGAGGTGGGCGTTGCCGGTCTGGACAGGTTGGCAGGTGAGTCGTCTGACATCACAAAACCTGCAACACACCCATCAAACAGAAGAGCAGTGAGGAGTAAGAGCAGTGAGGAAGGGGAGCAGTGAGGAGAGTGGAGGATTACTGACCGGTGCTGTGGAGCCAGAGGGAGGTGGCGTGGAGGATAGGAGCCCAGGAGGAGGAGTAATGAGCTCTGGCCTGTTTCACAGTCTCTGCTGTGTAGAAAGAACCTCCTGCAGGAGGAAGAGGAGGAGAAGCAAACGTTTAGAATAATAAAATATTCTCACTGTCTCTGTAGATTTTATGTGACTTCATCCAGTGAAAAGACTCCTAGAATAAGAACTCTTCTCCTTCCTCCTCGCCTCCTCCTACCTGTTGCCGGTAGCTGGGAGGCGTACTCCTGCGGGAGGGTGAGCAGGGCGTAGTCCTGCAGCGCCGCCAACCACAGACGGCTCAGTGTCGACAGATCTGATTGGACCAACTTCAGAAGGCCTCCCGACTCGGAGCCGGAGCCGAGGGAAGAGACTGACGGGTCGGAGTTCTCCTTCTGTCTGCTCCTCTGGACGGCTACAATGTAAACCTGAGAAAGGAGGAGGAGCAAGGTTAGGTTTAATATGTTGTTCAAGACCTATGATGTTTATGAACGTAATTTAACAAATATTTTACCTCCATGCCGTAGAAAGGATATGAAGGAAATTAGGATGAACCAGTTTAACTTTCCTGTATAAATTATTAATCAACAATAAATAAATAAAGAGTGAAACCAGTAATCAACCTCGGCCCAGGCCTTGAGGACGGCCAGTGTCTCCATTGTAGCCGTGGCCTCGTTGTACAGCTGGCTGGACGTGTCCCTCCCCGACTGCACTTTGGCCAACGAGGAGGCCAGGAGCTGATGGACACGCCGCAGGTCGCGGAGGTCACTGACCACGCCGCTGGCGATCCAGGCGCTGCAGACCTGCACGATTACAGGAGAGTGAGTTCAGACATTCACCGCCTCTGCATCTCTACAACACTTCGTTATGAAGCTTCTGTCACATGTTTTAACTTTATCAGATAAACTGCAGCTTCTGTGATTTCAATAATAATTCAATAATAATTCAATTAATTGTGCAGCCTGTCAGGATTATTCTAATGATTACTGATTGATTACCTGGCAGGCCTTGGCGGTGACGTCAGGAGGAGCATCAGCAGTGAAGGCTGGTCTGAGAGCAGCTCCGACCTGCACACACACACACACACACACACACACACACACACTTTAATAATCAGCTACATTCTCAGTATTTTCTCTGTATTGTATCACAGTAAAATCTCTCTCAGTATTCTCACGGCTACTGTTTTCTATAAATGCTCCTTACGTTAGCCTGGTACTGCTCCAGGATCACGTGACCGGGGAACTCCGGTTCGGGGATGGCTGAGAAGCGTCTGATGATCACCAGCAGAGTCTGGAGACCCGCCAACCGCAGCTGGTCGCTGTGGTCCGTCGCCGCCATAAAGGCCATGCGCACCAGGTCGCCGAGATGGAGGACGAGGAAATCTGCGGTGAGTCAAGTGAGGAGGTCAGTGAGGTCTGAGGTTTCCACAAGCACCAACTGACGGAGGCCACTGTGGGGGTCTTACCGGTGGACTCGTTCAGGCGTCGCTCCTGAGCCAGGGCCATGTCGAAGTGAGCCGGGTCTGCGGTCTCACACTGGGCAACGATGCGACACACACACTCCATGGCGAAGCGGCGCGTGGCCCAGCGCAGGGCGGTGAACGGGCCGCTGGACTCTGACCGAGCTCTGAAAGCAGAGGAGTCGTCGTCTCTGGCGGGGTCCGCCTCTTCGTCCTCCTGACTCGCTTCAACTGGCGCCCGACAGTCTGAAGGAGAGTCAGAGTTCATGAGTCACATCCTTTCACCAGAAGCTTTAAACTGATCGATTTCCTTTGGTAAAAACACTAAGACATTTTAAGGATCACAACAACAAACGTTTTTCAGAATTTTTTACCTCCTTTTTAGAAACATTTTAATAAATAAAGAATAATTTAAAATTAAATATTGAAGAATATTTTGAAAAGTTGGTTGTAATATTGTATTGTAAAATTGGTTAATGATGTGTTTTATATTTTAAGAACATGTGCTGCTGTTCTTTAGTGTATCTATGGTGATTTATATATAGTCTGGGATGTCCTTTGTCAGTAATCTGTTATAGTTTGGATAGTGATGTACATTTAATTTCAGAAACGTGTAAAATGTAAAGCAGAACCTCCTCAGACTCTCTGGTAAAGCTTGGTGTAGATCAAGACTTTGATAAACCTGATTTCAAGCATGAACTCTGTGACAGATTCAACCCACCGGTGGTTGCAGACAGGACATCCTTGCAGAGTTTGAGCCAGTGTCCCAGTTTCCCGCTGGTGGCACTGGACGCCATCATGTGGACCAGAGTCTCCTGGATGTCCTTCCTCAGGCTTGGATCTGACTCCCGGTCCAGCAGAGTGAACAGAGCTCCTTCCAGACCCACCTCCTTTATGGTGACGTCTGCACAGGGTGGGGGGTGGTTAGGGCGTGGACAGACGTGTAACAGCGTGTAATAAACTGTGCGTCCTTCTCACCCAGCTGTGTGTTGTCTCGTCTCGGCAGCTCTTTGACCAGAGTCACCGCGTGTTCAGACACCTCCAGAGCCTCCCGCTGGACGAGCTGCCGCAGACACGCCACCACGGCCTGCCGCAGACACAGGTACGAACTGCACAGGTTGGCCTGAAACACACAAAGAGTTAATGGGTGTACTCTGTGAACAGGTTTAAAGGTTTTCAGAGGAAGCATGCAGCTACAGACAGTGTCTCCTCCAGACTCAGGTCCAGTGTGTCACACTGAGGAGGAGCTATCGATACCCAAACACCGGCTCTGGACAGGGTCTGTTTTGTGGCCACCGTAGTTTCTCCTTTAAGCTTGGAAAGGGAGGGTGAAGCGAGGGAGAGGCAATCTGCATCTACACCACGAGATGCCACTATTTTAAATACTAATTGACAATTACTTTCTCAAATACTCCATAAAATGTAAGTAAATAGTGACCGAAAGGAAAATTACCAGTTCCAAATTCACAATATAACTGGTAACTGGTATAAACGACTGGTCAATTAATCAATCAGGCAACTATTAAATGAATAAGTTGAAGTGTTTTGATAGTCAATCAATCATTTTGAGTCATTTTCTAAGAAAAATAGTTAAACTCTGATTTCAGCCTCTCAAATGTGAATATGTTTTCATCCAATAATCTTTGGGTTGAGGACAATATCATCCATCAGTTTATGGACTAAATGATTGACAGATTAATCAAAAATGAAACAAATATTTGTAATTGCAGCCCTAATACACAGGATTAATCGTAATAATAATAATATTGAGATTAATTTATGAGCCCCTCTAGAGGAAACACTGAGTAGTTTCACTGTAGATGGTGAAAACAGCCAGCAGGGGGGAGATGTTAATGCAGCTGTTAATGTTATTGAGCTGCCACACAAAAACAAAAATGTGAAGCAACAACAGTGAGTTAATACAGTATCAAAACCAAGAGGAAAATGTTTCAGTTACAGGAAATGGTGTTAAAAAGCTCCACGGCAACAGAAAAGTGCTGAGGGAGAAAGAAGCTGAAAAGAAAAGTGAGACAAACAGCAGCTTCAGGCCTTAGAGAGAGGACCTACCAACAGGGAATAATCCAACAAGATCTCCTGCAAGACACAAGACAGGGTCAAACACACACTCACTGTACACTGGCCTGTCCCCCACAGAGATCATCACCGCGTTTACAGCCAGACTAATAATCTGTATCCGGTTAATAAACGATCTTTGTATTTACACCTGGTATTTTTAATGTGTTCTCGTTATCCTCATTGAGATCAGATCTTTGTCCTCCAGAGAAAATAATCTGAGGTGGCAGCAAAGTGACTTTGCTAACAGCCAAACTTAAAGTAAGTGCAAGAGCAAGCAGCTGTTATTACTGACTAATGCAGCCAGCTCATCGTCTGTCTGCAGACTTTTATTTCATTTCATTTGGCAGCTGGTTATAAACTCTAAACGCTTCAGTATTCCTCATTTTTCTCAAGACCACTGAAATCCCCTCAAGGACCCCTGTGGGTCCCTGGACTCCAGGTTGAGAACCAGTGCTTAGAATATACCACCCTTATGAGATAAATGAGAGTAACGTTGCTGGTTGAGGTGTACTCACACACAGAGCCGGTACGAGGCTGGCCAGGTTGACGTGTGGTGGCGAGAACATGTGCAGCTGCTGCAGACAGGAAATGGCTCTGGCCTGAACCAGACAGTCTGGACCGGCCTGCATCACTCCGCATCCCACCAGACAGCTGGAGCGCAGACCGGATACTGCCACACCCTCACCTGAGAAACACACACACATCAGTCCAGCTGCTCCCGACAGCTGCTCCCGACATCCACTCTGTGGCTCAGGGGAGACGAGGGTCGTACCTTGCAGGTCGGGGCCCAGGCAGGTGATGAGGGCGTGCAGGCAGCGTCCCAGGCTGTGGTGCACCTCAGGGTGGGTGGGTGGAGCCGACAGCAGCAGCCGGAGCACCAGGGTAAAGGACGGCTCGGCGTGGGCGCGGTACAAACCGCCGGACAAGTCGACTACCAGAGACAGACTGTGGAGAGACCAGGTCTGGACCCGACAGACATATGGGGACATTTCAGACTTTTAGGGGTAAAGTTTGAGTTAGGATGGTTTTATGTCCGTAAAGTAAACAGATAAAATCAGGATCATAAAATCGTGTGCGAGTACCTGGACCTCGGGCGAGGTGCTGTCCTGGCTCAGGGTGAACAGGACTCCCAGGCAGGTGGACAGGTGTTGAGGTGAGCTGATGCCTCCGGTGTATCGGTACAGCGCCGCCAGAGCCAGAGCGTAGCCGCTGCGAGACGCTGCGTCCCGAGCCGTCTTCAGCCTGAAGAGTTGAGATCAATAGTGTCAGAGGCAGCAGCAGCTTTTGTGCATTTGGACTCTTAACAAGGAAGGAGTATTTGAATAGTTGGTAATAGTGGTAACATGGCAGCATAGTTTGTATTGTTTTTATCTGCAGTTTTACATTATTTATACTAGTTATTTATCTTAGCGTTTTATTTTTGATCTCTCTTTGAAAGTCCTGATTTTTAGAGCCTGGAGCACGTTTACCTTTATAATATCTGTAGTATGTTAGTCTGTTGTCTTTAACTGCAAACCAAATCTACCTTTGGGTACCAATAAAGTAACCTTGAATGAACTTCCTCACTGACTATCAATATTCAGTGATTCAGGTTGTTAGTAGTTGTAGAATATGGTCCTGGCATTAATAATTGCTAATAATGACTAATGAAGAGTTAATATGAGACTAATGTGCATGCTAATAAGCAACCAGTGAAGCTTCCGTTTGACTGAATCTGTTACCTGCACTTGGTCTAAATATAACACAGGATGTGCTAACGGCTTCCTTTGAACCCGATAAAGACACACAGCACCAGTGACTCACCAGTTCAAACACACTGGGATATATTTGGATTCTTCCACCCTTTTCTGGACTATTTCTGGTTCATTGCGTGACTGTGATTTGAGTATTTTTGGATCATGCCCTGACTTGTTTCTGCTGTTGCTACTTTAAGATCAGAGTCTGGAAACGGTTCTCAGCGGCAGGAGATCTGCTTCACACAAATAAGTGATACAAATTTAAACCGAATAGAAAAATCCTCTATAAGCGATGTGTGACTCGAGTTCCCCGACGGTAGCGTCCTCCTACCTGTCGAAGCAGAGCAGGGACACGGAGACGGTGAAGCCGGGGTCTCCGACCACCTGAACCAGCCGGGCCAGACCTTCAGCGGCCAGACAGCGCAGCAGAGGACTGCAGCTCTCCAGCGCCCCCGACAGGAGGGACAACGCTGGAGAACGCACCTCCTCCGGCCCCAGAGAGCCTCGAATACCGCCCTGGTGCTGAGGAGGAGGACACAGTTTACAGGTCTTTCAGCTTGTAGTGGACAAGAAAAACTAACGTATATGAAATGATGATAGAAATAACACTCAACAGCGAGCAGAGTGTGCAGAGAGCTCCAGTTATATATGTTATGTATTTACACTTCACACACACACACTTTGCACACCTTGAGCAGACTGCAGAGGGCAGCACAGACGTGTGTCTGGACGGTCTGCTGCCGTTGACCCTTCAGCTGGTTCACCGTGTCCACAAACAGCTCCAATATCTTCACTCTGACCAACAGAGAGATTGTTAGATCCGGTTTGTAAAGATGATTCTCTGTGACTTTAACTAAGATTTCAGCCTTATTTACAGATTGTTTCTTACAGCATATCAGAGACATATTGCACATGCAAACCAAACATTTCCTTCTGCTTTCTGCTTATTGTAAAATATCTATAATACGATGTGTTTATTAGCTGACAGTTAACCCGTACTGTACCGTATTAACGACCGACCTGCGCATGCAGCTGACAGCAGGTGAGTTACCTCTGAGCGGAGATGATGTGGGGGAAGAGCGCTCCAAAGAGGCGGACAGCAGCAGCAGTCAGAGCGATGGTGGGAGGAAGAGGAGCGGGAGCGTCGTCACTCCTCTCACACAGACTAAAGGCGTCGTTGTCCAGAGAGCCGCCTCCCACGCTGCTGCCATGGAGCTGAAAACCAAACACAACCTCAAGCGTTAACAGCTCCTTCGGTCCCGTCCTGTTTAGAAAGCCCAGCCAGCGTTCAACACACGTCACCTGTTCCTCGATGTATCTGTGGTCTGTGTCGTGGAGGGCGGGGCCGACCAGCGGCAGGTCGTCATGGTGACAGAGGGGGGGCAGCAGGGTGAGCTCTGAACACGGCTGGTTCAGGTTGTCCTGACCCGACAGATCAGTCACCAGCTGGTTCATCACCAAACCAAAGCTCTCTACAGGAGGAGGAGAAAGGTGAAGAACTCTGTGTCAGTGTACAGAGATATGTGGGAGGAGACTGACAGAAAGAAACACACTTTGAACATACGATAAATATCATGAGCAGGATCAGGAACACAGACTGA
Source organism: Morone chrysops (assembly GCA_019097615.1). NCBI lineage: Eukaryota > Metazoa > Chordata > Actinopteri > Moronidae > Morone > Morone chrysops. Next base: position 25,146,748 of record JAGRRF010012892.1, read on the forward strand.
CGTCTATTACAGGCTGATACTGGAAGAAAGGAGCAGGAAGGAGTGATGGAGGAGTGTTGGTACCTTGGTAGTCGAGTGGAGGAAGCAGAGAGAGCAGCTCGTACACTCTCAGTCTGTAGACGACCGAAAAGCTACGAACTGAACTGCTGTAAGACCTGAGGAGAGCCGGCAGCCTGGTTACACACATAACACACAACACACACACATACCACACAACACAGATAACAAGGTTTCAGTGGCAGGATCGAACAGAGAAGGTACTGTACTTATTATGCTACATGCTAGGCTAATCTATGAGGAAAACGTAAAGCTTTGTTTCACTTTTCTCCGTTAACTAATCAGCTAACAAAACAATTGATGTAAATTAGCAAGCGAGCGTTTAGCCACCATTAGCTTTCAGATGTAACTAACTGCTGTAGATTATCAACCAATTAGGGACTGACTTGGTGAGCAGGGCGACCGCGCAGGCCAATGGCGTGAGCAGGCGGCTGATGACGTCATCGGTGACGAGCTCTCTGCAGTGCAGCAGCAGGTTCTTCATCGCTGCTCACACACAAGAGGAGTTACTTAAAGACTGTCTGTCTGCAAACAGCCTGTCTGTGTGTAAACTGTCTGTCTGTCTGTGTGTAAACTGTCTGTCTGTCTGTCTGTGTGTAAACTGTCTGTCTGTCTGTCTGTCTGTCTGTAAACTGTCTGTCTGTCTGTCTGTCTGTCTGTAAACTGTCTGTCTGTCTGTCTGTCTGTCTGCGTATAAACTGTCTGTCTGTGTGTAAACTGTCTGTCTGTGTGTAAACTGTCTGTCTGTCTGCGTATAAACTGTCTGTCTGTGTGGTGGACAGAGAGACAGGTGTGTGGACTGACCGCAGAGCGCCCCGGCTCGTCCCTCCAGCGTAACCTGCCACGTAAAGTAGTCCCCTCGGCGCAGCTCCATCTCCTGCTCCCTGAGAGACGCAGGAAACACACAGCGCCACAGGAGGAGGAGGCGAGACAGGTGATGCTCCACTACAGCTGGGCCTGAACACACACACACACACACACACAAAATTAACCATCTCCCCTCATTAAATATAACAGCAGCAGTGTCAGTGGCTCTGAGTTGTACCTAAGGTGACGAGAGAGGAGACGAGAAGCCAGCCAGCCCGAGTCCTCTGCAGAGAGATCCGACTGTTCTGAGACGCTGAACGCAGCAGGTCTTCAGCCAGACCGAGGACCACCTACACACACACACACAGTTTCAGGATATGGCTGTGCAATATGACAATGAATTTTGACTCCAATCAGCCACCAGAGCAAACAGGAGAGTAAACAACAACATAAAAATGACGAGTATCCTGTTCAAAATAAAGAAAATAACATTTATTCGGATTAGAACAACTGTGACAGTGAATTCCCATTACCAGTCCAAGAAAAATATACTCCACCCAGAGTAAACATAGACCACAGACAGTTTAATACAGTATTACAGTTTTTCTCAATTGCTAAAACACTAAAACCCATTGGCTGAACAAAGTTCGCAGTTGCCTGAACTCATTCAGCTAATTGTGCAGTGTGGTGTCAACACCTAAATCATTGCACATGGTAAAACACAATTTGCAGAACTCACTTAGACTTTTCAGCAGAACTCTAAACACATTCTGCACTCTAATGCACATGTCAAACATACTGGTAAACACATGTGGCAACAATCAAATACAGATAGAGAACACGTCATTGATTAAACACAACCACTCAAAATTGATTTCAAATCATGTGACACGCCCAATATAAACCAGTTCAGAGAGCAAACAGGTTGTTGAAGGTGGGAAAATATTGCTTGTGATGTCGACAAAGTGCTCTGGCCTGACCCAGCCCAAAGACAAGAAGAAGCACATTGATCACATTTTTACACAGGTTTTGTGTTTAATGTTTTCAGAAATTGTGTTTTAGCAATTGAGAAAAACTGTAATGCTAATGTTACATATGGTTTATTTTACCCACCATGCCTTTGGTGTGTGGAATCCCCAGGGGACAGAGCTGCACTGCGGCCACCAGGGCGGCGACGGCGGCTCCGTACCCGGCCACAGCTTCAGGTGAAGACTTCAGCGCCACCAGCCGCTCGACGCAGCGGTCCAGCAGCAAGGAACCCTGGGACGGCATCGCCATGGCAACGCAGCGCAGGCACCAGGCGGCGGCCAGACAGGCCGAAGAGACGGGGTGGAGGAGGACGGAGACCACCGTGTCCAGGAGGGCTGCAAATATAAATCATATAAACATTATCTGATTCAGCTCTTTATAATATCAGTTATACACAAACAGACTCTCTGCTTTCAGTATGAAGGTCAACAGGAGCAACCAGAGGTTTAATAATAAGGCATTATTGATCATCAGCTCTCCTTTCCCCATCGGACACCTCCTCTGATCCTGTTTTGTCTCTCTGACCCGACCTACTGTGTTTCACTGTGTGTGTCAGACCTGTGCTGCTGTCCGTGAGGAGTGGGGCGGCGGTGGATCCCAGTCCCTGTATGAGACCTCCCAGTTCCAGCAGGCAGCAGACCAACACGTGCTGACTGGCTGAGACGTCTGCGGACGAAACTCTGGTCTCCACGTTCCCGTCAGTCAGCGCTGCGTCTGTAAAAACACACGAGTCAGGATACAGCGTCAGATTTATGATTTCACACACACAGATAATAACTGCCACTCAGGACAGGCAGCTGCAACTATATATACTGTATGTTTAATGTATGTTTGAATGCTGCTACGGGATGCTTGACTTTCCCTCTATCTATCTATCTATGCGCCAACAAGTAGTGCTCCTACCTGTAAGCTACACTTGGTTAAATACATTATACAGTTGTCACTGTCACACATCATAATATCCTTAAAGAAGTCTGGAATGTGTCCATTATAGAGTCTCTCCTCGCTCTCTGCTCACCGATGGCTCGTTTCTGCGCCGCCACAGCGAGGCAGAGCTGCTTGGCGGCGTTGGTCTGAGCCTTCTCTCCCAGCAGAGACCCCAGGGTGCTCCTCAGGATGAAGGAGACGCAGCGGCGGGTCACCACAGCGTCGCCCGGCGTCTGCGTGGCCCTGCCGTGGGACGCAAGCTCCATCAGCAGGGACAGAAAGGCGGGGAAGTTCGCCTCCAACCAGGAGCCGCCCAGGGTGGAGACGAAGACCACACAGGCCTGAGGAGGAGGAGGAGGAGGAGGAGGAGGAGGAGTCATCAAATCTGCTCAATAAATCAAACTTTGTAAAAGTTCAATCGTTGCCGTGGCGACCAACCTGCGTGACTCCGATTCGGACGTCCTTGCCGACGGAGCTAGTCCCCTTCAGCATGTCTCCGCTGGCTCGGAGGAACCCGGCCCCGCCCCGCAGGAACCCCCCGGACAGCAAATCCATCACCTCCTCCAGGGAACTCCGACCACGCCCACCCTGTCTGGGGGCTGCTGGGAGAGGAAAATAACACATCTGTTCACCTCCTGATATTCCAGCAACAAAGTATTTCCAGGTACGATCAGTGAAGAATCCACAGAACGTATTATATATATTATATTATATTACTTATCACTCCTGGTCCATTTACAAGCGACACTGACTAACGCCTGCTGTTTACCAGACTGTGAGTTTGAACCCCGCTAGCACCAGTTTCAGTATCCGCCCCCCTCTGATCGTACCAGTGGGCTGTCGCGGCTCCACGGCAGCGGCCAGCAGCGTTCCCAGCAGTTTGGCGACAGACACTCTGACATTGTAGTTGGACCCTTCAAAGGCTCTGAAGCACAGAGTGGCCACGTTCTCCAGCTCGCTGGTCCACAGGAACACCGCCTCCCGCTGCAGCTCCAGCAGACACTGAGGGGACGATACAGGAAACATTACCAATCTCAATCTGCACACGTATCTTCAATTTATCATCGTATGAGTAATTTTAATTGTTGCTGTCGTACTTTATACAGCAAAAGAATAATCTCAACAAAGTAAAAAAAAAACTTCTTTCTGAGAAATTAGTCTTATTTTTAAAAATTAAAATAATCTTGTTGAGCATGAGAAAAATAATCTGCTTTTAAGAAAATCTAACTGTGTCTTAATAAGATCTTACAGTTAATATTGAGCTTTAACCAGTAACAACAATGGTTGCATTATATCCCAGCAGAGGAACCACATTATTGTCCTTAAGGCCACTCGCACAACATCTCAGTTTAAGAGCAAGTCGTCCATCCCAGTGTTGGAAATGAAGCAGCTGTGTAGTTTTTCATTGTTTTAATAAAAATGATAAGAATCCTTCTAGAAAGACTTCCTTTTTGCAGCGTGTTGTAAATCGTATGTACAGCAGACATTTTATACTTTAGTTTTTGTCTGTACTTATGATGTATTTTAAGCCGTGCCTGTGACTGAATGAACTGTAATCGATGTAAAAGCTGACGGATGATCGGCAGCAGCGACTGCAAGCACCGGCGGTCGTTACCTTGGCGGCGGCGCAGCGTACGGCCATGGATCGGTCTGTCAGGCACGTCCTCGCCGCCTTGTAGACGTCGCGGTGGCCCGGCACGGCGCTGACGCCCAAACCTTGAAGGATCTTCTCCAGGCTCAACATGATCTCGTACCGACCCTGAGACTGAGAGGAAGAGGAGGGTGACCTTTCAACCAACAGCTGGGACTTTATTTAACGCAGCACGAACTGAGGAGCAGACCAACCTCGGCGCTCTTCATGGCCTTCAGCAGGTTGGTCAACGTGTCTTTGAAGGAGCCGGCGAGCATCCGACCGAGCTGCTCAAACAGAGCGCCGAGGCACGCAATGGCCGCCCTGAAACACAAATATTAAAATTACTCACCGCATGGAAATCTCTCCAGTACCATTTCCTCTCAACTAATGAAGCTTTCAATTGGCTTCAACGGTTTTTCCAAGCTTTCCTGCGTGCCGTGAAGGCAGCAGCACTTACAGACGGGTCGGGAGGCCTGACGGGGAGTCGTCTTTGCTGCGGATGATGTCATTGCACCTGTCCACCAATAGGCTAGAAGGAACCGGGTCTCCCAGGCGGTAGAGCAGGGCCAAGCAGTGCGCCAGCAGCCAGCGGGTCGGCGGGCCAGGAGAGCCGATCAGAACGGCCGACAGCTGCTCGACGAGACGCCGCTGGTTCTGTTTGACGTCGGCCTGGAGGGAGCAGAGAGAGAATCACAATCGTAATGATTCTAACGTTTGTAACGAAGCTGCTGCTGATCGGCGCGCTGCTCTCACCCTGTCGGTGGCGGGAAGGAGCTTCTTCAGGTGGTTCAGCCATTCAAAGATAAACTCAACCCTCTGATGTTCACCCAGCTGACTGCACACCTCCTCGTTCAGCAGGAGGCTGTGAGCTCGCTCCATCACGACCCTCCTCCTCTTCCTCTCAGTGAGGGTGAAATCTCCTCTCCTGCTTTTCCATTCTTCTAAATCCTGTTTGACACGAAGGGAGAAACAAATGGAGAGAAAATTAGTTCAGCAAAGATAAAAATCTCACTTCTATAAAGTTGGGGAACTCAGAAGAGTTTGGATCAAACTCCAAAGACACAGGATCCTACATTTCCCACAATGCAGCATCTGTGCATTAGACTCTCTCTGCAGAAAGCTGTCAGGTTGAGTGAACCACCCACAGGCTAATGTGAGGAGCTGATATATGAATCATTTCCAGGTGTTTCAATGACTGAAAACTTTAGTCTTTTAAATTCCAGGTTTTCCAGGACGTGTGAGAATCCTGAAAACGCACGTATTTTACCTCCTAACAGCAACATATGTACAGTCTGTAAGTCGTCTTAAAGATGATGATATAAGTGGATGTTTTGGCGGATTGTTGAACATTGAGTGTCGTTACGCCCGTGGTCAACCCTCGGGTCTTGAACGCTGCGCAGGGCGTGACTCAGAAAGAAAAGATTCACATTTCCACCTCTGCGTCTCTCAGACTCCACAGACGTGTTCTGTGGGAAACGATGAACAAAGCAACCTGTCAGAGCTCCACTGAGGAACCCGTCGCTCTCTGTGTCCCATTGAGAGCTAACAGAGCGGAACAGGAGAGAGGCTGGCAGCTCGGCCGCCGGACGCTGGAAGAATATCTGAGAGCGCGAGAGAGAGAGAGAGAGAGAGAGAGCAGCTCATCAATGATTCAACAGCACAACTCTGTCTCCTCCAATAACACACACACAGGAAGACTAAAAATAACCTTCAGTTCTGCAGAAAACCTGTTTAAAACAGAGATTTTACTGCAGAGCGGTTTAATGACAGAGGGAACATCTCACTGCTCTCTGTCTGTAAGTGAAATATAAGACTGTAATAATAATAATAATAATCTACTAAAAATTAGATCTTTAAACGTCTCACTTTGTTCAAACAACAAATCTACAAAAACCACAAACCTTCTGATTTACAACCAGAGCAGCTCAGACTGTCTTTGTTTCTGAAACACGTCACTTTGTTAACTGAATCTCCTTCAATAACCCACTGATTCAATAATTCAACCTTTTTCATTTTCTATCATTTAATAAACAGGAACAACCTGAACTCCACCTCGACTCAGTGAGGACAAACAACAAGAGGAGGAGGAGGAGGAGGAAGAGGAGGACTTTGTGATGTTCAGATGTTTTAACGAAGGATGTTGACGTTCCTGGGATTTATTGTTTTGTTATTGTTGTTTACTGTAGAATCAATAATCAATAATCATTCAGTATTGATTTCTGGTATGTTGACGTGTGAGGAGGAGGAGGAAGAGGAGGAGGAAGAGGTCGACTCTACCTCCACTGCTGATCAGAGATGTGTTTGATTTACACACCTGCATTATGCTGTCTGATGTGTAAACGCATCGATCTCTGATCAGACTCATCACTAACTCATTTAAATGACACTGTTGTTGTTCCCACTGATGATCAATAACTTCAGCTCCCTGCACTGTAGAACACAGAGCTCCATAAAAGCCTTTTTAAGTCATTTAAAATAAATCTGTGGTGACGTTTTACTTTGTATTGATGAAGAATGATCAGATATTCACATCCGGCAGCAGAGTGAATAAATCCTGAGCTGCAGCGGAGACCCTGAACGTCTCACACATTATGAATGAATAACAGTTCTGTATTATTGACACACTGCAGCGAGCGAACAGCTGACAAACACGCGACCTGCTTCTTCTTCGTTGGTGTGAAAACCAAACGGGCTCCGCTGTTAGCATCGGGTGGCTAACCGGGTTAGCTAAAGTTAGACGACCGGAGACAAACCGGGACCGTTTACCTGCTGCTGTCCGGTAACAGTCGGTGATCCGCACAGGAGCGTGTCGCTCCACAGACCCGACAGCAGGAAGTTTATTTCGGTTTGTTTCGGGGTTCTTGATGTGAGCCGAGCCGAGCCGAGCTGCGCCTGACCCGAGTCAGCGGAGGAAAGTTAGCGGAAATCAACAGACTGTGCATCCGGCTACCGATCTTCAAAATAAAACAATGTTTGTTTGATACAATTATATTTTAATAATTGATTGATATTCCAACAGTAAAGAAGTTTATGAGTTAATTTCAGCCAGTTATATCAAAATGTATCAACAAACATAAAGATACAATTCAGCTGAATAAATATATATATAATGATAAATAATAATAATCATATAGAAATGTGAATTATTATACATACAAATATAATTTCAAATTATAGAAAACCAAAATGTAACTTTAACGTTAAAATATTCCAATATAACAATGGACAAACAACTTTTTGTGCTAAATATTTATTTATTAAAGAATATTTATTTATTAAAGAATTATTTATTATTAGGTTGTGGCAGGATCGGTTGTGCATTTACTCTCAGTTTTTGACAGATTTACAGCAGTTGAATCAAGGAATACACAGCTGTGTAACTACATAAAGGTCTGTGGTTCCTTTACGTTACACACATAAACAATAAATACAGTAATTTATATCCATAAATACAGGAAATAATTATGCAGTCCATCTTTTTGTACCAATACTTGTCTTTATTGTATATATATCATCCTAATAAATACATGTCACATAAACAACTAACCTTTTAAAAACATTCAAAAAAGCTTTTTGGGTATGAAATGTATTTGCTTTATTTTGTTAAGTGGGGGGAATTCTCCTTCCGGTCTCATTCACTCTTAAAACCGTCGCTTTCCGCTCTGCTGGCGGGAACGAGTCGATTTCCGAATCATCGAACCAACAACAACAAAGCTGCGGTTCAGTCTGAGCCCTGCGCGCTGCCTGACAGGTGGACGTCCCGCTCTGAGTACCGGCCCGGTTCCACCAGTACAGTGCTGCAGGCTATAGACGGTTCCGACTCGAGTTTGGGTCCGTCAGTGTTTCCGAATAAATGTACAAAAGAGAGAAAGACGCGCCTGTTAGTCCGAGTAAAGGGCTGAAACTAACCCGGGTTATCCACTGACTGCTACCAGGAGGAAGGTCGATCGTCGAGCAGCGGATCCCGACTGAACTAGAACTTTCTACCGGTCCGGTTCAGCCTCGTTCATGAACACCGGCGGCAGAACTCCCGCCGTTACCGGATAAACAAGATCTGCTGAGCTCGAAGGCTGCTAACACCGGAGCTAACGGCTAACAGCTTCACCGGAGGTTCACCGGAGGTTCTACCGGAGCTTCACCGGAGGTTCTACCGGAGCTTCACCGGAGCTTCACCGGAGGTCGGCGGGATGTTCGGCTGTCTGGTCGCCGGCAGGCTCGTGCAGACGGACGCGGTCCAGGTGTCCGCGGATAAGTTCGTGTTCAACCTGCCGGACTGTGACACCGTGAACCACGTGGTGGTGTTCATGCTGGGCACGGTGCCGTTCCCCGCCGGTACCGGAGGCGCGGTGTACTTCTCGTTCCCGGACCCGGAGAGCGGCGCTCCGGTGTGGCAGCTGCTCGGGTTCATCACCAACGACAAACCCAGCGCCATCTTCAAGATCTCCGGGCTGCGGGCCGGGGAGGGCGGGGCGCACCCGTTCGGTACCGTGGCCTCCTCCCCGTCCCCCTCCGTGGCCCAGGTCGGGGTGTCGGTGGAGGTTCTGGAGCAGCTGGTCCAGCAGATCCCGGTGTCCTCCGCCGCCGTGGCCACCGTGGACTCGTTCCGCCAGTTCACGCAGAAGATGCTGGACAGCCTCTTCAACTTCGCCTCCTCGTTCGCGGTGTCGCAGGCGCAGATGACCCCGAACCCGACCGAGACCTTCATCCCGTCCAGCTGCGTCCTCAAGTGGTACGAGAACTTCCAGAGGAGGATGACCCAGAACCCGAACTTCTGGAAGAACTGAAGAGACTGTGTGAGAACCGTAAAGACTGAACAGTTCAGAGTTCCCACAGTGCCTGAAGGCCACAATAAAAGTGTTTCCACCTGCCTGAGTGTCTCCTTCATCCCTCCTTCATCCCTCCTTCATCCCTCCTTCATCTCTCCTTCATCTCTCCTTCATCCCTCCTTCATCTCTCCTTCATCTCTCCTTCTTCCCTCCTTCATCTCTCCTTCATCCCTCCTTCATCTCTCCTTCTTCTCTCCTTCATCCCTCCTTCATCCCTCCTTCATCTCTCCTTCTCTCCTTCATCCCTCCTTCTTCTCTCCTTCTCTCCTTCATCCCACCTTCATCTCTCCTCTACTTCATCTCTCCTTCTCTCCTTCATCTCTCCTTCATCCCTCCTTCATCCCTCCTTCATCTCTCCTTCATCCCTCCTTCATCTCTCCTTCTCTCCTTCATC
>JAGRRF010012892.1:25212812-25223471 GCA_019097615.1 Morone chrysops
AGGAATCGATCACGTGACACAGGCACAACAGACACACACGTGTGTCAGAGCCGGTTGACGCGAGGCTTGGAGCTAAGCTAAGTATCACTATCATGTCGGCGGTGTGGCAATATTTCACACTGGAATCTCCCACCAGTAAGACTGCGACATTTTTGTGAATGTTTACTTTATAGGTTGGTGTTGCACTATACGTTTTTTTTTTTTAAGAAATCATTTAAGTTGCTGTTGGACTATTTTTTTATACTGTTCTATTTAAATGCCCTTTTCTATATACTATATACTGTGGCTGCACTTTAATTAAAAAAAAACTAAATTCCTGGATTTATTTAGTTAAGTTGCTGTTGCACTACTGTTTTTTATGCTGTTTTATTTAAAAATAAATTTAAAAATAAATGGCTTAAATTTGCTGAATTTATTCATGTTTTCCAAAGGGTTTAACCTGAGCCAGGCCTTACCACAATGATAATCATATCACAGTCATGCAGGCGTAGTATGATATTTTTTTATAACATACTGGATCGGATCGGTACTCGGTATCTGCCGATACCCAGAGCACAAGTATCGGAATCGGTATCGGGAGGGAAAAAATGGTATCGGAACATTTCTAATCTTGCTTTTATTTTTAGATATACTTCTGTTTTAACTAATCGACTGACTGAAGATCTATCTCTTCTACTGGATCAGATATAAATATATACAGTAAGATTTAAAGTCTGTATGTTCATAAAAGAGAACATCCAGACTTTTTGGTGCTGAAGTCACATTTTGGATTCAGTGAGAACTCGTGGACGTTTGTGCCGCAGACTCAGCAGCTGATTTCACTAATGACTTCCTCCTCCGAGGTTCGACTTGGTGTTAATTAGTGAGGCGAGGTGCTGTTGTGCTCAGGTGCAGTGGAAATCTGCAGACTCAGACAGTGCTTCACTCTGAAATGACTGTGTTGTGTTGTTGTTGTTGTTGTTGTGTGTTTAGTTTTCTTTCATTATCAACTAATCTGCTGATTTTATTCCAGATTTATTGATGAATCATAAATCTTTTGTTTGTTTTCTCCAGTGCAATGTATTTAAAGGACTTCTTTTGTCCAAAAGCTATCAAGTCAAGTAACAGACACGTTTCCTGTTCTTCCTCCTTTTAGAAAGAGCAACAAAATATTCAAACACATGAAATCATAAAGGGGAGATTAACGCTCAATGAAAGGCTTTTGCAGATTGAAGTTTGATCCACTGACCTCTGTCACACTGTGTGTTTGTCCTGCTTGTTTTGCTGTTCGTGAGTAGTGGAGGTGGAGACAGCAGAGTGACACTTCGCGTCTCAGTGAACATCTCCGTTTGTCTGCCAGCCAGTGTGACAGGTCCTTTTCTGTTCCACTGAGGAGATTAATCTACATGTCTGTTTGGATTTCCTGTGCATCCTCCCGGCCTGATCAGTGGAGGAGAAGTAACGGCTCCGACGGGTGGAGAGCAGGAAGGCTCCGCTGGCAAAGAGGACTTTATTTTAAGGTGGAAAAGTTACAGCTGCTTAAGGTTTCACTTTTTCTTGTTTGTGTGATGAAACTAAACGCTGCTGCAGTTTAACAGCGAGACTTAATTTTGTCTTTTGTTGTGGAAGGTACAGGAAGTTGGGTTGAGAAGAGGTTCATTGATGGTCTTCAGGTTCTCGGGAGGCTAATCTGGAGCTCTTTAGTCTGTGACCCCTTTAAACAAATGTGACCAGAGTGATCATTGTCATTGATTAACTGATTGTCAGAACTGAATGAAAAAATGTAGAGAGAAGGAGGAGGAGAGGAAACAAGAGGAATGGAAATCATTCTCCTCCCTCTGTCACGTCTCCTTCTGCTCTCGGCTCCTGATGAACATTTGAATTCTCAGATGAGTAAATCTTCTCCCAGTGCATGCTGGGAGCCGAGGGGAAGGTGGAGGTGAGATAAATATGGCTGCCGGAGTGTGGAGGACGTGTCCCTGCTGTAATGACATGTAATGTATTTTCAGAGCGACTCGCTGGCGGGCTTCATGGTGTGAGTGAGCAGTGAGTGTGTGAGTGTGTGTGAGTGTGTGTCAGCAGTGTGTGTGTTCTCACATTGATCCTGTTTATGGCTCTGACTGTATGTTTGGCTGTGATTCATACGGAGGCAGAGGAAGTTTACGTCCTCTCAGTCATCACACTGACACATGTACATCCACTGTGTGTATGTGTGTGTGTGTGTGAGTGTGTATCTGTGTGTGTGTGTGTGTGTGTGTGATGATTCATTGAGGACATTACTATACATGATTAGTCATATAAGCAGCTGAAGGAACTGTAAGTCCTGCGGCAGAGAGAGAAAAAGAAGAGAGAATAAAGGACTTTACACGAGATGAATAAACAACACGAAAATGTGAAATAGTCTCCCGTAAATATGTTGCATCGAAGCGATTCGTACCAGCGGCAATGTGAATTAGCAACATTAAAATAAAAAGTTAAATCCACACGTTTACAGCAGACCAATCAGGACAGAGCTCCCAAATGTCTCAAAGGTCGCATTCCACTCCCGTCCGTGAAGATGTACTAAAACAATAAATCACAAACGTCACACAAACAAACTAATAGAGGCAGCGGCAGAGCAGCACCTAAAATGAGTAAATCCCACAGAGGCCCTGTTATCACATTGCATATAAGACACCCACCACTAGAGGGAGCAGCTCCAGTACAGCAGCCCCGCTCTTTCTGCGCCCGGATATCAACCAGTGAGGGGGAAAGATGGCAGCTCATAAAGCCAGCACTGTTTGTCATTGATTTAGTAGAAAATGAAAATAAGGTTGTGTCAGAAATAAACATATAAAAACACTTGACTGGAGTGATGCGTCACCACGTAGACATGGATCTTAACCTGCAAGGAGAGCAAGCTGCTGGCGCTAACGCTGCTAACATTAGCCTCCCTCAGCAAAACAAAATACCAATGTCCCAACCCACAGACACTGTGATCGCTCTTATTATAGAAAAGATCTTGACTAATAACAAAAAACGCCAATTTTACCTCACAGATCGTAACATTGTAACTTCATTCAAAATGAACAGTAACTCATTAAACCGTCTCTGTTAGTGTTTCCAACAATCACCAACTCTGGTTTGGTGGAAATAAATCCTTAATTCCCCAGTGTAGATGATAAAAACAGAAGTTTCAGTCGGAGCAGACCGGCTATGGAAACAAACCACAGAGAGCTGCGATACAACACAGGCAGAGGGAGAGAGACACCATGTGACTCTGTGTCTGTATATTAAGAATATAATTCTGGCTGATATATTATTGTTATGAATTTCAAACCTTTAAACATGGAGTAGTGGTTTAGTAGCAGTTTTTCTGACATAAATCATTGTAAATTAAAAGTTCACTGTTCCTTTACTTCCATCCATCTTATCGTTTTAAAAAGAGGCGAGTGATGTGACGTTTATCGAGCAGCTCGTGTACGTTGAGAACAGAACATGAACAGAGCGAGATGTATGATCGACTCCGATCAAAGAGCAGACCAACATTAACATGTGGCAGCATCACAGCAGCTCATCTTCAGCTGCAGAAATCCCACCTTGGGGAGACTTCTCTCTCCCAGAGTGAGGATTAAGGCCATGTTTGGAGAATAATACAGTGTACAGTGTGCTTATGTAAGCTGTTAGCCTGTGAGCTCTGCAAGCTGGTTCAGCCTCAATCTACCAGTGGCTGAAGCCTGCAGGACTCAAACTTGATGGAGACACTGAGAGGAAATGGGTGGAATAGATTTCTTTATTTCCACAAAACCCAAAGACGATATAAAAACAGCGAATCCTTGAGATGTCATACAATGGTGTTCTTAACATTGCAGAAGTGTCTTAAACCTGCATTCTTTCTAATGGTCAAAAGAGAACAGCTTCATGGGCTGCAAAATAAGTCTAATAGTATTGAGCCTTATGGATTTATCTGCTCATTAGTTTCCTAATTTATGGTAAGTAAGTAAGTAAATTACGGTCCCATTAAGTGTAAAATAGAACAGTTTCTCAAAGTTTTTACCTGACGTACCACCTCAGAAAATATCAGGCTCTCTAAGTGCTACTATTATGACCGATTAGGTCCACCCTGTTCAGCTGTGCCTGCAGATCACCTCGAGGACATCTAGAACCTTCTCAGTGATCTCTGGTAACTTTTCAAGGACTGCTGGAACCCTGAAATCTTTGAAGGTCACCAGAAACCCATGGAACCTCTTCCATGAAATATTTTCAAGAACTCCTGGAAATCCCTAAAGGACTTCTGGTGACTACTTCCTGTGTCCTGTGACCTTGGAAACCTCATAAATATCTCCTGGAATTTTTTAAAGGATCCCTGGCACCTCAAGAAATCCTGGACGATTGTAAAGGATTTGTAGAACTAGCTCAAGGTCCTCTGGGATCTCATTCCAAACCCAGGAACCTACTCAAGGACATTTGATAACCCCTCAAGGAGGACTTGAACCTGGCAATCAGTTAGGGTCTTCTGAAACCTCCTCAACACATGGAACCTAGGAATCTAGGATGTGTGAAATCTTTTCAAGTACCTCTGGTAACCCCAAAGGTAATCCTTATGAACTTCTTTAAGAACCTTAACATCTTCCTCCAGGATGTCTATTTAAGAAACCATGGCACCATTCAAGGAATTCTGGAAATCCCTAAAAGACTTGTGACTCCTCAAGGACCACCAAAACAAAATTTTTGCACCCTTTAGACCACTAAAATCCCATGAAGAACCCTGGAACCTCCTCCTGGACCTTAAGGACTACAAAATTGTTGCTGTTGCTTCACTGGTTGACTTGATCAGCACATAAGCAACCAGTCAGAGAGATCAGACACGGCGCAGCCTCACAGCAATTGGTCATTCCTGGTTTGTATTTAAATACAATGATCGGATGTTTTAATTGAACGTGCTAGAATCATCTCAGTCATGTTTGCTGGTTTCATTCACCCCTCTTCATCCTCTGCCACATTATGTATGCAAAAGGAGCCCCGTGCTGTCAGCCAATCAGATGCCAGCTGTTATTTTTAGTCGTCCCACTGACTCGGCAGCTTCCTCTGAGATATCCTCCACTCCAGAAATAGAGCGAGAGAGCTTACATAACACAGAGAGAGAGAGAGAGAGAGAGAGAGAGAGAGAGAGAGAGAGAGAGAAAGAGAGGACATAAAAATCTTTACTTTGACATGAATAAAACAGTGAAGATAAATCTGACCTGAGATCAGCGGACAGAGTTTTGGAGTGAACCTGTGTGAGAGCCACATTTGGATCTGGGACAGATAGTGGTTTTAATATCTCATGTCTGTCTGTCTTCCCTTTCCACTTCTGCTCTTCGACATAAATAAATGAAAACCAGATGAAACGGTTCTGATCCCCGAATGAACTCAGACCTGAGGAATAAATTAGGCTTGTAGTTTTTAGTCTTAGATCAGTCCAATTGACAGGGACTCAGTTTAAACTGGGATAACTAAGACCTGGGTAACTAAACCAGACTACAGGTCTATGTAATGACCACCATTTCTCACCACCAGTTTGAATTATTTATTATTTTTATTTTGACAAATCAGATTGTTTCTGTCTCTAAATACAGAATACCCAGGAGTCTCCTAAAGGGTTTCTACAACCTTGTCTTGGACCTCTAGAAACTTCTCACTGAGGTCTCAGGGCCATAAAATCTCCTCATGGACATTATAGAATATTATCAAGGGACTCTACAACACCCTCCAAGATCTCTTGAACCTTCTCAAGCACCTGTAGAATCTCAGTAAGGATCCTTACAACCTCCTTGAGGAACCCTAGAACTTCCTCAATGATCTCTAGTGCCTCTAGAGTCTCCTAATGGATTTGTACAACAGCCTCAAGTATCTGTAGAATCTTGTTAAATACCCCTACATCCTTTAAACCAAATAACTAAGCAGTCAACATCAGACAACCTTATCAATCTTAAGTGTTTCTGTAGTGATGACAAAACATAAAACAAACATACATAGATGTTTGAGAAGCTGAGTGCACTCTCCAGGTAAAGTATTACACCAAATATCCTTTAAGGAATCTAGAAACACAAGATGAATCCACACTATAAGATTTATCTTTAAAATAAGTGCTGGTTGGTGGCTCAAATGCACTGAATTAAACTCATAACCAGGGGCGTGTCCAGACCTTCTTGGCATAGAAGAAGAGGGGCACTGAATTATGTAATGGTGGCATGATGTGTCTCAGCTTTTAAGTCATTCCTAATTTACATGATCCCAATATTGTTTAGACCCCAGTAGGGGACAAGGGATCCCTTTGAGAATGGCCATGCCATGTTTTTTGCCAAATTCAGTCTTTGGAACATTATTTAGCTCCCTTGCTGACATGCTAACATGACAAATTGGTCATCTAGTTTCATATGATAGCAGTATCTTCACTCTAGCTTTAAAACAAAGCCCACTACAGCCTCTGAAAGACAGTGCAGAGTGGAAAAGGGAAGGATAATGGGGTGATACTTGGAGTGGCCAATCAGATTTCCGGGGTGGCCAGCCCAGGTCCCCCCCTCTGGACACGCCCCTGCTCATATCTCTGTTAATTCACCATCTATTGCCTGACTGAACCCTCAATTGTGCTAGCATTATATAAGCTAAAGCAGTATTTACAGATCACAGGTACAGATCCCTTTTTTTATTCTCAGTATCTTTTATTAATTTAGCACTGTCAGAAATGATCTTAAGACTCAGTTCAAGTATAAATGTAAGAACATTTTTATAAATGAGGACTTTGGTATGAGGCTCAAGTCTATAAAACCTGGTTTCACACACAATTAACAATACACAACATCACACTGGATGAGACTGCAGAGGGAGAATGGCTCTACTCTGCTGGAGGATGAGTCACTGTGTGTCTACATCACACACACACACACACACATTCACACACTCACACACACACACACACACACACACACACTCTCACACTCACACACACACACACACACACACACACACTCTCACACTCACACACACAGAAACATTGGTTAAATCAGGGCGAGCTCCTGCTGCCCTCTGAGATTCACTGCTCTACTGTACAGTCCTGAGGCTGACTCTGTGAGTGTGTGTGTGAGTGAGTGTGTGTGTGTGTGTGCAGTTTTAAACCATTTCCTGAATTAAAGGGATGGAGAGAGATTAGAGCGTTAAAGGGAAGGAAACAGATCCCTGATTTTCACTGCAGGAGGTCAGTGTGTTTGGAAACAGAAACGTTCCCGTGTGGCCTTCGTGTTACTTAAATACTTCTGACTCGTTTTCCGGTTGTAGTTTGTAGTGAACATGTGAACTCACCTGCTGTTAATGAACTCTGTTGCTGATCGAAACGGGTGGTAAGATTCACTTCACATAGGGAGAGCTGCTCCCCACAGTCAGTGTTTCAGTGAGTTATTAAAGCCGCTCAGTGCAGTTTATCTCTGTTTGTTGGGATGTTAAACTTATGGATGCCAACTGCCATAAAACTCATAAAAAGAAGAAAGTACGTTATGATGACTTTGGCTCGTATAGTCTGTTGATCGTTGTTTATTTTCACTGACGGCTAAATGGGGTTATATGTTACTGTATTTCAGGCCCTACAAGATTTTGCTGGCTTTTTTGGGGGGATTGCTGGGACCTAAACAGCCTGATTTATTATGCAATAAAATAATAATAATAATTATATAAAAATATAATTGCAGGAGAAAGTTACAATTGCAAAAACAAAATCATTTTTTTCATAAATAATGTAAAACAACTTGTTCCAGTGAGAATAAAAGTAGTTTGGTGATGTGTGGCTCAGCGGTTCGTGCAGTGGGCTGCTATGATTGGTGGAAGTCACAAACTTGCAGAATATTTGCAGTGATCAGACAAAATTCTGGGATTGATTAAATTTGCTTTAATTGTTGCGATCGCAACATGGCGTCTTCCTGGGAGGACTGGGGTTTCCTTAAAGGTGAAGTGTCCTACGCTAAAGGAGAGAAGAAAGAAAGCAGTGGGGCATTTAGAAAAGCCAACCAGGTGGTATCATGGCTGCCACTTGGATACTTCCAGCTCAAGCAAAGTCAAGAGCCTTCCTTAGAAAAAGAGAGGCTGACTGAATCTGAATATCCGGACTTTAGCGCTCTTGCAGACTTGTGGAATTTGCAAGTGCATTCCTGGGATGTTTGTGAGGGCTGAGGGCTGTTCAAACCCACAATTCATCCAGTCCACAAGGGGCCCCAAGCCGACTTCTACAGATTTCCAGAGAGTCCGCGAGAGGACTTCTCGTGATGATGAAGTCACGAGAAGTCCTCAAGGACTGAGGGTGGACATTTGGATTCCGCCATAATTCAAGTCATCATCGGCTTTTTGTCTTTAATGTCCTTGTAGTTTGTAACATGTGAACTCACCTGCCATTAATGAACTCAGGTGTTGCTGATCATTAGTTAATGAGTCAAGACAGGTGTGAAGTTTCCGTTCACATAACAAAGTGAGAGCTGCTCCCCACAGTCAGGGTTTCAGAGTGTTATTGAAGCCCTTTAGTGCAGTTTATCTCCGTTTGTTGGGATGTTAAACAGAGTCCAGGTGAGTCTCACAGACCCAGAGGACGTTTCCACAAATGTGTTGCATGTTTGACCTCTGACTCTGTGCTGCTGTTTGTTTAGAGTTTTTATGTGCTGCAGGTCACAGACTGAGACTCCACCTCTCACCCGCTCATATTTCTGATGCCTTTAAGTTTAGTTCATGTGAATGTTTTTATATGGATCACTGATCAGTATTTGAGGAATTTAATGCGTGTCGTGAGATACTTTTATTTTTTTTAATTTTGGCCCAAACCTGCAGAAACACACGACTCTTCACCTTCTGAACAATGCGACTCAGCTCAGTGCAGCAGTGTATTCCAGAGGATTGGACTGGATCTAATTCCTGGTTTAGCAGTGATTGTAGACCCTAAGGGTGCAGTGTAATTCCTGAATGTAGAAGGTGTTGTGTGTATGTTTTTTGTATGCTGCACCTTGTACTGTGGGGATCAGTCGGTCTGCCAGGTTCAGGCAGGATTCATCACTTATTAGGACGTGAGCGCTTCGTGGTGCTGCAGAGAGCTCAGCGATTAGACTAATACCTGGTTTAAGGGGGGAAATGCCTGAGCCAGAAAAGGATCACAGGATGGAGGGAGGAGAGGTGAATACAGATGAAAAACTCCCTCACTGCCTCCTTCTACAAAAAAAGCTGACCTCCTTGCTGAAGGAAAGGTCATTTTATTTCACAATAAAAGTCTCAGGTTTCACCAGATTAATCAGAAACATTTTCTTCTGCACCTTTAATTTAAATGAAATTGAAAAGAAAAATTGGACCCAAATGTTTTATTTTCAATAACACATCTTTATCCTAACTTTATGGATAAATAATATCACAACAAAACAAAACTTGTTTTCAGTATAAATGAACGTATGAATTAAAAATAAGATGTTGCTAACGTTGCTTCTCCTCCACCTGCTCCAGAGTTTACGCTGCTTCAAAAACGTATCTGAATAGTTTTATGATGAAGGTGAAGCTGCAGAGATCCTGCAGAGACTCGTTCACAGTGGAGGAAGAAGTACTCACTGCAGTAAAAGTACAAATACCACAAAGTGAAAATACTCCATTACAGTGAAGTGTGTGTGTATAATGAGCATAACATATTGATCCATTGTACTTATATATAGGATATTAGATTATTCTGAATGAAGCAAGCTCATTTTCAACTATTTTCGTATTTATTATTTTATTATGGATTCATCTGCTGATTATTGATCTATTGATTAGATTTTTTTTTATTAAAATGGTGAGAAATGCTTTCAAAGTTCATAGTGATACTCTTACAACCAACAGTCCAAATCATTACAAATACATTTAAATGATTACAATCACTGACTCATTGATTAATGGACTGTTTGACAAAATATTACATTTTATAAACTCTTTATACTAAATAAATTTCGTTACTTCCAGCCTCTGTCTCAGTCGTGCAGCTACTGTTTTAAATTTTTTTTCAATTGTTTACATGCAATTTTGAAAACCGGGTTCGTTTTTTCAAAATATAATCACAATTATCCAAACACCAAACTCAATTTGCATAATTCCTAGATTGTTTGCAAAATGAGACACTTCAGTCAAAACATATACACATATTTGTGAAAATGCTATTAGTTTTCATTTAACCAACACAGTCCTCAATGATCAGACACTATTGCAGCCAGTTTCACACTGGTGTGATAAATAAAAAACACATTTGTAAGAAAAACTAATTTTAGGAAATAGCATGTGCTAGATTTTTGGCCAGACATTGTTATGTAAGGGATAATTTAGATGTAAAAACAAAAATAGTAACAAACCCACTACATTCTTCATGATTAGTTTGAGATATAGGGAGAATGTACACAAATAGACCTACTATAAACTTACCAAGCACTGCACAACACTGATGCTGCAGACTGAATATTTCAAGTTAACTTACAGTATTTCTTACCATAATCAGTTACAGTAATCAAACAATGAAATCAATGAAACAAATAAAATCTGTAGACAAATAAAAATTACTGCATGAAGTACATACACTGACTCTGAAGAAAAACTACTGTAAAAGCAACAAGAATACTATAACTATTCATCATCTCTCCGTCTGGCTGGATCAGGCCATAAGATTTCATCCACATC
>JAGRRF010012892.1:25224534-25241563 GCA_019097615.1 Morone chrysops
GGAAGGTATAAGACTTCAAATTCAGGGTGCTCATGGAACCAATTCTGGACCAGAGCAGCCCGATGGAATGAGACATTGTCCCAAACGACAATGTACTGCATCTGGTCCATTTGGTTTAATGCGGTGACAATCTCGTGCAATCTGTCAAGAAATGCAAGTATTAGATTTGCATGGTGGCGGAGGACCCCATTTTGTGTAATAGCAGCGCAAAGGGTGACGTTACCCCCTCGCTGCCCTGGCACATTGGTGATTGCCCTGTGTCCAATTACATTTCTCCTTCTTGTTTTCGCAAGGTTAAATCCAGCCTCATCCACATATATAAATTCATGTAGAATTTCTTCAGCATCCATTTGCAAGACTCTCTGAAACACAGTAAAAGACAATAGGATGCTATTCATTATCAGTATTTTTTGTGCCAGAACATTATGAGCAGTGCACAATACCACACCATAGTAAGATGAACAATACATACCTCCACATACTCATTGCACAGATGTTTCGCTCTCTGAATTTCTGTCAAATGGTACCTGATACAGTTGCTTCATGTATATTTGATTTTTCTTGAGGATTCGACCTAATGTTGACAGAGATACTTGTTGGATGTTATTGAAAATATGGTCATCATTGATGATATTGGCTTGGATTTCTTGCAGCCTGATACAATTATTGGTCAAAACCATGTTCACAATGGCGGCCTCATGTGCATGAGTGAACATAGTGCCCCTTCCACCTTGGTGTCCTCGACCCTCAATCCTGTGTAAAAAAAAATATATAAAATACACATGCAGCCTACTGTCAAATGTCACAGTAAACAATATTGATGATAAGTACAGCAAGCTTCAGTTTCAATGTACTGTGTGGTTAGCGTATCTGTTTTCTCGATGAAATGTCCGAATTACTGACGCAACAGTATTTCTGCTGAGATTTGGTTGAACTTTTTGTCCAGCTTCCATCAGTGTCAGTCCATGGTTGATAACATGGTCAATAAGTGTTGCACGGATTTCTTGAGTCAAATTTGGTCCTCGTCTTCTTTTTTCAGGTTCAATCAACTCTTCAAGTCCTTCTTCTCCTCTTACTCTACCTGGGCCTCCTCCTCTACCTCCTTCATCTCTTTGAGCTCCCCCTCTCATTCTCACTCTTCTTCTTCTAGCTCCTTCCATTTTTGTTGAAGACAGGTGAACTCACCTGCTGTCTTTTATAGCACACCTGAGTGCTGCGTTTTCAAATTAGCACATGTGTGCTTCCACACCTGGTGGATGTGATTATCCAATTTGTTCATTAGTGTGGTCATTGGCAATTCGGGGCTTTGTAATGACAAGGAAGTAACCTCACAATCCTTATCTGTGTCTAAGGTGTGAAAATGTGTGTAGAGTTTTACAAATCACTGTGTAATGTTTTGCAAAAAGGGTGAAGCAGGCATTGTGTGTAATGTTGCGCTAATCTGTGGAGGTGTTTTGCCCCTTGGAGTAGAATTTTGCAAAATTATGTGGAAATATTTATTTTAGTGTGTAAACAATCATAAAAAAACTGAATTATGGTACAGATTAAAATCCTTTGTAGTTCTAGTTAAACTCTGCTGTGGTTCTAGTTAAACTCCCGTGGTTCTGTTTGTTCTGGTTCTCGCTGTCTGTCAGAGGTGTTCAGCCTCTTCAGACAGAGCCTCTGATTGAAGTGCATGCTGGGAAGGAGTCAGTCCATCGGGGAGGTCCTGTGTGTGTGTGTGTGTGTGATGACATCAGCAGAAAACATCAGAGTCATTGGAGAGAGAAAAAAAATCAGAACCTAAAAATAGAAAAGTAGGACACAACACCTCCTCCTCATCCTTCTCTACTCCTTCCCTGTCTTCCTCCTGTGCTCATCCTCCTCTTCATTCTTGATCTCCTTTTCTTCTCCTCTCTTCCTCTCTTCTCCTCCTTTTTTGCTTCCTCTCCTCTCGTTTCTTACTTCCTCTCCTCCTCTCTTGCTTCCTCCCTCCTCCTCCTGGTTCACTCTCAGTTGTTCAGTCTTTAATGAACAGACAAATGTTTCCTCTTCTGATGACAAACACCAGGTTCAGGTTCACATTGGGGTCAAAGGTCAGAACAGGTCAGACCAGGTCCAGGTTCTGGTGATGTTCAGGATACTTTTGTGTTCTTCTGCCCCATTTCAGTGACGTTTAGATCGGATCTTCAGCAGTTTTTCAGGCCAGGATCTTAATCATCAGTAAAATAGAGCACTAATACTAATACTAATACTTTGGGTCAGGTTTGTGTAATCTGTATTTTTCTGGAGAATCACTGAGTAAATAATCAATACTGACAATAATGAGTTGTTCCAGTGAGAGTTAAATCCCAGATGTTTAGGTGGTGAGCTTCAGAACTAGCAGCAGTCAGAATACTGTATCTCTGCAGGCGGGTCAGGCAGAAATAGAGGCGAAGTGTAAAAATAAAATCAAGTGGTTCAACGTGCAGGACGCCTCGCAGCTGATGACACACAAACAAATAGCACATCATACCTGCAGGCCCGCCGCTGAATCCACATCAGGGTTAGTGGTCCAGTCTGCAGCCAGGCGTCTGCCGCCGAACCTTCTGTCAATTAAGAATTAATTTCCCGCTGACCTTTTTCCTCTGTTGCTCATTTATAATTTCACAACTTTAATTAGCTGAGCTGGTTCAGACAGACTGTTTTTGGCCCCGAACCTGACCTGCAGTTCCAGGTGGTTTAGTCTCAGATTTCCTGCACATGGGAACTATCAAATATGAGAGAGGGAACATTTATAAGGACGCACCCACGTGACTTTTCCCTCCAGATACAGACACTAATACAGGGGTTGACTGAGGGACCTGATATTTGGATCCGATGCTCCTTAATGCTACTTTATACTTATGCTACATTGCTTTGATAACTTTGCACTTTGGCCTTTTGGTATATTTTGATGCTAATACGTTTGTAGTGTAGAGTGGCATCTAGTGGTGTAATTGCAGATTGCAAACCCCCCATTTCTACAGCCAGTGTTTGGTTTGTCCCTTCTGGGCTACTGTAGAAACATGGCGGACTCCGCCAGAAAAGGGCCCGCTCCCTGTGTAGATACAAACGTCTCATTCTAACAAACACACAGTGATTCTTATTCTAGCTGATTAAACACTCATGAAAACATACCTTTTATATTACGTTCTAACAGTAGATCCTCCTCACTGTTACACACTGGACCTTTTGTTTTGTTTTTTTAACTTAAGATACTTTTGGAAGTTTTTAGATCTTGTTTCACACAAAAAATCTAAACTTATAAATTCAGTTTTTTTAGTTTATGATATATAAATCTGTATAATCTGAACAAACTGCTTTAATGAGTCTGTTGACCTTGTGATTAAACCTCCAGGGGACATTTTCACTGCAGTTTTTAAACTTTACTTCTTATTTTTACCACGTTCATGTCTCAGGACCAAACTTTAAGTCTGCAAAATGTGAGAAACGCTGTAAAATAAACTGTTAACACCCAGAGGACGCTGTTCTTGACTGCGTCTTTTGCTTCCTCGCCGTGTGGTTCCCATGGCGACAGGTAGAGGAGCTGCTGCAGGCTGTAGGCTAATGGCTCCCTAACACCAACAGTAAAACACAGGTGTGTTTTTATTTTCATATCAGACATTTTTATCTCTGCGGCATATAAAGACGCTCTGTGAGAGACCACTCATGTGGCGGGGGAAAATGTCTTTAAAACTGTTGAATTGTGGAGACGTGTCAGCAGATGAAGAACTTCATACAGAAATAAAATGAGAGCTTGTATTCAGGATCACATCTGGAGCTACATCACTGTCTCAGTATTCAACAGTCAGGAGGGTCGATGTGGTCAGCACAGACGGATAAAGGGTGGTAAAAATAGGTGGAATCACAGCGTCATGTCACAGTCCCCACTCTGAAAACAGCTGGAGGACTTTTACCTCTGAACAATCTGTAGCCTACATATAAAAAACTAAAAATCAGTGATATCAGTAGCTAGCCATGCTGTTAGAAACATTGACAGGTGGATTTCATGATATTATTGTCTGAAACTGGTTGGTTCATACGTCACGTTTTGTTTACATGTACATTTCACAAGAACTAAATATACGCTAGGAGCCCAGAAAATAGCTATTTCTGATTGGCTGGTAGGTGTTCCAGGTGTTGAAGTGTCCACATTAATGAGTGTTTATTAACCATGCTATAAATAATTGAACATGTTGAATCTGTTTGTTATGGTCCACAGCGCCCCCTACAGTGCGCATCGTGCACTCAGGTCAGGCCTGTAACGTAGAGGAGGAGCGCTACAGTGAGAGAGTGTATACCATCAGAGAGGGAGAGACTCTGGAGCTGCAGTGTCTGGTGACAGGACACCCCCGACCACAGGTAACAGCACACTGGCTGCACTGGGAACACTGGGAACACTGGGAACACTGGGAACACTGGGTATACTGGTAAAACTGTCCTAACCCACAAAAACCTTTTTATAAGTACAGTGAGCTCCCAGGTTATGGGCCTCACGAATATAATAAAACACACACACACACACACACACCATCAACATCATCATCATCATCACACACGCATCATTCATCCATATTGACTCTGAAGAGTACATACAGCAATAAAAAAAAACTCCTATCATCCCCGGCGGCGTGCTGTAAGTGCCAGAGCTCCTGCCGAGCTGGGCTGCTCCGACGCCTTTGTGTTTCATAAATGAGAGCAATCACACTGAGGAGGAGGAGGACTGATGAAGAAGAGAGAATGAGGCAGACAGATGAAGAGGGTTAGAGAGGAGGAGGAGGAGAATGAGTGGAAGCTTCAGCTCCTCTTTTTGGGTTTGACCTTTATCATTAACATTTCTTAAATCTCCTGAAGGTTCGGAGACGTTTATTTTCCACCCGTTTCGCTCGATTCCCGCCTTTAATTATGGTCAGGCAAGTTTAAGTTACAAGTTACCTTTTTTTTCACCAGATATCATGCAACAAACAAATGGTTGCCATGGAAACTGTAAAATCTTTAAATTTCCTTTCTAAAGGAAACACCCTGAAGTCTCTGCGAGCCGAGCTGCTGCTAACGTTAGCTCAGCTTGTTTCTCTGATAACTTCCAGACGTCCGATGACTAAAATCCTTCATCCGGTTCAAACCTAGAGTTAAAAAGCACCAAGATCTAAACAGTGGATGGTAAAAATGTGGCTTCAGACTGGATAAACAGTCAATGATCATAGATTATTGATTGAATTAGCTCCATATAGATTATAGCTCTAGAGTTTATACTCTGTTTAATGATGATAGATTATTGATTGAGTCCCAGATTGTGTCATTACTCTAACAGTGAAAGTAGAACGCTTTCAGCTTCAGTAAACACTGTCTACTTCACTGTGTTGCTATAAAGTGGGACAAAATGAAATGAGCTCAGTGTTCAGATAGTTCCCTTTTTAAAAGATTTAGCAGAACAGAAATAGTGTAAAAGCTCGTCGGGGGGTTGGTGCAGTTTATTGTTGATGATGTTTATTTCCCAGCAGTGATTTCAGAATAAAAGCACATAAAGTGTTTGTGCTGCTCATTAAATCCTCTGCTGCAGACTGGAAGCTGCATCTTAATTAATTGTCAATTAACTCCACACAACTGGAGTCTCACAAGTGGAGGCTTAACTGATCCTGAACACACACACACACACACACACGCACACACACACACACACACACACACAATTCATCAATCTATTTCAAAAGGTTTTAATTTCAGTTATTAGTGCTGATGTGAGCCCAGGACAGGATTTGGGTTTTTTTAGCTTTTTTTTATTTTTATTATTATGTAACGCTCAGCTGTAAATATCTGAGCGTTCAGAACAATCAGTTGTAAAATTTGTTTGTTGGCTCCCTCAGTGTTTCTTCAGTGTGGTCTTTGAATGATGTACGTGCAGAGCAGTTCTGCTCCTTTCTAATCACACGTGCAACCTGTGTGATGCATTCATGGGTAAGTGGTCTGGGTGCAGGCGTCCTCTGATGCTTTGGTCCCGGTGACGACACACAGCTCCTGAACCAGGTTTTAGTTTTCTACAACTATCAGACGGATGGAAAGTGGGTCGGCTAAAACTCTTCTGATCAACAAACAGTTTAGTTTACTGTTGGGGGGGGGCAGATCTACTATAAAGTCTGTATGATTGTTGAAAATGATAAACATACATAATACAATAATAATAATAAAATATGCCACTTTATCAAATGATAGAAAGGATCCCTGAAGCCAAAATGTTGGAAACCACTGAAGTAGACACATTTCTAAAACGTTAGAAAACAAGCAACATTTGCATATTCTGTCCTTTTTAATGAGGTAGAAGGAGTTGATGCTTTTTAAGGATTTTAATGAGGAAATGATGATTTTAATATATCAGACACACTTTGTATTTATGTCTTAATAAGTGTTGAGGGTCCGGTCTTACATACGAGATATTTTGGTGCATTACAACAAACAAAGTTCTGCAGAAGTCGAGGATCATAACTAATTACAATAAAAAATGGCAACCATTAATCCATAATCAGTCTTCTTCTACATCTTGTCATACCACCCGCTCTTCTCTCTCCATCATCTCTCTCTCCTGCCTTTATTGCCTCTCTTTAGTCTCTCTCTCTCTGCTGTCATTCTGTTGAGGCTATAAATAGAGCAGCTGCTGGCACACAGTCACACACACACACACCCACACACACACACACACACACTGTAAAACACACACTTTTTTCTGTCTCTGCATCACTGCAGAACTCAGCTTCCTCTGCATTTTTCTTTCATCCCTTCTTCTTCCTCACCTCTCAGTCCTCTCTTTCAGCTCTGGGCTCTGAATCGTAGTTTTACTGAAATCCTGATTGTATTTGAGCAGCTTTGAACCGTATTAACAGTAATGTGTTAATGAGCTGGAGAAAACCCATCTTTTCTATTCTCTATTAACATACCTGGAGAGGAAAGAAAAAACATTTGTGATCCACAAATTATGTCTTCATTTCCTCTAATCTTGATGATAATGATGATAATGATAATTTTTTATCAGTTGTTGAAATGGAACCATGGGTGAAGTTTAGAGGAGAAACAACTCAGAGACTTGTTGCATGTTGTCCTGATAATGGACACCTCAATCAGGAAGGAAAAAGGATAAGATCAACTGACTAATGGCAATGTAAACATTGTTCACTGCTCCAGTATATCGAATGAACCATAGATACAACTTGACTAATGTTACGCTACGAGTCATAGAGCTAACAGTATGCTACTTATGATATATTTATATTTTGTTCTCATTCCGTTTATTTCTGTGCATTATTCTGGAACTGCTGCAGTCAGACTATGGTATAATATCTAACTTAGTGTCGGCTAATTATCAAAATTCTTGACTAAGTAAATTGGACTTGACAGTACTCGAGTAACTGTAGTAGTTACAGATGACCTCTGCACTGCAGTAGCATTACTACGCTCTACTACAGCGACGTTGTGTTAATTAGACACTGCAGAGAGTGTGTGTGCTCACACAGATCCAGGATCTGGTATTTTTAGCTCATTAATCGTCAGTTCGCTGGTTCAAGGCTGTTAACCGTCTGTCTGCAGCACAGAAAGTCCACTTCACTCCAGCTGGCAGCGGGGTGACCATCGAGAGAGAGAGAGAGAGAGAGAGAGGGAGAGAGAGAGAGAGAATCAGGGTGGAAAATGTGCTGATGGAGGTTCAAAGTAAAGTTTCTGTGCTCTAAATTCAAACCCAGAAAAGACACAGTCACACACATTCATCTGTAACAATGATCTGCCCTCTTACAGTCTACTGTACATTACTGTTTACTGAGGGAACAGAACAACGTTACACTCCAAAGGAAACAACTCTGAGAACTGTTATATAAAAATAAATCTACCAACCTGCGACATTTCTATATTTCTATGAAATCTGTAATAGTTCATAATATCTATAACCATATATAAAACCTGTAACAGTCTATGATATCTATAACATCTGTATGATCTGTAACAGTCAGTAACATATGCAGCTCTCCATGAGATCTATAACAGTTTATAACAATCTATATACCTTCCTATAACATCAGTAAACATCTGTGACAATCTATAGCATCTCTAACAGTCAATAACATCTGTAAAAGTTAAAACATCTGCAGCTGCCCATGAGATCTAATAATCAAAGCACATTACATCTGAAGATATAAACCTTTAAAACACGTGTAACACCTGTACCAATAACATCTGTAAGATCTCTCAGTCTATAACATCTGTAAATATATAATATATATAACATTAACATTTTCACCAGAAACATCTGTAACAGTTTGTAGTGAGCCTTTCTACATATATTGTTCTATTTTTATCAATTCAATATTGTTTTTATTTTCATTGATATTTTATTTCATTGTTTTATGTCCCTCTGCTCCAGATTATTTTAATAATTCATCAGAAATTAAAAACTAACTGAATTCTCCCAGCTGAGGACGAGAGACAAAGAGAGAGACAGATGGAGAGAGAGAGAGGAGCAGGATGAGGATGGAGGAGAGGGGGGACAGAGCAGGTGGGAGGGACGGATGGAAAACTGACCAACAGATGCTGAACGAGGACAAATCTGGACCACACACACACACAGTTAATCTGCAGCAGGCTAATACAGTCTGGCATCAATTCAGTTTCCATCCAAGAGTCCTGTTAGCTACACACACACACACACACACACACACACACAGACTGCTCAGTGTAAACCAGTATAAACCAGTCTGCACTGGATGCTGTTAACCCCTCCCTCTCTCTGCGCAGATACGTTGGACTAAGACGGCGGGCGGAGCCTCGGACCGCCAGGGCGACTCCTCGCTGCACAACGAAACTCTGAAGATCGATAATATCAGCCGCCACCAGGGGGGGCGCTACTATTGCAAGGCTGAGAACGGGCTGGGATCCCCCGCCATCCGCTCCATACGAGTCGACGTCTACTGTAAGAACACACACACACAGCAGCTGGTTAGCTTAGCTTAGCATAAAGGAAGTTCAGTGTTGAAGCTCCATCAGTGGCTCCGATATCGGACTGGTATGTAAAGTTGTGGAGGGATGGATGAAGCTGGCTGAGTGGATTAAAGAGCAGCCAGTGACCTACATGAGGCCTCCTTATACGTGACACTTTACGTGTTGTTGTTTGTGTGCGTCAAGGCTGATTGTTGTTGACCTAAATGTGTGCAAGCAGGGAGCTGTTTTCCTGCCGTGGTGATTCCCTCCCCGGAGGTCTGCCAGCTTCTGTTCACCTTCATGTTTATTGTTGCAACTGGCGTGCAGAAGATCCCAGTAATCCCAGTGAAGAGACATCCTCTGGTGTTTTTATTCAGCTACGTCCCTTGTGTCCGATACTTGAAGTTTCCTCCAAAGCAACAGAAGCAGGAAGAAACGGTATCTGCGAGCAGTGGACGTTGTTGTGTAACATCCTAGAGGCTCACAAGAGGTACCTGAACGCACCGCGGCTGAGTGCTTCCTTCAGGGCACGGAGGCTTTTACACAACCATCGAGCTGCAGGAGGAAACAGGCTAAATCATTAACTCCCCACCACGCCCGGACCTGCAGCCTGTACAGAAGGACTCGCACTGCATTGTGGGAGTTCCCAGCAGATTGTTTTGTCCTCTGTTTATTCGCAGCGGCTGTCGTTCGGGCCCTGATGTGTTCAGTGTGCGAGTCAGAGTTTGTCGTCACCCTGTGTGAAGTGGATTGGCAACCATTAGCCTCTCTGCTGGTGGTGGCTTCATAGCCGGACTCATTAACATGGCAGAGCCTGATTGGTCAGCTGCCGTCAGCTGATCAGGGACCTCACTGTGTTTACAGCCAATTAAAAAAAGCCTCTGGTCCTGCAGTAATTACCCCCACCACAGGAAAACTGACCCTACTGTTTGGAAATTTGGAAAACTATAAATTGTGAGGCTGCAGGAGAAGATAGCGTGTCCCCATTGTGTTCCCCAGAGAAACACAGACAGGAACCATAGTGCTAATATATTCATTTTCATAGGGCAGATTAATCACATTTATGGTGTTCTAAACATACAAGGAAACTCATGAAACATACGAACAGTGGACAAGGGGGTAAATGGGTATGGGTCTTGCACATCGAGGTTGCAAAATGGCTCAATAGCGCCCCTTAAACTGTCTAAATCTGTAGGTACATGTATCATGTCAAGACATTTAAAAAAGCCTCTTGGACCTATACCCCAAACCCAACAGGAAGTCAGCCATTTTGAATTTAATGGTCATTGTCATTTGGCGTTTTACTTGACGTTGTGCTTTAACAAACTTTCCCTCTTCTCCATCCTTTCCTTTCTTTATCTCTCCTTTCCTCCCTCCTCCTCGTCCTCCTCAGACCTGGACGACCCGGTAATAACAGTACATCAGAGCGTCGGTGAGGCGAAGGAGCAGTTTTACTTTGAGAGGACGGTGTTTCTTCGCTGTGTCGCCAACTCCAACCCACCTGTTCACTACACCTGGAGGAGAGGCCGGGAGGCTCTGACCCAGGGCTCCGACTCCGGGGTGGAGATCTACGAGCCGTTTTTTACACAGGTTAAGGAAATACACCTTCAGTTTTTATCAGTATTATTTTATTATTGTCAGTCACTCAGGGTGTATTTACACATTCTAACACTTGCCTGTTAAGAGCTGCAGGGGTTGGAGGTCAGAGATATTCTGTAGGAGCACACATGGTCATTAAGATGGATTTATTTTTCACTGACTCAGGAGGACCGGATCGCTCCCTGTATGGAGCCCGTTCACCTCCTGGAACTGGGACGAACATCTTGCTGATTGATTTCATTCGCCCAAACTTCTCATGACAAAGGAAACTGCTGTTTCTGGCTGATTCTGGTGTTTTAACTTTTCTTCCTATAATTTTAGACATTGCTGGTCCTGATTATAATTCATGTATTCACAGTGCTGCCTTACAGGGATTACAAGGATACAGGGACGTAAACCACAATTAATGTTCAAATTCATTCACTTTGACCTCTCCTTAAGTCCATACCTTCATCGACCGTCACTCTTTTCAGTTTGCTGCTCCCAGTGACTTATTACACAGAATAGTTCTGACCATTATATCATTGCACTTTTGAGTTTGGAACACAGTCCTGTAGTTTGGACTTGGTCAGTCTGCTGTCACCGTGACCCGGCCTCGGATAAGAGGCAGGAAATGGATGGAAGGATGTTTATCTTTATATAAATATAACTTCAGGAGACAGGTGGTGTTACGCAATCAGAAGACTTCTCACCACTTTGTTTTTCAAAGTCATTTCCAGAACTGTCATCTCAGCGCTCATGAGATTTGAGCTGTTTTTTTAATTTTGGCATCATATTTTTTCATATCTAACTTTTTACATTTGCTCACTCATATTTAATTTTACCATCTACTGTGTGACTGTCCAAACCACAAATAACCAGGAAGACAGTATCATAACTTCAGCTTTGTGTCCGAGAAGAACAGTGACATCTCCCAGGAGTCGAGTTGAAGCTCCATCAATAAACTTCTTTTTAGTCCCAGTTTATCTCTCAGTGGGATTCCTCCGGGGGATCTTGAGGTGCTTGATTAATATGGGCGGTGGTCCATGAGCTGCGGCCAAAAATAGTTTGATTTTAGTCCAGTTTTTGTTTCACACAGACATTTGAAACCTCAACGGGTTTACACAGCCTCAGGTATACTTCCATTTACTTCATCAACTCCTCAGACTATTTATATAATCTTTGAGTTTAAAACAAATCCACATCTTTTCAGTGATATTTAAGGTTTCATGAATCAGGATGGATGAATAATGAAGATCAGTCAGAAGTTTCTGTTTTCTCTTTCCCTTTTTGTAAGAATTTAAATATATTGTATAAACCAGATATCCAGATATGACAGCGTCTTTATCTGCAGTGAAGGTGATAGATTTCTTTGAGGACAGTCTTTATTCCTCGGGGAAATGTTTTTCTATCACATAATTATTTAATACTTTAACTACATTTTACTCATTATACACACACCTTTTTACACATTTTTTATGGTCTTGAAAAGCCTAGAAATGGATTCAAATTATCAAATATCGGGGAAATAATCTGTATTTTTTTTTTCATTGTATTTTATCCCCTTGCTCAGATCACCTAAACCTGGGTGCGTATTTTGTTTGAAACTCGACAGTTGGATAAACCACCTGATGACATTTACCAGTTGCAAAGAGGAATGACAAAAACACTCCCTTTTTAATGAAAGAAAACCTGAGAAAATGTAGGCAAACTGTAAATTTGCCGGAGACCTCTTTGTTTTGACCACACACCCCATTTTCCTATTTTTCTGTGATTTTAATATTTAACTCAGTGTAGCTGTTGCTGTCTCACGTTGTGGAATGAAGATTTAATCTGTTCAAACTGATCTTGTGTGGCTTTTTGTCCTCCTGCTGCTGCCGCCTGATCTCGTCCTTGTTCCAGGCGAGGCTCACTTCATCTCCAATGAGCCTAATAACTGTCCTCAGGAGTTTGATAATGTGAGATGTCTCTAAGGTTTGAAGATATATTCTCGTATAATAGTCTTTTCCTATGAGAAGAAGACCAACATAGCCTACAACATTATTTTTGATGTTTGAATGTGGTTTTACTTTAGTTTTATGATGACGCCTGGTTCTATATCAAAATTGAATATTTAAGTACTGCACCAATTTTAGAATAAAGATGGTAATTTTTTTAGTGGGCCACATTATTTTTCTGTCTTACAGTTAATACCAACGCTCAGGAACTCGACCTCCTCCTGCTTCCTTTCTTGTGTTAAATCTGAATATTCATCGTCTTCCGTCAGTGAGTTCAACAGTTTGTAAAAGCCGAGCCATCCATGTAGTTAAAGCCCTCCTCTTCCTCCTCTTCCTCCTCCGCCTGTGGATTAAAACATTTCTGCAGATGGAGATTCCAGATTTGTTTTTTTTTTCTCCTCTTTTGGCCATGGTTTAGATTTAATTTGGAGCAAAGGGAAGCCGGCCAATCAGGCGGCCAGTTAGTGGGCCATGTAATACCGCAGCAGAGATAACATTCACGCTGTCGACTGTAATGCCTTCAGCGCCGAGCTCGAGAACTCGTTAACCCCTCCCCCCTCACTCCTCGTAGGCACTAATGAGGGACTTATCTCCTCCTCCTCCTCCTCATCCGCCAAAAAAATTGGCCGCCATCTTTGCACAAACATCCCATTTAAATGTCATCTAATCTCATCTCATCTGTCTGTGAGGCGGAAGGCAGCATCGAGGCTGCCAGAGGAGATAACAGAGATTTGGCAGCGAGGTGGAGAAGTGTGGAGGAAGAGGAGAGGGAGGGAGGAAGAAGAAGAGAAGGAGAAATGAGGAGGAGCAGAGTGAAGGAGGAGGAGGAGCTAATTAAGCCAGAATTATTGTTTTATGTCATTTCTAGTTACTCCCTCAATGTCTTATAGTTTGTGTTTTATTTGTAGTTTAAAAATGTTTTAAATTTAATTTTGTTTATTTTATTTTCCGCCCCGATGCTGTTATTTCATCTTCTGTTTGCATTAGATTGTATTTGTATTTGTAATTTTATTTCTTACTTTTTATTTGAACTGTGTTTTAATTATTTTGTTTAACCACGAAAGCATCATTGAGATAAAATTCCATTTTTTAAGAGTCTCTTGACCAAGAAAGGTGAGTTACTGACTACAAAAAAAAAGGTCACAAAAATGAGAATTTAAGAAATACACACACATTGCTAGTAATCAGCATCAGAGTACTATTTTGTGACAGCTCTTATTTGAGTGTTGGTCATTATTTTAGTAGCCACCTCATTTTCGTCATACTAGGTGACAATAAAATAATTAGATCAAAATTAATCACAATACATAAAACACAGCATATCAGACATGGATGTACTGCAGGTCTGCAAATTGAAATGAATTAAGATTTTATTTTGGTGTCTGGTCCACTGGAGCAGTGGTAACCTCCTCGACTCGACAGCCAACATTACTGTCTTTCAGAGGCTGTAGCTCAGTTTTAGGTCTAGAGTGAAGATAGAAATATTAAATAACATTTAATAGTTATTAAATAATTATAGTATTAAATAACGCTCCAAATTTATGTTGTTGTTATATTTTGGTGATGGAACAACTGGCATGGCCATTTTCAAAGGGATGATCACAACCTCATGAGACTACACCCACAAACTAGAGACCAATGGATTTATAGGCACCACTCATCTGGTCATTTACATGACCCATCCCAATATTCAGACACATTAACTAACAACAACAACAACCCACCATCTCACAGCACGATACATAAACATCAACCTCCCACAAATAGCACTCAAACACATCCCCCCTACGCACATCACACAAATCCAGAAACTACATCTGCATCCGTTAGTGCCAAACACATTTGATCCAGTACATAAACCAGTGAGTTGGTGGTAGGACAATATTATCTGACACTGCGGACATCCTGTTAGTTTGTGAAGAGTGAAAACTTTGTTGATGTTGATGTTTGTGTCCCAGTTAGACTCGTGATAATCTGAGCTCCAGGCAGAAGAGAAACTGTCCTCAATAACTTCTCTGAAGAGTTTACACACAGGAAATTGTTTTATTTTCTGTCCTCTGTTGTCCAGTAGTGAACGATATAAACAGTATATATTATATATTATATATTATATACAGTGTGTAGTATATGCATGAAGATTTTCAGTTTTAAACCAGGGTTATGTTGAGTTCACATAACCCTGACCCGACTACATGATTTCAGTCCTGATTTTCCACTTTCCAGTTTTTGGAGATCAAATGCTCCCAGATCAGAGGCAAATCTGCGCTCCAGTGAGGACGATATATATGTGTGAACTGTTCAAAGACACGATCAGAGAACTCACAGGCGACAGCAAAATATGTTATTTCAGGGAGCTACACAACGAGCTACAACCAATGAAAGCAGTCTCTCTCTCCAGCACCAGACAGGAAGCAGCAAACCGGATAGTTACACACTTCTTGACAAGAAGAAAGTATGATAAGGTTGTCTGACACTGACAAGACAGGAAGTCATGTATTGTGACCAAGGCTTTAGGGTAAGAGTTAAGGAATGCAGTATGTCAGTGAGGGTCCTCCCAAGTATAACAAGAGGTTTTTGTGTGTGTTTGTTGCAGGGTGAGACAAAGATCTTGAAGCTGAAGAACCTTCGTCCTCAAGATTACGCTGAATATACCTGCATCTCCTCCGTCAGGAACGTCTGCGGTATCGGAGACAAGAGCGCCCACTTCAGTCTGAACAACAGGACAGGTAACACACACACACGCACACACACACACCACAGTTTGAACTTTAACCCTGAACCTGTAAACTGAGGCTGAGTTGAGAGTTTGATCTCGTGTGGAGCAGACTTGGTCCTCAGATGGAGTCTGGAGTCCCCACAGTGTGAGTATGTTTGCAGGTTCCAATGAAACAGTGGCCTGACTCATGTAAAACAGTGTACAGAGTATATTATGTCAAAAGTATGGAATAGAAGATCACAAAAGCCAATTAATAGCTTATATTTTTTACATAAAAGGGAAATGTATGACTTCCACTATTAAGATACTAATTTATCTCATAATTTAGAATATGGTATATAGTATTTATAATTTTATAATTTTTTTCTTTTTCTGGCAGAAATGGGCATTAAGGTCTCCATATATTTAATCCTTCTTTCTCTGTATTATTGTTTTAATCCATCTGTACCTGTGTGTGTACAGTTGGATGAATGTAAATCATAAATAAATCATTTTCCTCTCTCAGACTGCAGCTCTCTGACCTGTACAGTAGATCCTGCCGCCCTGCCCCAGGGGCTGATGGGATTTACATGATGTCAGCTTAACAGAGGTCGACTCAGCTATTTTTATCTCCCTCATTATTATTTCTGCATTTAGCTGCTTTTCTGCAGCTCATCGTGTGCAGCTGGTGGAGGCATCGAGTCGCTCTGCAGCTTTTATTTCACTCTGATGTGAATCTGCAGACAGGAAGCTTTTATACTCTGATTCTGCAGCGAGAGGGAGAACACTATGGATTATTTACACATGACAAGATATTTTAAAACCTTTTAAAATGTAAAAGATATATATATGATCCTAAGATCCACCTGCATATGAGATAACATTAGACTGAGAAATTGTAGTCTTGATGTCTTTTTACAGAAAACTTTAAAAATTTTAAAAATTAAACAAGAATCATTCAAGATTCAAGAGGTTTCATCATATCATATGTACAGTATAAACACAAGGCTAGTACGCACAATGAAAATCTTACTTTTTAAAAATTTCCAATACAAAATACAACTAAAATATTATACTAAAACATATAACTTACAATTCAAAACTTAAAGTGCAGAACATTTGTACTGTAAACAAAGAAAGAAACCTGAGTAAAAAGGTGCTCTGTGCCTCACTCAGGTGCTGAGTGACATCACAGTGTGTGTATGTGCTTGCCCAGTGCATGGCATTAAAGCTGTAGTATGTAACATTTCAATAAGTGTAATAGAGTCTAAATGATTATTATTATGTCTCTTTCCTTCCTCCTCCCCACCAGCGCCTCCCTCCATTAAGCTCCTCCTGGACGACCCCCTGGTGGTGAACCCGGGGGAGACGATCACTCTGGTGTGCGTGGCATCGGGTGGAGATCCTCCTCCCACCCTGAGGTGGGTGAGGCCGGGAGGGGAGGAGCTCCCAAAGAGGAGCGTCATCAACGGCGGCACGCTGACCATCCCCGCTGTCACAGTGGACAACGGCGGTGCCTACAGCTGCATGGCGTCCAACAACGTGGGCAATCCCGCCAAGAAATCCACCACCATACTGGTCAGAGGTACAACATTAAAACTTGAATGGATTACATTGTGGGGACTGAGTATGATCCCATACGGGGGGGTGTTCCCATAAAGCCGGCGTGTCAACAGGTTCTCGTCCCCACAGTGTTGTAAAACAAATACTCACATTTTTACCTCAGTGCTGAATACATTAAATCTCTCCAAAATGTGTGTGTATCAGTGTGTGTATTAGTGTGTGTATCAGTGTGTGTATTAGT
>JAGRRF010012892.1:25263930-25278579 GCA_019097615.1 Morone chrysops
GTTTCAAAAATCCAATAGATTTCGTTCCACTTCACAATTGTGTCCCACTTGTTGGTGATTCTGAACAAAAAATAAAAATTGTATATCTTTATGTTTGAAGCCTGAAATGTGGCAAATGGTTGAAAAGTTCAAGGGGGCCGAATACTTTCGCAAGGCACTGTAGATCTCTAACACATCGGCCCTCAGAAACACCCGGAAAACAGAACTTCCTGTCCCTGTTGGACAGAAACTGGAGGACAGGAGATGTACAGCACAAAGACAGACGTGATAAAAACTGTTAAACATTGATTATGACTTCATGGGGACTTTAAGTTTCTCTCTGTTTTATCCGGGACTCCACGTATCCCAGAATGCATTTCACATTAACCGCTGGTGTCCTGGTCTTCCAGTGGAAAACCGCCACACAGCGAAGTGCAGAATGTGAGTCACAACCTGCCGCCTGCTGCAGCTCCTCCAGGCAGGAAGAGGCCAAATAATCAAATCTGATTGGCTGTCAACACCTGGCCATCAGACTCCGCCTTGAGGTAGAGAGACAGCCAGTCAGACTGAGAGAGAGAGAGAAATACACTAACAGGAAGTCTCATTGGTTCCTGCTGAGGATGTGATATACATACTGTATATATATATATAGTTATCGTAATATATAAAATATATAGCTTCATGTTTGACAATCAGCTGCTCACTGTAGTTTCTATCAAACAAACATTTGTTGGGGACTATTTTCAGCAGCGGATTAATCCCAGAGCAGCCAGAGGTTCCAAACCTTTTTCCTTCAGTGATACAAACTATATACATACACACATACTTCATGAATGTTTCAGATCAGATCAGTAAGTTAACCATACAGACATAATAAGCATCTTTTTGACAGATTCACAGTTTCTTCCTCTCTTTGGTGGTTTTAAGGAGCAGAACATCTCTTCTAAACAATAGGCTGTGACTTTCAACAGAACGGTTTATTTTCACCAAACATCTGCAGAAGGTTTCCAGCAAAAGGAAAAAGGAACGATAAAAGTAAAAGCACTTAAAGTCGCAAATAAATAACGTATTTATAGTGCGCTCGCGTTGACCTGCAGCCTGTCGCAGTCGCTTCTGCTCGTCTTCTTATTTTTCCAAACTTTTAGCATTCTTCTTATCTCCTTCATTACACTGCTGTTAAATATTGTAGTATACGTATTTTTACATTTTCTATATATATTGTTGTTTATAATTCTCTTCAGCTCGAGCAGAATGCAACCCATTTCCCTCCAGGGATCAACACTGATCCTGATTTTACTCTTCCAACTTTATTCAGTTGTTTGTATCCATTAGAGACTGAAACATCCAAGATCATCTCAATCATTAAACAGGAATACCACTGTAATTGTTGTCATATCTGTGTTTTATAAGTGTTAATAAACTGATTCTAAATACGAGAAGCAGCTCTACGATCGGGATTAACTGCACAACGAGGACAAATATAAAATATCTGTGCGTGCTCAGAGTTTAATCCCCAGGTAAATGAAATAACTCCACATACATTCAGATGATGTGTGACAGTTTGTTGTTCATCTCCTCGTGGAAAATCAGCCCGTTCTTCTTCTTCTGCAGCTTGTCTCACTCTGCAGTAGAATCTCATTAAAGTGAGCCT
This sequence comes from Morone chrysops, assembly GCA_019097615.1. Taxonomy (NCBI): domain Eukaryota; kingdom Metazoa; phylum Chordata; class Actinopteri; family Moronidae; genus Morone; species Morone chrysops. The sequence goes on from JAGRRF010012892.1 coordinate 25,265,561, forward strand.
TGGGCTGAGCCGTTTGCAATCCGCTGTCAAACAGGAAACATGCGTGCGTGTGCGTTTTCTACACTCGTACAATTTCATTTGTGAGGATTGTTTTTTCTGCTGGATGAGCCGGAGGTGGATTTGTTTGCACTGCTGCGGCTCTCTGTAGGACTGTGACATTAGCTTTTACTGTTCGTGCCTCCTGGGTTAATCTGTGCAGGAGAGCAAGGCAGGACTACGGGTTCAATTCCCTGTCCAGCACAGAAAGTCACATTAATGAATGAATGAAAATTCAAGTTGAATTTGATTGATTCTAATTCTGTCTTTAGAAGCATTTGATTTGCATTATTTACCTGCATTTGTAGGTCTAGACGTGCTGTTCACTGGGAGCTTACTGGGGGATTTCACCACACGTTCAACGCTGTTGCTTCCACGATCAGTCCCTCCCTAACTGCCTGTTTTTAGAGGAAATACTAAATACGAGGAAGCTTCTTCCTGTTTAATGTGGTAGTCAGTAGTACCGAGGTAATTCGGTACATAGTTTGGGTCTCAACCCAACCCTACTCATAACAGGTAATGTTTGAATTATCAACCCCTGAGCTGACCTCTGACCCCGGCCTGTGTTGTGATGGTCTCACAGGTTTCTACATGTACATCGAGACGTCGAGGCCGAGGCTGGATGGAGACAAGGCCAGGCTGCTGTCTCCCACCTTCAACATGAACTCCAAGAGCTCTTCCTCTTCCTCGTCTGCTACCAACAACCCCACCTACTGCTTCGCCTTCTACTACCACATGTACGGGAAGCACATAGGTAAGACTGCAGCAGGCCCTCCGGTGCAGGATACAACTCCAACAACAGACACCTGACCCGGCTGCTTTCTGTTTGCAGGAGCTCTGAATGTGTTTCTGCGTCAGAAAGGTCAGACGGTGAGCGACACCTCAGTCTGGAGTCTGACCGGTAACCAAGGAGACCGCTGGGGGCAAGCCAAAGTCAACATCCATCCAACAGCAGCCTTCCAGGTACGAGCCACACCCACTTTATTTTAGCATCTGAGAGCCTTTTGTGGGGTTTGTTTTTCATGTTTTTATATACTCTTTGAAGACTGAGCAGTATTCAGTACACATATACCCAAAAAAAGAGAAGAGAAAAATCTTCTCTATTAAGGAGTTTTAACCGATGATGACTGAATGTCATCATCTTAAAGTTATGATCCTTAAGATGTTCCCAATATCAAACGCATTTTGGATACTATTTGTATAAATCAATGAATACTTTAATGGGAGCGATGCAGCATTTGATCCATCCGTTAGCGGTTCAGTTCAGTTCAACACTTAAACCGGCTTTTATTGTGAAGCAGTCACAGGAAGCACTCTGTGTTTGTCATCACTCAGTATTTTTAAAATCAATCAATTAACGGAGAATATGATCAGCAGATGAATCCGTAATGGAAATAATCATACGAGTACTTTTACTGGAGTAAAGTATCTGATTACTGCTCAGTTTCCTGTTTCTCCCTGGCAGATGGTGATGGAGGGCGTCCGGGGTTCTGGTATCGAGGGAGATATCGCCATCGATGATGTCACCATTGAGGAGGGTGAATGTAAAGACCCTCCCCCCAAAAGTGAGTAAAGTGTAAAGACAGCGTCCCTCCTTTAATAAGGTTTGATCCTACACATTTCTCTCCTCTTCATTTAACGAAGGTTGTTTGATCTGTAATTACTAATTAATCAAACTATCAGCAGAAAATGTGACTCATCTCTCTCTCCCTCTCTGACACACAGATCTAAGGTCTCTCGCCCCACCCTGGTCACCCCATATATGGCAGCTGTTTGTCACTCTGAGTCTGGCTCTGATTGGCCGGCAGAGGTGACCCCCCCCTCCTCTACAGAACGCCACAACCATTGACTCTCCTGTTCCCCCCTTCACCTCCCCATTCAATCCCATCGTCCCCCCCCAACTACCAAAGATATGAACAACAGAGAGACTTCCTGCCAAGATGGCTGAAACAAAAGGTCAAAAGAGACGAGATGACTTAAAGGAGCAGTCCACACATTTACACTACACTACATTTGAGCAGAGTCAGCTAGCAGTTCCTCCTTTCTTCCAGTCTTTATGCTAAGCTAATCACATCCTGACTTAAGACATCTGAACATGTCAGTCTCAGGAAGACAGACAAACATTTCCTCTATTGTCAGAAATGGAAAATAATATCCATAACTCCGTTTTCATTAGTGTTAAATCAGCTGAATATAAGAATCTACAGAGAGGATTCACTAGCAGGTTTCACACTCTTTTTAAGAAATAGTTTTTCTTGACAATACGAGACAACTGTGTTTCTCAGTTCACAGCAGATATTTCTACTTCCTGAATTGACTCCAATAATTTTGCCAGAGCACAGGCTAAAATACAATACAAAATATTCAGTTATTTAGTTATTTTAAATCTAAAATAGAATTGAACATATTGTTTTTTCCAGAGCTGATGATGGAAGTAGTTTCACTGTTGAGATTTGCATATGCTTAGTACCGATCAGACACTCACAAACAGGCGCGTCAAGTTTTTGAAAAACTTTCCCTAAAAGGTGCCAACAGCATCTTGCTACATGGCAGCTAAGAGGGTTTTTGTTTTTTGATAACCGCTAATAATTAAAGCAGTTTGTATGAGAGCAAGTAGATTTCTGTCATGTTTTTATACAGGAACCCAGAACGGACAAATCAAACACTGCCTGTAGATAGGACCTTTTCATGGCCACCAAATTTTCTCCTTCATACACAGAACCAGCTCCTGTAATCCTTTAGACAGGTGGAGGGCAAGAAGGTTTCTATAATCCCGACTGCAGGTTTCTTCTTACACGATGTTTCAGATGAACGCAGAAAGTCAGCATAACTTTATTAAACGTACAAGGAGTTTTCCCACTAACGGCAGGTACAGTTGGCAGAAGTTAATTAGCAGTGAGGCCATAGATGTCTGTAACGCATCGTCCTCAAAAACACTCAGAAGAGAGTCAGGAGAGAAAGCGTTCGATTGGACGTAGCATTAGTATATAGTGCATCTGTTTGTTTCACCGTCATCCGTTCTCTCCTGTGGAACTTGTTGACCTTTTGGATTCAGCTCTGCGCCACAAAGCACAGAAAATCAGGCGCTCCAGTCAGAAAAAGAGGAAATAACAGCTTGAATGTCACCTTTCCTGACCTCCCCTCTATCCCATCATGCCCACTCATAACCCCTTCCAATCCTCCCCCTCCTCAGATCAACAGTACTGTACCGGGAGCTGGACGGACAACCGGCAGTCTCTCATTTTACAGCGGGCGGACGACAGAGTTAAAAAAAATAACCTTCAGATCTTATTTTGACATCTGTCTGTCTGCGGCCCACCGGGGAGGAGAGTTCACCCTCTGCCATGACATCAAGTGCCTTCAGATTCACAGAGGAAGAGACCGCCGGGCCGAGGACCGCTGTCGTCACGGAAACAAAAAGACAAAGCATCGGACATCGTTATGTCTTAATGGCCGAGGAGAAAATAACCGATGAACAGAAATATCTCCGGGTCTGATTATGCAGAAAATCTGTTTCTTACAGATTTCTTGTTTGTTTGTTTTTTTTATTTAATGATGACAAGAGGATTCTGGGAAAAAGGAAGCCATGTTGGATGGCATTAAGAGGAGGCAGCAAAGAAGAAGCCATGGACAGGAAATAGACTCTGGATGCAGACAGGAAGCTGTTTGATTTATTTAAAGAACAACACGCAGGAACGGAGACTGGATATTTATCCAATGGGATTCGAGCATTTGGTCTCTCAGAACTATTTTAGTATTTCAAGAGTTTTCAGAAAGACATGGAGACTTTGATGCTACCTGAGACCATTGGTTACCTTAAACTACAAAAACAGCTGGAGCTTTTGGAAAAAGAGGAAGAAAAATGCATTGTAAAATCAAATCTTATATTGTTCCTATGATATTATAAAGATGGGGGGAATCTTTACCACTTTTATTTTGATGGGTTTGATGAGGTTGGGATTTTTTTCTTTTTTTTTATTTGTAGAAAACTCAAAATCAAAGTTTGAAAGATTAAAGAAAGGTTTTGTTTTTTAATTTCAGGGAGTTGATGGTTTGATACATGTCCTGCTGAAAAACACATTTCTACTAATAATCCACGGTGAGGATTCATTAAAAGAAAAAGCACAAAAAGACAAAAATATATTTATATCTTATACACCTCATGTTTCAAATGGAAGCCCATTTCTGCTCTCATAATTATCATAATTCATACTCATATGGTTTACATATAATATGATATAATTTCTTATTAATTGACTTAAAAGTAACAATCATGATTCACTTTCAAATAATTTTTAATAATATTTATGACGCTTTAATTTGGAATTTGTCACATTATTTTAACTTAGTGTCTCATAACTGAAAATCACAATGAGTGTACGTATTAGTCTGGATTCTCAAGGGGGATTTATTCTGTTATTCACATGATCAACTGTATAGGACTGGAGTTAAAACAGATTGTTAATTTAACATTCTTCTTCCACTCAGTAAGAGAGATTAATCTTGTGTCCTTTCAACCTTAATTGTGACTTAAAAATATAGAAGTATGATTTACTAGCTGGTTTTATTTTTGGCAGGTTTCTTTATGCCTTTTATTCCTTTTTCTGGCAGAAATGGTCTTTTGTACATCGGCTTGTATTCATGTTGTCACAGAAAAACCACACAACTGCCATTTTAATCCACGTGGTTTCACAACATCTGTGGAAAAAAATACAAATTTTAACTTAAATACATTCAAAGACGCAGTGAAAGAGCAGTTGGAGCAACTTTAGGTTCTTTATGTGACATATGTCAGAGTATTTGGGGGTGGGGTTTCATTTGTAGGATTTAATTGAGTTTGAATTGAGTGAGTGTGGAGAGTGAGTTGGACCTGCGACACATGAGATAAAGAGTTGTTTATTATGATTCACTGTCTTTTTTTCACAACACAATACTGATAAATCCTGATTTCCATCTCAGCCTTTGATGAGACGTCTTTCAGCAGAAGATCCATTAGATAACTTACACCCTCAGATAAATATAGTTTCTTTTTAATGTTTTGTTGATTTTTTTCCCCTCCCTGTGGCGACACTTTTCCTCTCTCAGCGTGTTTTTCCACTGCAGCTGATAATCAGATTTTTATTGAAGCTCCTCTGGGTGTCCGTTTATCCTCTACTGCATCATTATCACATTAACTCTGTTCAGAGGAATCAAACTGTGTATTAGTGATTACAGCGCAGTCACACACACACACACACCATCCCCACTCAGAAACGTAAACAATGTGTATATACATTTGTGTGGAAGCCAATTACAGCCTCGAAAAGAGAAAATCAAAAATCTAATTTATGACACAAAGTCACAGTTTGTCAAATTAAATCATAACAATGATATAATCCAGTGTAATCCAGCCTGAGGGTCGGGACCCATATTAGGGCCAAAACTTCACAGAGGATCGCAAGGCCTTTACCGTCAGTAGTCTCAGCCCCGAACAGAGACAAGACTTTGGACAGATACATAAATAAAATGGCAGAAAAGTAAATTATAGCACATGATGTTACATAGAGACGGAGCTCGGACACAGTCGTGGATTTAGACCACCTCGAAGTCTTGGTGCTTCATTACTCTGCTGAGCAAAAGCCGCATTTTGGAAAAATAACTTTATATAATTGATTTAAAATAAATAACAATAAAAGTAAGACCCTCAGACCTGGTCACATGTTGATATTTTGAATCACTCACAGGTCACACAAGTGAGTAAAAAGTTCTTTATTAAATCATCTACATTTCAAATGATCCTTGGATGTGATAAAAGTCATCATAGCCGGTTAGAGATTCTGTTGTCAATTCTCTGCAGTGGAAAAAACATGTCTTCATTTATTCCCCCGGGGGGTCTGATGTCTGTGTTGTTTATGTTTAGATTTTTCGGGGGAGGGGCAATAAAATAAAAGTTTAAAAAAGCCACTGACGCGACTCTGTGGACATGTGAAGAAAGATATTTTTATAACTGTGATTATTCTCTGCAATAGATTCTCAGATCAGTTGGACTGATCTGACACTGCATTCTGGTTATTATTATTATTATTATTATTATTATTATTATTATTATTATTATTATTATTATATGAATAAATACACTCCAAATGTACCATTTAATGGTTTTCTGTCATGAAATCATGAACCCTCAGGCATCATTATGTGTGTCAGTGTGAGTGTTTGTGTTTGTATATCTTCTTCTTATTATGACCTTGTGGGGACAGAGACCTGTTCTCATTGTGCCATGTGGGGACTCGTTGATGGCCCTTACAAAGTTAAAATTATACCTTTTGGGTACTGACTTGGTTTTTCCAGCCTCCAATGAATTGTTAAAGAGCAATGCATTGTGCGCAGACTTGGGACTCCTATCGGGTCCCCTCAACCTTAAGCTTTAGATCTGAGGTTATGGACAGTAAACTGAATACCTTTGTGTAATATTTAGGATCCATTGTCAGGAATGGAATATAATATTTACAGGTATGTTTTCATTAGTGTATAATCACCTGAAAATAGGAATCGTTATTACTTTATGTCACAACAAACATGAAGCAACTTTCTGTGTCCTTTTATACGTGTAAATATTCGCTTTTTAATCTGACTCACTGCGGCAGTATGAGCCCAAAACAAACAGATTTAGCTGTAATTTAATTGGAATAATGGGGAGGGGGCACCTTTGTGGCTGTTGGCAGACAGGTTGAGAAGAGTGTCACTAAACATCTCCAGATCAAAGCAGAGTCCAGTGTGACTAAGGCTCCGACTCTGCTACACACCACAACCTCAAAATTAAATATTTTAAACTCGTACAAATACTTAAATGCAGGCGCTATTAAGAGGCTAGTCACAGAAAAAAAAAATCCCCAAATAAAGTCATGATTTTATTTTATGTTTCAAATTTTATTTTAAGATGAGCTTAGAAAGACATAAAAACACACACTTTCAAGATATTATTTATTTATTTATTTTTAAATTAATATATGAAAGATGGTATTTGATAGGCTCAGGCTACCTGCATCATTCTGTACGTACGTAGCGTAGACGCAAACGGACCAGTCCAGACACCAGCCGCCGCCTCTCTGTAGACTCTGGCCGCCCTCCAGACACCTGTTGCCCATCAGATTTAGGGAGTAAGGATAGCAGTCCTGCACAGCCGATTTTACCAGAATATCCCAAAAGGGATTTCAGTAAACAGACCAGAGCTTTTAGCTCTGAATATTTCTAGACTTATTCATGGCTTGAGTATAGCAAGCAGGTTGATGCCATATTCTGTTTCCCATGCTGACAGTTTTTGTGCAGTGTTAGGGACCAGGCTTTTACTGTAAATGGGATCAGGGACTGGAGAAATATCAGCTATCAACCGTCTAGACGAAGCGGCTCTGTTGCTGTGCAAATAAGCACAGCTCACAAGAAAACCGTAAAAGATGGTTGGTTGATGAAGCTTCAAATCCTAACAAATGACAGTTTGCATCCGTTACACACACGTATGGAATATGGAAATACAAGAGTGTTTCCTTGGATTTGTGGACTGCTCTGAGGGGGCTGATGCAGAATCCCTACATGATAAAAAAGTTCCTGGATGAACATGGAATTTCCAAACCTACCGTGGTTGGGCAATGTTATGATGGTGCTGCCATTATGGCTGGGAAAGTTAACGGGGTGCAGCAGGGCTGCTGATGGGCCTGCAGATGGCATAATGTGTCAGCTGTGAAAAACTCTTTCAAGTCCATAATGGCCACGCTTGCCGAGTTTTCTGTGCCCCCATACCGCAGATTTACAGAGGCTTCAGGTTTGCTTCACAGCGTGGGAAAACTGGAATTTGATTGTGTTCTCCCATGCATTGCGCATCATCCATGTCGCATCTCAGGCCCTTCAGAAAACAGACACAACACTTGCTCAAGCTTCAAGTGTTCTGCAGGCCAGCATGCAAGGGCTTCAGGAAATGAGAAAAAACTGGGAGGAGATGTGGAGGGAGATTACTTTTTGTGAGTTTGGTGACATTTCTGTCACAGAGCAGGAGCCCCGACACAAGTGCCCTGCACGAATGACAGACATATTAACTTCTGCACTTGTGGGGAGCACTGGGGCAAAGGGAGCTGGATACCTCCGTATCAAAGAGCCTCAAGGACAAATGGGCTAAACATATTTTATATCCTGTCATTGACACACTTGTTGGAGCCTGTAACAAACGCTTCTCAGAAGAAGCAATGCAAATTGCAAAAAGTGTAGACGCTGTGTTGAAGTGTGATGCTGATGGAGCTGCCGGACTGATAAAGCAATATTCTTCAACCCTACAACAGCAAAATGAGTAGAGAGAAATACACATTGATTTACACAGAAGTAAACACAAGTAATTTTTTTCATTTAAATAAAATGATTGACAGCAAAAAATGAAACCAACTAATGAGAGTTCGTGGAGGAGTGGGAACTGAATGAGAATCCAACCATCTGGATGGAAGTGACAGATTATAAAGAGCCGACTTCAAAAAGACCTGCTGTGTTGTTACTGAATGAAGTGAATCCTTGCATGATGAAATGACTCACGGCATAAAACTAATTTTAGACATATTTCCCCAAAATTCAGTCCAACATGTTTTGTATCTTTTATTATTATCGTATTATTTTTTTTATGTCCTCTAGGATTTTAAATAAGTTATGTGGCTTTGAAAAACACCAACCTGAGTTTATAGAGAGGGAGACTGAGCTGTTGGTACATATATACGTACATGCAGTAGATAATGTACTAATGCACATCTTGCCGAGTCAATCATGTCACAGTGTTTTATGTAATCTGCAATGTTAAATGCTCTCTGGGAGCTGACTGCAGCAGCTGTTCCTAAATTCAAACAGCCACGTGCTAATGTCAGTGTTTACAAAGTGGAAATTTACGCATCGATAAATTAAAACCAACTCGTTCCGATGAAGAGATTAGTTGTTATTTACACCCGCTAGTTGTTGAACCAACTGACAAAGCTAACATTAGCATTGTTGTTTCGATCAATCAGCAACCTCCATGGCTCCAAGCCATTCTCTCAGCACCATTTTGCCTTGTGGGGGATGGAAAAGACTTTTTGAAACCTAAATGTTAGCAAAATCTGCAGTTTCTCTAATGTCCACTAGAGGCTGAATCCAGCAGTGAGTCATAAGGCCCAATATTAAAATGTAAAACTTTACAGCAAAAATAAACATGTTTACACCCTTTCAGACTCTAGAGCTGATAGCCCCATACTGTACATTTATAAAACTCACTGTTTAAATTATATTAAGTATTAAAGTTATGCAGAAGTTATGCAGGTAACGGCTGTTTTAAGTAATCAGGCTTCTTTCCGCTTTGACCATTTTTTTATTAGCCGGGTGTGTCAGAACTGCCAAGACAGCGATAGCCAGAGCTGACCACATTGAGCTTCACAAACATACGGGGAAGGTCATAGAGGTTAGTTCACACTTACTTAAGCATATGTCACTTTTTTTTTACAGGATGAGAAAAAAGATTGAATTTGGATATAAAGATAAAGATAAAATATTTTACTGTAAATGTTTTGACATACATTGTTAAATATGGGGATGCAATCTTAAAGGGTTAAAAAGGCATTTTTCATTTCTTCTTAGAAAAAACTCCAGCTTACAAATAAATGTACTGAAGTAAAAGTACAATGTTTGGCCAATTTGGAAAAGTGCAGGAACCTTTGTACTTGTAGTAGATGTACTTAGTTACATTTCTCAGTACATTGTAATTGGGTGGTAGTAGTATACATACTTACTGCTGGGGAGCTGTAACGTCTCTTGAGACTGAAGAGTTTTTGAACTCTTCCTGGTTCTGGTCCTGGACTCTCGAGTTTCTGCCCTCGGCCTGCTGCCATGGATGATTTGTGTTCCTCCATTAAGTTAACATTGGAAATATAATTTATAGTCTTCGGGGTCTTCTCAAAGCTGGTCCATTCATCAGCTGTGACATGGCTAACGAACGTCTCAGACGCTCTCAGACCGCAGCGCTCACTTTGTTTACATCGGCCTTACCTGAATTCTGCCGCCATTCATCATCCCTCAATTGATTTTCAATTGCAGCGCTGCAGTGTGTTAAGCAGATCAGAGTCGGGCTGGTCTATATCTGGAATGAATGTAAGTGGGTTTGTTAAAGCCCTGAGGAGAAAACTGCAGTTATGTGGTGGGTGGAGACTTGAGAATGTGTTTTTGATTCTTTTCTACTCAATCCATCCTATGCTGGCCTGGTTTGGCACAGCATGGCACAGTTAAGATGTCACAAAATAGGCTTGATCTGTTAGATGTGATAGATGTGTAAGCTGAGCAGAAGCTGAATGTTTGGTCCTGTTGTAGAAGTGAAATTAGATCACCAACACTTGACGACTTGCTTCTGCTGAGTTTTAGGTTTTTTTAGTTTTTTGGATTTCTCTGAAGTTTTGAAAACTTTGGTAAAAACCTGTAGTACCTCTTAGGGCCACTTTAGGCTGAATCCAGCAGTGAGGTATTAAATATAATGGATATTAAAATGCACAACTTGACAGCACAAATAAATGTTTACAACCTGGTCTCTATAGCTAATTTCCTTGTTCATAACAACTGTACAGTGGGTAATTTTTTATACAACTCACACCTTTAAATCATATTAAGGATTAAAATGATGTATAATTAAGGGCATTGCTGTGAGTTACAGGTGGATGCCATCACAGGCAGCTATTTAACCAGGCATCATTCAACCTGCCAACTCCACCGTGCACAGCACTATGTCCAGTTGGATTAGACAGACTCGGGACTGCTAAGATCACTGTTTAAACTAGTGTGTTAGTGGTTAGCTCGTTAGCTAACTTCCAGCAGTTCATTTATTGGCCATGAAAGTAAAAACATAATTTTATCTAAAACCTCTCTGTGGATGTGGGTGTGGTTAACACTCAGGAGAGAGAGGTGGGGGGAAGGCTTGTGAGAGCAGTTAAAAATTAAAAGTCACTAAGAGGACTGAATGCCTTTCACAGACTGTGTTCACATTTTCAGCATTCTCGCAGGGAAACCATAGACAAAAGGTCAGGGGTTCGATCTCTCTCCCAGGACGGCTGACAGGAAATAGAATAAACCAACCAAGTAACATTATATAGTAACATTGATAACACATTTTCTGGTACATGAAGATTATAAACTGTACATGAAGAATGTGGATCCAAGAGGACGTTAAACAACTTTAAGTGTCCCTGACTGAGACGTACAACCTCCTGTCCACTGTGGAGACCTGGACAAGACTAAAAAAGCAATTGCACCACAGAGATATTCACTGACGATAAAACTGCAGTTTCTCTGCCACATATCGTTTACATAAATTGCAGCCATTTTATAGCAGTAATCTAGTAGATAACTAATTGATTGATATGATATTTCAATATCAATGGAGTTTATTACAATGTGTTTTACTTTTTAATGCTTGTAGTTTTTACTATTTTCAGTCTTTTTTGTGTAAATGCAGCAAGCAGATTACAGTGCTGGAGATACAGGGCAGATGTCGGTGCTATAGATACATGGCAGAGGTTAATGCTGTCTATTTAACTGTTTTAATTAACTAGTATATATATATATTATTAGTAATAATCCAATAATTTGCCAATTTGACAGACATTTGGTATTTTTCGGTATAGGTATGTTTTGCTGCTTTTGGCACATATTTCATCTCATTTTCCCCAAAATTGGGACATACCATATTTAGATGAAGTTAGGACTTTTTTTATTGTTTTCCTATTGTTATTTCTTATTTAAAGTTTCTAGTGTTTGCACTGTACAACACCATGTAAAGGCATTTATAAATAAAGTTTATAATTATTTTTATTAATATTATTATGAGATGTTTGTTGTCAGTAGGAACCAGTGGTTTAGACTCTCTAAAGGTCTGCTGACATGGGAACAATCAGTTTCTTGTATTTTCTTTGACTTGCGAGTTCAAACAGCAGCACGTCTCCTCGACGGATCTTGGTGAATTCCCTGTAGAGTCGGCATGGTGAAGGCGGAGGGCCTCTCTCCGTCGTCTTGTTCACATCAGAAAAGCTTTTACAGCAGCACAGTTCAGCTGTCATCAAAACACAAAGCTGCTCTCTGATCTGTCAGTTAACCTGATCGAACTTGACGCTGTGTTAGGCAGTGAAGGTGTGACTGTGCCAGGATCAGCTGTTCTCAAGATTCAACTAACAAAAGAAGACTCAACAAAGTACAGCCAGACACACGCCAGTGCCACCACAACAGTGGTGGAAGAAGTACTCAGATACTTCAGTAACAGTAATACTACCGGAAATGGAAATACTAATAAGTATAATAAAACTAAACTAATAATAAAAGATCTGCATTCAAAATATCACTTAAGTAAAAGTACAAAACTATTTCTGTTATAATAAACTGAAAGTACCAGAAAGTATACTCTATGCAGAATATTGTTCATATTTTATCATAATTATTAATTATTAATGTTTTCATCTCATGTTGCTGCTGGTACAACACTACTTTAATATTGATTATTGATTGACAATGATGATCATTATTAACAATTAACATTAATGTAATAATGTCACATGGAATCAGAGATATTGTACTGCACAATGTGTACCTTTACTGCATGGAGCTGAGAATTCTGCTGTACTTTTACTTAAGAAAGATTGTGAATGCAGGACTTTTACTTGTAATGGAGTACATTTGTACTGGTACTTTTCTATATTTCAATGGATGGAGCAGCTGTTCTGAAAGTGACAGCTGACCTTTCAAATTAAAAGTCTTTCTATATGCAGGGATTTTTACTGTGGAGTTTTAATAACCTTGTAATGACAATAAAGAAATCACTGCTGCCATCTGCTGGTGAAAATAGTTTGAAGGAACAGGAAGCTGACAATACTGCTGTACTTATTTAAATTTAAACACTTTAAAATCTCCTCATTAAACAGGGAATAAACTCTAGAGCTATGTTCTATATGTAGTTGATCAATAATCAG
>JAGRRF010012892.1:25359179-25369595 GCA_019097615.1 Morone chrysops
TTTCAAACTGATAGCAGAAGAAAGTTCAGATTGTGTGGAAGTTATAAAGGTTATAAAGTATAATATATGATATATGTCAGTATATGAAGTGATTTAGTATTTATACACACAGTGTCTGACTGATGGGCTTCAACCAGGACCAATAATATCATATATAACATCTAATAATATCTAATGATATATAACACCTAAATAATATATAATATCTAATATCTAACATATAAATATTTATATTTATATGTTTAATCTAATTTTAGGAAATCAGAATCATAATCAGGTTTATATGACAACATCCCTGATGTCACAGCTCTGATGTCACAGCTCTGATGTCACAGCTCTGATGTCACAGCTCTGATGTCACAGGTGGGGTCTGTAAGGTGACCAATGTTCAATCAATCAAACTTTATTTGTATAAAGATAAATCCGAAACTCCGTCCATCCCCAGAGGAAGGAGCTCCAACCTGAGGGTCGGGACCCCCACAAGGGTCGCCTGGGCTCCACAGGAGGTCCCGAGGACTTCTTCATTTGAGCTCTCGATGTAGATTTAGAGGCACAGAACAGAACTTTATATTGCATTGTGGGTAATTTTTGACAGTATATCTGAATATAGTAATATTAGTAACCGAAGATTGTATAGAATGTATTGTATATTGTATAAAATATAATTATATTAATACATCAATATTAAGATAATACATATATATAAATACATTCTGTCTCATTGTTCTGTCAGATAGAAGTGAAGCACTCTGAGATAAAGCCCTGCTGTGTATACGCTTTCCATTTTCTTACACACCTTAAAATCAAGAAGGCCTTGCGACCCCCAGTAGGGGTCCCGACCCTCAGGTTGGGAGCACTGAATTACTAGATCAGTATTTTTGGAATGTGTTAAAATATTGTGATGAAAGCCTCCTGGAGGAGATTAATGATGTGTCATCATAAACAGCCCGGACACTCAGAATATGTGACCATGCCCACCTCGAACTCCCCGCCACAATTCTTCCCCGAATGTCCAAATGTCCAAGCGTCCAAATGTCCAAATGTCCAAATGTCCAAGCTGAAGTGAAAGCTGCTTCAGGTGGAGTTTCACTCTGACTGAAAATACAGGGGAGAAGTTCCTGACTGACAGACCGGGGCTTTCCACGCAGACAGACAGACAGACAGACAGACAGACAGACAGACAGACAGACAGACAGACTCCGTCCACCAGAATCCACTTTTATTCTTTGTTCTTATTAATATTCAGTTTCTGTCAGGAGTTTGTTTGCTTCTTTCACTTTTGTTTTTATTGTTAAAATGTTAATTCAAATATTATCAAAATCACAACATGCCGAGTTTAATATGTAGATCAATATGTATTGATTGTCAAATAATAATTTTGTCTCCAGATTCAAGAAAAAAATTTAGTTTGCACCCAAAAGATGTTACACTATCGTGATTTAATAGTAGTTATAGTAATAATAACAATAATAATAACAATAATGATAATAACAATAAAAATAGTAATATAATGAATATAATATTATGACAATAATAACACTAACAATCCTAATAATACAAATGATATCATTTAATATTATTATTATTATTATTATAATAAGAGGAGGAGGAGTCAGGAGATTTTCAGAATAAAAGCATGTGACTGTGTGTGACCTGAGAGGCAGTGAGGGAAGTTTCTCTGCTGGTGGTTGCAGCGCCCTCTGCTGGTCAGACTGAACACAAACATTACAGTGAGTTTAGAGGAAAGCCCCTGAGCTGCTGCCAGCTGTCAGTTTCTGTTTCTGCTGTAATCAGACAGACACACAGGCTACAGTTCAGTGTAAACACAGTGTTTCTTATTGTTTGTGGTTGTTTATTAACCTGCTAACTGATTCTCATTCATAAATATCTCCATATACTGGTCATAGAGTTCAGTCTTTTATTTTGAAGTTTGGGAATCAGAGTCAGGTTTACAGTCTGTGATGATGTCATACAGGAAGTGAGTTAATGATGCAGTCAATGGAAAAGCCCCTAGCATCCCCACAGCTGAGCACTGTCAGGAAGTGTGTGTGTGTGTGTGTGTGTGTGTGTGTGTGTAAAACAGCTGATTCTGTGGTCAGGGTAAAGGTCAAAGGTCAAAGGTCACATCTCTTTGTGTTCTGAAGGTCATTAACGGGCTCGCTGAAGTTCTGTAAATGGGAAGTCTGGTGGAAGCATTTCAGTCAATTCCTCCAAAAGATTAATTATTAATTAAACCTACAATCAGCTTCTGACTCAACTCACTTATTATTTTATTATTATTGTTTTATTATATAAGCAACTAAACTAACCCCTATAATATTCCTGTAATATTCAGTATTATATATAATATTATATAATGTACAGTAATAAAAGTGATTATCTGTGTAATTACAGTAATTATTGCTGTTTTCACTGATAAACAACATTTATTCAACTTCCATAATTATACAAGATATCTGTCAGTTAACAAACTAATCCATTACAATTACACAACTAATACTTTTTACTGTTAATGTCAAATGTATTAACATTATTAAACTTGAATTTAACAGGTAATCTATTCAATAAAAAATGATAGATTTGCAAATATATTTTCTTTTTCTTTAAATAATGAATACTTTTATGATTATATTATCCATGTATAATCCATATATATATTTCCATATATTTAAAAAATACAGAAGGAATCTGTCAAATAAACAGGAAAAACCCTGTAAACGTACAGATTGTTTTACAGTGTAGGCCACGCTCACCAACATTAACTGCCCCTCTCAGGTCATGTCAGCGGGGAGGAGTGCTGACGGGAGGGAGGTGCAGATTCCCCTCCAGCAGGCGGCGCCCTCCCTGGCCACGCCCCTCGCAGTGGTCCCACCCATCACACCGCCCTCACACCGCCCACCCAATCCCTGGCCTCCGAGCGACCCCTCAGCTTCACAAGGTAAACAACCTCATCAGCTGGTCCCAGCCCTGCGCTGCGATTGGTTAAAGTTGATTAGCTTCGAGGTCCAATCAGCAGCCTCCTCGGTGCTGTTCCTCAGATGACCACTAGAAGCTGCTGTGATCAGCTCTTACTGTATTGCTGACTGACTGAACTCAGGTGTGTCTCTGTGCCCAGGCGTCCCTGCAGGGTTCCTGCCTCTCCACGGGGGATTCAGAGATCTCTTTGTAGAAACTCCAGAAGCCAAATACTGCTGCGAGGCCTGCAGGCTGGTCCTGTGTCAGCCCCGCCAAACCGAGTGTGGACACCGCTTCTGTCAGACCTGCATCCACGACATCCTCAGGTGAGACAGGAAGTGGTTTCCAGGTGTATGCTACGCCACCTTTCAGCTCAAATAATAATTCCACCTGAAAGGCTTTATGGTACTGTGGCGGTAAGGTCTACGATGCTGGTTCACTTCTACATCGAACACACTACCAAACTACCGCCTGCTGACCAATCGATTCTCTTGGAAAAATGATATCAACGTGGATCATGAGAGGGTCTCTTTGGAGGGATCAGAGATCAGTTTCAGGCTGTCCACTTTAAAGATATTAAAACTAATAAAAAAGACTTGATTAGTTATAATCCAGACCTCAAATGTTTTACAGCATGTACCACGTCAGAAAATATCAGGCTCTCCCAGTGCCACCATTACGACAGAAGTTAAGCAGCAGAGGCCAACCCAGTGGGCATTATTTATGGTTGACTGTTGAATCCTGGATGGAACTGGTTCAAGAACCAGAGCTGGTTTGGTTGAAAAGGGGTCCTCCTCGTTCACACTTCTCTTCCCAATAGGTCTGATTTGGAGCCACGATAACCGACATTTGTCCCAATCCAGCTCCACCAACAGACTGAAAAACAATTTCGTCCCCCTGGCCATCAGACTGTACAGCAGCTCTTAGTCAAAGCAGGGAGGACAATAGACAATGGACAATTTCTACCTTCATTTGCATCCAATTGCACTGTTTACTTCAGTTTACTTCCATTTGCACTCCCCTCCATTGCACTGGTTAACTGTAGCTACTACACTTACTACTTACTAGCTAGTGAGCCCGGACACCGGGCCTAAATGTAGTCTTTTTCGTGTGTGTAAGGTCAGACAGCTCCTGCGTCCTCATTGGTGCATTGATAAGATTTACTCCTTAGGTATCGAAATTTGGTTCCATGCCATTTGTTGATAGTTCAGTACCCAGCGGTATACACTGCATCCTTTCTCATGTTCCCTGGAAAAATAAAACATAATCTTTCTTAACTCTAAGCACTTATTATGTTATTGGATACATCCCAGCTGATATGGATGATATCAAGCTCTTGCCCCTCTGTTGTGTGAATGCAGTTATGAAATGAATTTAACGTAATGAAGCAGGTGGAGGTTGCAGTTCATGCTCTGACCAGCACGCCGTCTTCCTGTTTGTCCTTGATTGAGTAACTTTGCGTCCTCTCTCCTCCTACAGTCATCCAAACCCAGTATGTCCAGCTGACAGGGAGCCTCTATTCAAAGACAAGGTGGGCAGGAAGTGACATCACAGCAGAGATTGTGTCATGTCATTAATGATCAGATTATTGATCAGTTACTGAAGCTCCTGTGTTTGTGCTTCAGATCTTCAGAGACGTTTGCTGCCATCGGGAGATCATGGCGCTGAAGGTCTACTGTCGCAGTGAAGCTAACGGCTGTCAGGAGCAGATGAGTCTGCAGCAGATACCTGTGAGAAAAACAACATATATAAATCCTATATATTCACATCTCATTCTAGAAACAGTGAACGCAAAGATGATGACCAGTATAAATGATATCAGGAAAACTCTGTCTGTCTCTCACCTGTTTGTCTGTCTGTAGGACCACCTAAATGTGTGTCCGTTCTTCGAGGTTCCCTGTCCGTTGGGTAAATGTAAAGAGCGAATGATGAGGAAAGAGATTCCCGACCACCTGAGCTGGAAATGTAAACACAGAGAAACCAGCTGCGAGTTCTGCATGATCAAGATGCCCATGACCGACCTGCAGGTATCTCATGACATGATCATTGCTAATATCACTACTGAGCGGCTAGCATGTAGGCTAGCTCCAGAGATCTAGAGACTAGTTGCCTAGTTGTAGAGGTCAGGGGATTGGTTGCTGCAGAACGGGGGTCTTTGCTGTCCAAGAGACAGAGAAACGATTTAAGAAGACTTGAAAGTTTTAGAGGGAAAAGGATTGATTGGACACTTAATCAGTTTTCCTGTGGTTCCTGCACCGCTTCTTAACAA
Source organism: Morone chrysops (assembly GCA_019097615.1). Lineage (NCBI taxonomy): Eukaryota > Metazoa > Chordata > Actinopteri > Moronidae > Morone > Morone chrysops. The sequence goes on from JAGRRF010012892.1 coordinate 25,364,404, forward strand.
TTAACAATGAGGAAGCAACGGAGCGCAAGAAAGCAACAAGTTTTGTCAGCCTTGTTTTTCTAATTCTGAACTTATGATGGTGGTGATGATCATGATGATGATGATAATGATGATAGATAGAGTTTCTGTTTGTTTTCAGAAGCACAAAGAGACGGTTTGTCCAGCATTCCCAGTGTCGTGTCCAAACCATTGCTCCTTCTCCTCCCTGCCCCGCAGTGAGGTACTGATCCAGTTTATCTTCTGCCATCTAGTCAGACCGTGGTTTAGTTTATCTCTGTGTCAGTGTGTTCACAGTGGCAGCAAGTATTGATAATTGATTGGTTTGTATTTCAGCTGTCCAGTCATCAACACGACTGCCCCAAAGCTCAGGTGAGCTGTCAGTTCCACCGCTATGGCTGCAGCTTCAAGGTAACTCCTCATCGCCTACCTCTACTACTACTTCTGTTTCTAATTCTTAGGATGAATGTACCAGTGTGTACTGTATGTACTTTATATACTGCGTCAATGTTTTCACTGTATGAACTGTGTTTTATTGTGATTCAGGGTTTGAATCAGGACATGAGGCAACATGAGTCCACCTTTGCTGCTGAACACCTGAGAATGATGGCTAACAGAAGTTCCACGTTAGAGAACAAGGTAACCATAAACCAACCAATCAGAGGTAACCATTACAGCAGGTCTGATGTGTGAGTTGACCTAAATTGATCTTTTACACTTCAGGTGGAGGATGTTAAAGGTGAGCTGTTAGAGAGGTATAAGGTGCTACCTGCTCTTAGCAGTCGTCTGTCTGAACTGGAGAATCAAAACGATGAGCTGAGAGAGAAGAACCGACAGATGGAGCAGAAACTGGCCACCATGCAGGTAATACTAACACACTGATTCTACTAAGGCAAGGCGAAGTGGGTTAAAAGTCCATAAAAATGTGAACAAAACATAAAAATGAAGTTGATAAGAAAAGACTGTGACAGTGTAACCTGCACAACATGGATCATGTGTTTGATTCAATGTAACTGCTAAAATATACAACTGAATCCAAGACAAAAGCTCTGACACACAGTGTTTATAGATAAAGAGTGAAGGGGTGCAGTGACAGAGTGGAAATCATCTCTCTCTTCCATAGAAACTAATGAGCACTCACTCAGAGAAGCTCCTGGAAGTGGAGCTGGAGCTTCGTTCTCTCCGTGTACTCAGAGACGAGGTGGAGAATCTCAGAGGAACGATGGAGAACGTCAGAACGAGACTCAATGCTCTGGAACAAGGGGGACGCAGTGGGACCGGATCCACAACACACACTCTGGGTGAGAACGCAGACACACTAGGGACCAGCAGCAGAGGTCTGGGGACTACCATATGTCGGGGAACTTGCACACATTAGATTACTAACTCAATAATGAATAACTCTCTACAGCATCCCTGGAGACTCAGCTAAATCGGCACGACGACATGCTGAGTGTCCACGACATCCGATTAGCCGACATGGATCTGCGATTCCAGGTGCTGGAGACAGCAAGTTATAATGGAACTCTGATCTGGAAGATTCGTGACTACAAGAGACGGAAACAGGAAGCAGTAGCAGCGAAGACACTGTCACTGTATTCACAACCATTCTACACCGGGTACTTCGGGTACAAGATGTGTGCCCGTGTCTACCTGAACGGAGATGGCATGGGCAAAGGGACACACCTGTCGCTGTTTTTTGTGGTGATGAGGGGCGAGTATGACGCCTTGCTGCCCTGGCCCTTCAAACAGAAGGTACTGACTGTTTGCTGTCTGGTTTACTGACTACTTTGCTAACTGGTTGCCCACTGATAAAGGTCAAGTACGCTGACCCGCTGCCCTGGACCTGACTGGTTTACTGGCGCTTTATCAGTGTTGGGCAAGCTACTTGGAAAGTGCAGTGTGTGCTGTGGGGGTGTGGGGGACCCCCTTTGGGATCAATTCCTTTCCGTCCCCACCCTCTGCCACCTTTCCATCAAGTAAACTCAAGCTTGTGTGTCTGTGTCCCCCTTCAGCAGAATATAAAGGGGATTGGGACGTGACAGCACCGTCATACCGAAGTGCTTCTGTCGACTCTGTATGGCGGGGGCGTCACTTACTGATCCTTAGCAGTTTTATTTCAGACCCCAGCAGAAAGCACTGCTGCGCTTAAGTTTCAGATATGTTTGGGAAAATGTAGCTTGTGTGGACACTATTTGATCGATTGATCAATGAAAGTACTATGCTACTGTAAAGCTTATACAACAGTGACACGACCAGCCCGCTACTGAGAAATGTAGTTAAACTAGTAATGCTGCTACTTGTAGCGCCACTACTGCCCAACAGTGCAGGTTACTGATAGAATACATTAAATATTCTGTATTTCTGACTTTCTGTTCGATGCTAACAGACCCGTCTCTCTCTCTCTCTCTGCCTGTCTGTCAGGTGACTCTGATGCTGATGGACCAGGGTCCATCGAGGAAACACTTGGGTGATGCGTTTAAGCCTGATCCAAACAGCAGCAGCTTCAGACGTCCTGCAGCAGAGATGAACATTGCCTCCGGCTGTCCTCTTTTTGTGTCTCAAAGCGTCCTGGAGACCGGCAGCTACATCAAAGACGACACCATCTTCATCAAGGTGAGTACACATCACCTGTTACTACTGTTCCTCTTGCTGCTCACATTCTGCTGCTTTTCATCACATTACAGTCTTTAAGCAGAAACGTTTGTCTAAAGTAATGGACCATAGGGACTTTCAAACTCAATTCATAAGACGTAGGTGTGAGGACTAGTTGCAGAGGTTTGGGGTCTTTTTGGTTTATAAACTAATCAATAGCTGTGTTGTTTGGTTTGATCGGCAGGTTACCGTGGATACCTCTGACCTTCCTGACCCGTGACGTTGCAACCCCCTGACCTCTGACCTCGCTGGTCTGAGATCAGCTCACCTGTCCACACCACGGAAGAGCAAAGGATGATGGGAAGGATCAGTGACAATGGAGGAGGCTCGTCTATCTGAGAGTGCAGACAGTAGAAGAAGAGTCAGACAGGAAGCAGCCAATCAGAGTGAACTTTACAGAAACCGGAGGGCGGGTCCTCCTCTGACTGGCTGATGGACTCCAGAACTGTGTGTGTGTGTGTGAATGGATCAGTGTTACCATGCCATCTCCATGGTGATATCACTCAGAGCCAACATGGCTGCCGCAACGAGAACATTGTTGTTGCTCATTACTGATGCCGTGCATCGAGCTTTACTTCCTGTTTATTACCTGTTTACCAAGGCATGCTGGGAAATCCACTACGGCCACAGAGGATCCCACAAAAACCAGTGAAGACCCGTACAGACCAGCAGGATCCAGTACAGACACTTTTCCTAGTGAAAAGCAGGAGAGACCCGGTGCAGACCAGCAGAGACCTGTAGGACCCGGTCCAAACCAAAGTATCTAATCTAACCAACATTAATGGTCTAATGAGGCTTTAACTCCTAACTAACAAATGTTTTCAGTTTATATGATTGATGCCAAACACAGCAGTGAGACCGGTTTCAGTGAGACCGGTTTCAGTGAGACCGGTTAACCTCTCAGTGGACTATAGTTGTATTGTTTTAAATCAACCTGACTGATTATCTGAAGACTGACGTTACGGGTCCAAATAACCTGATCTGATAAATCTGATCTGTTAAACTGACCTGAAAAAAACTTGAAGAATTAATTTAAATAAGAGACGATCCAGAAGTGACTGTAGCATGATTGATAGTTCGTATCTGACTACAGACCAGTACAGACCAGTAGAGATCAGTACAGACCAGTACAGTCCAGTAGAGACCAGTAGAGACCAGTAGAGACCAGTAGAGACCAGTAGAGATTCCCAGTGAGTTCCTCTGTGGCTTTTGGGTTTTTCAGTGTGGACAGAATTCATCTGACTCATTTGATTCATTTGCACAGTTTGAATGTTTGTTAAAGTGTGAAAATAAACAAATATAAATAAAATGTTTCAGTTTTATTTCATTCAGTGAACACCAGAAACTGAACCAGCAGAATATTTTTGATGATTGATCGGTTTATTGTTTGTGACAGAAATAATGTTTGAACAGATTAAAGAACAAACACTTTATTTTAAATAACATTACATTAGTGTTAACCTTCATTGAAAATAATCATGTTATTATGAGGTTGTTTTCTTTACAAACTTTCTCTTAATTTTAGAAAACAAAAACTTAATTACATAGATTAGCAGCCAGTTAGCTGTTATTTAGTTATTCTGCTAACATTAGCTTACTTAGGATTTGATTATATGTGACTTTCAGTTAAACAGACAAACCAACAAACCAACAGCCAACTTTATGTAAATTAGTTAGATGTTTGCTAATGATACATAAAGTAATCCCTGAGACAGTAAATTATGATTTTTAAACATATCACTGAATATGTTTATATAATCCATATTCTAAAATACATCTTGAAAACATCTGGGAGCAGCTGGAGAAACAGTTTTTACTCAACATGGACTAAAATACAGAAACTGATTAACTTTTGGATGAAAGAGGTTATTGATTTTAAAAAATGAGAGGAATGAAGACAATCCCATCATTATTATGTGATTAACTAAAACTAAGTAAACTGTATATTATATGAACACATACATGCTGCTGATAAAATGAAAAAAAAATATTACAATACAATATTTATGAAAATACAAATCTGCATTTTGCTGTGTCAGCAGTCTTCAGATATAAAGCCTCTTATTATATAAGTCTATATAAATTTTATTTATATAGTGTTTATAATGTTTTTAATACATTAATATTTTAGTTGGTGTTATAATTTTAAAATAAATGTTATGATTGACATAATAATAAATAAATGTTCTTTCCTGCAGTTCTTCGTCCAGCTCGGTAGGTGGCAGCAAACGCTCGTTACTACCCGCGATAAAGAAGAAGAAGAAGAAACAGGCAGCAGCAGCAGCAGCAGCAATAGAAGAAGAAGTGTGGAGTGTCTCCAAAGTTTAACAGAAAGTTTATTAAAACACCGGAACCGGAACCAGAACCGGAACCAGAACAGAACCAGAACCGGAACCAGAACAGAACTGGGACCGTTCGGCGGGAGTCGGTGAGTTTACTGGCGGGAACCGGACACGGTAGTTAACGTTAATGTAACTCTGCAGGTCAGCTAACAGCTAACAGCTAACTGAGTGTGTGTGTGTGTCTGTGTGTGTGTGTGT
>JAGRRF010012892.1:25449276-25462736 GCA_019097615.1 Morone chrysops
ATAACTTCTGTTGTGAATTGGCGCTATATAAATAAAATTGAATTGAATTGAATTGAATAGAGTCCATTTGTGCAGTCAGTCGTTTTCTGTTTACATCATATTTCATCCCATTTCTTTAATGTTCTTTAGATGTTTCAGTCGGTTGTAGAAATCTGAAGAAATGTTTAGATAATAATGTTTTCTAATAAGATAATCAGCTGTAATCGATTATTACTGTATTATTGACAAGTGACGTTGTTGTACTGTGCAGGAGGAAATGACAGAAACTCAGAGAACTTCTCAACAGCAGAGTTTTTATTAGAAACACGAGAATAAAGACTCAATGAAAACATCGACTTTTCTCTCTGCAGGACTTTTAGTGTTCAAAGGTGTCAAACCGGCCGAAGTTTTGTGATGATCAATACGTTGGCTGAGCTCGGTGTGATGAACAGCTGACGGAGGAAAACACACTGAAACAAGAGTTTCCTTATGTATATGTATTGAACTTTCATTTTCTCACGTTGGATTATAACCTGTTAAAGCAGCAGACGTGTACTTTCTCTCCTGCACTGTGTCAGATTATTAATATATTTTTCATACTTTTCCAGGCAGCTTTTGGTTTCCATAAGGTTTAAAATCATCATCCCAGCACTGACCGTCTGCAGTTTATTGCTTCATAACAATAATAATTATAATAACAGCAGACGTGATGATGTGACAGATTCCAACAGATTTGAAGTCCTTAAAGAAATGAATGAAACCAATGAGTTGATTTAAGTTGATTTGGACCAATCAGAATGCTCCGCTGTATCTGCAGGTTAAAATCACATGGAGGCTTTTATTGTGAAGCAAATACAGGAACCCGGTATTTATCTCCAACTTTCTGATTCTTCTAGAACTTTATTTTTCCAGTGGATCAGTTTGAAATATTACAGGAAAGAATATTAATGATGGTCTGAAACGTGGAACTGCTGCTCTGCTCCTTTAAAACGGAGCTTTGTGACTCAGATAGTTTGATTTGAACACCTTTAAAGGCTGCAGGTGTAAAAACAGAAATGTGCTTTAACATGCATCTCTATTGGTTGTCATGGTAACTCAGGCAGCAAATGCAAAATAATAGAGTAAACTGAGAAAGGACGGCTGAGTGGACAGCCGAGGGGGCCGCCGAGGTCAGGCGGCGCTGGAGACGGCGAGCTTCTTCAGGTGATCCATGAACACCTGCAGGCTGACGTCGTCCGTCAGGATGGGAGCTCCGGACTCCTGCGGAAGGTTCCAGAGGTCACTACAGTCACTACAGGTTGCACATCATCAACACTGAATCTGAAGGTCAAAGGGCAAAGACTCACCTGACCCCAGGCGTACATGTTGTTGTGGGTCTGAGAGGGGTTCACTTTGGAGAGCAGGAAGCGAGCCTGGAGAACATCATCATCATCATCATCATCATCATCATCACACACACTGAACTCTGTGTGTGTACAAGTATTCAATGTGTGTATTTGTGCTGGGGCTGGCCTGACCGATACAGACACTGATTATTAGTAACCAGGGAAACCAATAACCAATAATTGGAAAAGAGTCTAAATGAAGTGGTGAAGTACATTTACTCAGTTCTGAAGTACTTTTACTTTAATATGTTGCTGTCCTCGTCATTGGTACAGAAGCCTTCAGTGTTGACAGATTATTACTTGTGATGTGTACCAATCATATAGTGCTGTGGGCGGGACAGGGATCCACTGATTATTACTCCTTCTAATATCTACTAATAAACTCATCAAGTCAACATCTCCTGATTTACTGCTTCTGTTTCAGTCAATGTGAACCCAGAAGAGTTTCCTGTTAGAACTGTTCAGTGTATGTCTCCAGCTGTTACACTGACTGATGCTAACCTGCATATGTTGGACAGTTAGCATCATTAGCATCAATAATCAGCTATATGGACGATATCTCTGCAGCTGGTTGGCTGAAATAAAGAAGTGCTTTGGGAGTTACTGATGATACTAAATCCATTTCAAACAGTATATTTGAGCTCCTAGTGGGCAGATGTTGATTCATTCAGAGGTTATTTATATGATTCATATGGTTAGAATCAATAAAGCTCAGTGTCATTGATGTGAATGTTCAGACGGAATATTAATTTCTTCAGTTCTGCTGCAGTATCTTGTCACTGACCTGTGTCTTTGTGGTTATGTATTCATCATATCAATAAGCTCAAAATGACTTGAATCAAAATCAGCCCACTGGGGCCGAAATATGGTGATTTTATTTTTTTTTTATATGATATGGTGATTTTAAACGTCCATTTAGTATTTAGAAAATGTTGGAAACACCGTTACAGTGGTGCTCTCTTGGTGTACAGTATCATAATGTTATTAAGCAGTATAGTATTCAGCATAAAGCTGTTTACTATATGTGTACAGTACATGTATCGTGTTAGCGCCCCCACCTGGCTGCCTCCGTGCTCCGTGTCGATGTATCTGGGCATGGGGAAGCGAGTGTGCAGCAGCTCCTGAGCGTCGTCCACCGGAGCCTGAAGCAGATGTCTGAAGTTCTCATACTCGGGCATTTCCTGGTAGCCGGCCTTCCTCCACTGAGCCACAGTCTGAGCACAGGAGAATTACAGGTACATCAGGTGCTGCTCCTCTCTCACTGCTCTTAATCATTCATTATTCATTGTTCCCCAACCATTGGTCTGATTACAGCTCAGCCAGTGTGTAAATAACCTTTACAGGTGATATGTGGCTGCTATGAACTCACAGCATTATTAATATACAGTACATGGCTGTGTGATATGACCAACATATCATATCCTGGTAATGATAGACATCCTGATACAGCACATTTCTGTACATTCAATAGTTTATAGAAAATGACCACATGGAAATATGTTCAATTAAACATGCACCAAAAAATAAAATATGTAAGTCTGTCTCCCAACTCTGATTGGAGGTTTCAGGTATTTTAACTCTAAACGTTCAAAGAAAAAGTCCAAATGACGCCTGCAGAGCTCAACTGGGGTGTTTCCCATTATTCTTAAACAACGTGTGTGTGTGTGTGTGCAGTGTTTGTGTACAGTGTGTGTGTGTGTGTGTGTGCAGTGTGTGTGTACAGTGTGTGTACTGTGGTGTGTGTGTACAGTGTGTGTATTGTGGTGTGTGTGTGTATAGTGTGTGTGTACAGTGTGTGTACTGTGGTGTGTGTGTACAGTGTGTGTACTGTGGTGTGTGTGTACAGTGTGTGTATTGTGGTGTGTGTGTACAGTGTGTGTACTGTGGTGTGTGTGTGTATAGTGTGTGTATAGTGTGTGTGTACAGTATGTGTATTGTGGTGTGTGTGTACCTCTCCGTGGTAGATGAGGATCTGGAAGAAAGTGTCCATCAGCAGGATTCGGTCTGGCAGGATGCTGCTGCTGTCCAACAGGACCGGCTGAAACACACAAACACTGATCAATCACTGATCAATCACTGATCAATCACTGAGACTGCAGCTGCTACATTAACTGTTTTCTTGCATTAAAGCTTCATTTTTAAGTGTTCAGAGACTTTTAACAGAAACCGAAGCTGTCAACACAAAGAACACAGATGTGTGTACAGGTGTGTGAACTAGTGTGTGTGCAGGTGTGTGTACAGGTGTACAAACATACCTCAGGTGGTCCGTTGAATGAATAAGCGTAGAGCACAGGCTGGATCATAATGAGAGCCTGAGTCAGGTCCTGTCTGTTGAACTGATGTCTGTAATATGAACTCTCATCTGGACTGTTGTTGAACACCTGCAAGAACGGAGAGCGCCGCAGGTGGAACATGAACTGGAAAACAAAAGAAAACACACAGGTAAGCAACAGGTGAGCAACAGGTAACAGCTCAGGTGTTACAGAATGTAGAACAGGTACAGCAGAGCCTTATGGGATGTAGATCACCTGAGGGTAGAGGGAGAAGGTCTCAGAGAACCTGAAGGAGTTTGGATCGTCTTTGTGATAATCTCCAAACTTCTGACACTGAACAGGAACAAACAAACAAACAAAATTAATTAGTTTAAATCAGTTTATTTACAAACAAACAAACATATCTGAAGCTCACTGTACCAGTCTGATCAGCTGTCTGTCCAACCAGCGCAGAACATCAGGCCCCTCCTCTGTCTCCGCCCGGTACACCGCCAACCTCGCCATCAAGATGGCCGCCGCCTCTTGATCGAAGGATGCCGCGATGCTCTGAATCTGAGTCTGAGCGTCTGCCCAGCTGGAGGGGGAGGAGGGGGAGGAGAGAGGAAGAAAGGGGACGAGGATTTGAGAAGAGATGCAAACGCATATAAGTATGTAGGTATGTAATAAATATAAGTATATAAGTATACAAGTAGAGTTTATAAGTATATAAGTAGATAAGTAGAGTTTATAAGTATACAAGTATATGAGTATATAAGTATACAAGTATATAAGTAGAGTATAGAAGTATATAAGTAGAGTATAGAAGTATATAAGTAGAGTATAGAAGTATATAAGTAGGTAGAGTATATAAGTATATAAGAGTGTGTACTGTCGTACTTCCTGGCCGTGGTGGTGACTCTGATGCGTCTCTGTCCTGATGAGTGCTGGTACTGAGTGACGAACTGGATCGCTCCACGGCCTCCCTGAGGAATCGGAGCGTTGTGCTGAAACACAAACAACAAACCGACTGCAGATCAATCATCAATCAATATATGTACAGAGACAGCAGGAACATGTGGTTTCCACATCAGGAGACTCACACAGCTACAAAATAAAGAGCAGAGGAGCCACATGCTTCAGTTGTTCTCATTCATGTGTCGGGGCGTCAGAGAGGGACTCCACTGAGCATGCTCTGTGGGACCATGTGTGAGTATTGTTGACAGGCCTGAATGGACACCTTGTTAGAGCACAGGAGCTTTAATCTTTTTAATGGTTACATTTAGTTGATAATAGGTGTATATTCTGTATGAATGGTAGTCAGTGATACTTTTAATAACATATACCATCTGAATACTCGTTCCAATAATGATGATGTAATGTAATGTTAATGACATGTTATTTCTTTATTTATTGTTTCATTCTCATAACTTTTTTTTGCCTGAACTTTATTTTGAAAGGTGCTATAAAAAAATATAATATGTATAATAATAAGGATTATATATGAGTTTAATTTGGGGTAGCGACAGGTGAACAGTCAGTCTCACACTCTGCTCTCTGATTGGTTGCTTCACACCTGAACCCAACCTGAGCTCCTCAGTGGTCTGAGGTTCAACAGCGGCAGGACGATGATGATGATGATGATTACACACCTGCACACCTGTTATTACCTGAGTCAGGCTGTGTGACACGTGCACACACACACAGGATATTGGATGTAGGGTAGTGTTGACATTACAGAAAACTGTGTGTGTGTGTGTGTGTGTGTGTCCTCTCATCATCATCATCTCAGCAGGTGACTGACAGGTGCACCATGACAACACAGCCTCTGGAGACACACACACACAGCAGGACACGCCTCCTCCAGTCCTCTTCAGACTCAGAGTTCAACAGACTCTGACGGTCTCAAATCAGATTTAAACGAAGACTTTAAAGATCTAACTAATATTTCTGATATTGATCAGACTGGCTTTCATCTAGTTTGACCGTTGACTTTTATGGAGGAGAAAGACAACTGAACTGAAGTGACATGGACCTGTTTCCCTCCACTTCCAGGACCTAAGAGTCCTCTGTGGATTTCAGTGGCGCTCAGCACTGGAGAGTTTTATGGTGCAGGACAGAAGGAACTGATTAAGACTCTGGTTCCTCCGGTGGAAACACTGGGAAGGTTCCTGGCAATCGGTGGAAACAAGCTGACTTCAACCGAGCTGATCACATCGTTGTGGTGTCTGAGGTCCAACCAACTGACTCTGCAGGATTTACTGTTTTTATCACCTGAAGAACAACAGGGAGGATGTTTGACGAGTGTTTGAACTTTGACGTCATCCAGAAGACAAAAAACTCAACGTCTGTAAACAGGAAAAAGTCAAGGTGAAGTGAAGTGACTGATAATACTATAGAAGTTACAGTAAAGAGTAGAAAGGCCAGTAAAGACAGTAGAAGGGGCAGTAAAGACAGTAGAAGGGGCAGTAAAGAGTAGAAGGGGCAGTAAAGACAGTAGAAGGGGCAGTAAAGACAGTAGAAAGGGCAGTAAAGAGTAGAAGGGGCAGTAAAGACAGTAGAAGGGGCAGTAAAGAGTAGAAGGGCAGTAAAGACAGTAGAAGCGGTAGTAAAGACAGTAGAAGGGGCAGTAAAGACAGTAGAAGCGGCAGTAAAGACAGTAGAAGGGGCAGTAAAGACAGTAGAAGCGGCAGTAAAGACAGTAGAAGGGGCAGTAAAGACAGTAGAAGGGGCAGTAAAGAGTAGAAGGGGCAGTAAAGACAGTAGAAGGGGCAGTAAAGACAGTAGAAGGGGCAGTAAAGACAGTAGAAGGGGCAGTAAAGAGTAGAAGGGGCAGTAAAGACAGTAGAAGCGGCAGTAAAGACAGTAGAAGCGGCAGTAAAGACAGTAGAAGGGGCAGTAAAGACAGTAGAAGCTGCCGTAAAGACAGTAGAAAGGACAGTAAAGGCAGTAGAAGCTGCAGTAAAGACAGTAGAAGCGGCAGTAGAGATGCTGTTTTAACTGTAATGGATATCTAGCGATGATATAATGTGACACAAACTGAATCGTCCTCAGTGTGTTCAGGTTCAGTCAGCTCACTGCTGTGACTCATCAGTTAATCACTGTGGTGACTGAGGTCCAACCAGCTCCTCAGACCAAAAGCTTCTGGATTTACAGTCTGTTTATATGAGAGACTTCTGCTCAGGTTTGGACCTCAGGCTGAACTACATGGAAGACGTTTAGAGTTGTTCTCGTCTCGTTCTTGAGGACCATTATAAAAAAAAAACAGACATCAACGTAGGCTCTGGGAAATGTGATTTGAGCATTTTGGATGTTCAGATGTCCTAGCTCTGTCCCGTCGGATCTGGGATGCAGTTGTTGACGTATTTCCTGTCCTGCAAGTCCATCTGAAGATGGCGGATACTCTGAGGACACTGTACGCCGCTCTGATGGTTCTGTCAGGCGTGGCTTCCATCTTTGGGAACCTCCTCCTCCTACTGGTGCTCCTCCTCAACAAGGAGCTCCGAACCGACACGCTGGGCCTCACCCTGAGCTTCAGCATCAGCGACCTGGCCCTCGGACTCTCCACTATCCCCTTCGGAGCCTACAACAGCCTAGCGTGGCCCTCCTGCTGCCCCAGCGAGGGTGCCTTCTGTCAGGGCAGCGGCTTCATCTTCCTCCTCCTGCAGACCTCCTCCATTCACTCACTCACCTGGGCCACAGTCAACAAGTTCACAGAGATCTGCTTTGCCCTCAGTTACAGCAGCATCTGGACAGCCGGGCGGAGCCGGCTGGTCCTGGTCCTGGTCTGGTTATTCTGCCTGGTGAATGCCTCAATGCCCCTTCTGGGTTTCGGCAGCTACGTCTACAGTGAGTCGCGGTTTCTCTGCTGTCCAAGTTTCACACCTGACAACAAGTACTTTGTAGTGCTGTGGATGTTGGTGGGCATCGTGGCACCGATCCTCACAATGTGCTCTCTGTACGGATACATCGTCTACGTGGCCAGGAAACAGGCAAGGAGGGGGACGTTCATGTGCAACGAGCTGCACTGCTACTACGTTCCTGCCAACAATTACCTGAGGAGCTCCATTGTGATGGTCACAACCTCAGGTGAGACACAACCGATATGGCCCCTGCGGTCTTTAAAACATTGTGCTGCTTAAATCCTGCAAGTTTAATTTTTGGCAAATGTCTAAAAGTTTCTTTTTGGAGGTAGGTGGACTTTTACTACACTTCCACAATTTATCATGTGAGACATGCTGTACACCAACACTTATTGTTTTTACCAGCTACCACCTGTTTACAGCTATTATGTGGGCCTTCATTTGAATATGTGCTTTAATTTAGAGTTGTCATGAAAGAGGGACAGGAGCCACAAAATGTTGTGAAAGAAGACAAGTTTATACTTAAATATGATCTGTAAAGACTACAGTGTCTGAATAATCTGCAAACATCATAGAAAGGAAAGCTGCCTCATGTGTGGAAAGAACATATAGTCATAAAACTCAAGACCAACAGTAGTAGCATATGTGCATGTTGCCACGACAACAGGAGCAGAGAGGACATGTTGAATGTCTGAGATAAACCCTGAGCTATGGAGCAGAAATCAGACGTCCAACAGAAGGACAGCTGAGTCACTCTGATTGCCTCTGAGGATCAGCTTCTATGTTTACCTTCATGACTCACTGCCATTACTCTCATTATGGTGACACACAGTGGTGTCATAAAAGCAAGAGGGGTCAAAGTTCACCGCAGCAGCCTGCAGACAAAGCGGACGACAGGATGTTTCTGTCTTGGTTTGGTGGATGGCTCTAAATACTACAATACCCACAATCCTCAGCTGCCATTCCTATGGAGAACCAGTCCTTCTACTTCTGCAACTAGTCCCCAGACATCGACCAGTTCCCAGACCTCTGCAACTAGTCCTCAGACCCTCTGCAGCTAGTCCTCAGACCCTCTGCAGCTAGTCCTCAGACCCTCTGCAACTAGTCCTCAGACCCTCTGCAACAACTTTTGGTTGGTTCTGATCTGTTCATGTATTTTTGGTTATGTGCTAACAGTTTCCTGTTTTCCAGTATGTTTGCTGGTGTGCTGGCTGCCCTACATCTCACTGTGTCTTTACGAGACGTTTAGTGGTCAACAGAGTCCTGCTGTGATGTCTGCCTTCTCTGCCTGGCTAGTTCTGACCAGTGCTGCCCTCAACCCCTGGATCACCTGTATGACGCAGACGTAAGTAAGATTCCGGAAAGACAAAGGGAATCCTGAGTGTGCGGCTTGTAGGATTAGTTGTGAAGCAGCAATAACACATATTGACAATGTAATTCTGGATGGAAACATAACTTCTGTCCATGTGTTTTCAGCAGGTACAGGGCAGCGGTGCGTCGGAGCATCGGCAGGTTTATTCAGATGTGTCCATGTTCTGGGACGCCTCTGGAGTCCCGCCCACAGAGCTCCATCGTCCACCTGGACACAGCCAATCGCATCAGCACGATGACAACGACAACACGCCCACCGTCATCATCAAAAACACCAACACCACCATGACCAACACAGCTGACACAACCACTGCTACCACCTCTACACCACTATTCAGTCCAAAGACAGAAACACCTGCTGTATCTGCAGACAACCGGTCATCAGACTGGTCCGTGACAGTCACACTGCGTTGTGGGAAATGCAGTTCCATTTCAGTTTGAAGACATTCCTCCTCCATCACATTCAGGGCTATGGATGATATGAATGATGGTTACCTCCAGCTGACTTGTACTTGTACTCCATAATTCAGTTCATGACAGGATGACCTCAACTGATGGTTGAGCATCTGATCAGGATCCTCCTGAACACATCCTTGAGGAGGTATTCTGGACATACTGAGAGCAGACGCCAGGACTGACCCAGAACAGTTTAATTTAAAATATAAGGAACGTTTTCAGAGCTTGTCTGACTTCATATCCAAAGGGTCGGCAATCTAACTGTATAATAAGCAATAAGAAAATAATACTATGGATGGATATGGACTCTGTGTGCTTATTTATTTTCTAGTGTGGCAGTATATTTAATATTTTCTCATTAATCAATAAACCTTTGAGAATCACTGATCCACAACGAAAACATACAGTAGATACCACCTGACTGGGACTGGAAGCGGGTTTCTGTTCCAACAAAACTTCACCTGTGACTGCAGCTACCAGATGTAAAATTAACTTGATTAAATTAAAATGTATGTGACCTGAGCTGGTGCTTTTATTTTGTTGACTTGAGCTGTTTCCTTTATTGTATGTGCCTCAGTGTGCTCTCTGCCTCCACCTGCTGGTGGCTGAAGCTGTACTGATCAGTGGTGGAAAACTACATTTACTGCACTGAGTTCAGCACATTTTCAGGCTGATCTCAGACCATCTAAAGGTCAGAGGTCAAGTGTTCGTACCTGGTTGACCACCTCAAAGTAAAGAGCCAGCGTGGTGGTCGGATCCAAACCACAGATCTTCCACTGACACGTTCCTCCTGTCCCGATCTCCTGCAACACACATACAGATGGTCACTGTACACACAGAATACTGTACTATAATACAGAGTACTGTAGTATAATACAAAGTACTGTAGTATAAGAGAGTACTGTAGTATAATACAGAGTACTGTAGTATGAGAGAGTACTGTAGTATAATACAGAGTACTGTAGTATAATACAGAGTACTATACTATAATACAGAGTACTGCAGTATAATACAGAGTACTGTACTGTATCTGTTATTTAAATTAGAGCTCTTTGTTGTATACAGATTATATACAGATGTACTATATACATATAGTATATATTATATACGACATATATACATAAATCATAAATACTGTATAGTATGTGTAGTGTGCAGTATTTCCACAGATATCAGACCTGCTGAAGGTCAAAGGTCAGCTGTTACATACGTTCTCAGAGACACAGGGTCCTTTGGCGCTCAGAGACACACAGGGCCCGATCGCTCCCGATACTTTGATCTCTCTGGACGTCTGGAACAAAAACACACACAACAGAGAGTCTATTCACCTGAGACACAGGTGAGCTGGGGGAGGGGCTTCTGTCTGTGGCTGGAAGTTGAGACCAACATTGATATTTAAGAGGTTGATAGAGATTTTACATGCTTGACAAAAATCCCTCAGAATGTTTGTTGAACAGTGCGTCAGCGCCCTCTGGTGGACAAACATCTGTGACATTTCTCAACTGATGTCAGCTGCAGTTGGTACCTTGACCTCCAGCGTGGCGGCGAAGGCCATCTTGAAGGATCCCTGGACTTCTTTGGTGAAAACTCTCTGGAAGGTTTGTTTGAACAGAGATGTGTTGAAGGAGTCTGCCATCACCATGTAACCTCTGCAGAGACCAGAGAATACCAACACAGCACGTCACAAAGGGTCTCTGTGGATCTGGTCTTCCTTTAACAGACCGCTCACAGTACAGGGAGGATGGGGGTGGGGGGTCAGTGCCACTCCAGTTAATCCCCAACACTAAATCATCTTCACTTTAAGCTTAACAGTCGCTTTGGTGCATAAAAGAATAAAGAAACTAAAGGTTCTGTCTGGGTTTATGTGCGGCTGCTGCAGAAAGAAATACTACAATTCTGAAGAATTGATTCAAGGACTATAACAGGAAACAAAGAAGACAGACGGCAAAAAGCTCAGACAGGACGATACAGTAGCACTGCACTATGTTGGATTTCAGTGTCCTCGCCCTTTAAAAGAAAGTGAATGAATGGCTGTATTTATGAGTGGAGGTGTGCGAGTGACAGCTGACACTGCACCCAACCGTTCGGTGGTTTGAATGATTCTATACATGTATTGATTTTATCCTCAACATCTGTGTGTGTGTGTGTGTGTGTGTACCCGGTGTAGTTGGCACAGCACTTCATCTCCAGGAGGCCGGTCTGATCCAGAGCACAGGCGTAGATGTCGATGATGTGACCGTTAGTGGACGCTCTGTTAGCTAGAGACTCATAGTGCTTCGTGGCTTTCTTCATGAACTTGGCGTTGTCCTTCTCAAGGTCGTGCCAGGACCTGATGGGGATCTTCAGTTCGTCTCCAACCACCATCCCGGGGCCCTGCGTTGCCGGGCCGCCGATGAACGTCATGATCCGAGCGCCAGTGTTGGGGAAGGTGCACTGTGAGTAAAAGCACAGATTGTGTGTGACACCCACACGGTGCTGGAAGCTGAACACAGAATTATAAGGAGTTCGGTCTAGACCTGCTTTTGAAAAGTGTCCTCAGATTTGACTATTTTTGGCACTATATAAATAAAACTGAATTGGTTTAAAACCTCGACCCCTCTCACCTCCAGCAGCCCAACGGCGATGGACATGGCGACACCCAGGGAGCGCAGCGGCCTCTTTCCCTGTGTGACGGGCCAGGGGTCGCGCTGCAGCTCCCCCAACAGGTCAGTCAGGTTCATGTCAATCTTCTGCACCGGCTGCAGGAACCTGAAGAGACAAAACACACTTCAGACTCTGAGGGACAAAATTATACACTTACTGTTAGAACGTACTTCCACTGCGAAGACGTACGTGCACTGCAAGGATGTACCTGCACTGTGAAGGTGTACCTGACTCAAACGTGTGTGTTTACCTGTTGGACAGAGGCTGTGGGGCAGTTTGAGGACCTCGTGCCTGAGTGGCTGAAGGTTTGGTGAGACCGAGCATCTCCTGAAAAGTCACAAATGATTCATACAATTAGTAAAAGTTACAGTGTTAGTTAGCGCTGTTAACTTACACTGGTGGTGGCCGAAAAGTAAGAGAGGTTGTCGGTTCAAAATCTTGGTGGCACTAGCACTAGCACTAGGTTCATGTTGGTGGAAAGGGGGTAAGAGGTGCCTTTGAGGTTTTGCAGACGACACATTGTGGGACATCTTTAAAGATTCTATTGCTGAGGTGGCTGTAATCAGGACACATCCACTTGGGAGGAGACTGTGGGGCGAACCCAGATCACACTGGACGGGTTACACGTCCCATTAAGCCTGTGAACACATCAGGATATCAGGATTCTCCAGGAGGAGCTAGTGTGTGTGGGATACTACAAACCCAGACCCAGATAAGGAAAATGGATGGTCTGGGTGATGGACTAGTTGTTATGTTAGTGAACTAGCTTCCTGCAGGAATAGTTACCTGTAGCTGCTTGGCATTGAGGTCCTTGGTCCCCCTGAAGACGTAGCTCTTGGAGATACCCTCACATCCGAGCTCGTGGACCTGAACCATCCGGCCGAAGGTAATGAGTCCGACTAGTGCGGTGGGAGGCAGCAGAGACAGGGACATCTGCAGCGACTCCTTCAGAGCCTGCAGGTCCTCGTCCTCCATACAGGTGTCCACCACATACAGGAAGACCAGTGGCATCTGAGGACCCCGCTGAGGACAAAGACGACATCGGGTTACACACCTGACAATAAGGTCTGTCTGAACCTGTCTGTCCCTGTCTGTCAGTCTTACCTGGACCACGTACTCGATGGTGGAGAACTGAGGCAGCAGCTCAGCAGGTTGGTTCACCTCAGAGATCCCCGCGTAGGATGGAGGAAACTGAAACAGAACAAACTGTAACTGTGTGTGTCTGCTATCTCTGTGAGGACCAGTGTCAGTGTACGACCTGCACTGTGAGGACATTATGTGTTGTTAACTTCTAAAAAAAGCTGTTTGACAATGATGGATAATCAATCAATGTTTTTTGTTTAAATGTTCCTGTACAGTGATAATAAAGTTGTGTTGTTGTACAGTGTTAATAAAGTTGTGTTTGTACATTGATAATAAAGTTGTGTTGTTGTACAGTGTTAATAAAGTTGCGTTCGTACAGTGATAATAAAGTTGTGTGTTTGTACAGTGTTAATAAAGTTGTGTTTGTACAG
>JAGRRF010012892.1:25720019-25730936 GCA_019097615.1 Morone chrysops
AAGTAGCCCAGCATTTAGAGAACGTAGTGTTCTAGAGGGGTAATAGGGTACTATGAGCTCTTTGAGATAAGAAGGGGCTGACCATGAAGGTATAGGTGGATTTTAAATTCTATTCTAAATTTTACAGGGAGCCAATGCAGAGAAGCCATGAGGAACCCAGGAACTAGGAGGAACTAGAGGAAGCAGGAAAACTAACAAACTGTAATTTTATGCAAGTAACACTGCGTTTCACCATTTATATTATATTGTTATATACATATTATATTATATATTAGTAAGTCAGTAAATGCGTTGGGATGCTCCTGACATGGACAACATAACGGCAATAACTTAATGCCGACAACGGCAAGAATGATTAAGCAAATGAAGACACTGATGTTATTAGACAAAGAGAGAACTCACTCTCATGGCTGATTGATCGTAAAACTATTTATGGTTGCTTCTAGAGTTTCGAGTCGCTTAACCAGGATGAACCAGGAAATCAGAAGGAACCAGGAGAACCAGGAGGAACCATAAGGAACTGTCATTTTATTTTTATTTTGTCATTTTATTTAAAGTATTTTCCCCCTGGGATTATTGAAGTATTTCTGATTCTGATTCTGATTTTATTTAGGTAACACTGTGTTTCACCAGTCTCCTGTCAATGGCGTCATATCCCCTTTCTGCCTGTGTCAGCGTTGTGGTTGTCTGCCAGAAGCTGTCATACATTCACTGTTTACAATCCACTGTTTAGATCTTGGTGCTCTTTAACTCTAGACTTGAACTGGATGAAGGATTTTAGTCATCAGACGTCTGGAAGTTATCAAAGAAACAAGCTGAGTTCTGTTCTTATAATAATTACAGAATAATAATTTAAGTTTATGTGCATCAAATGGTTCTGGCATCCCATTAATTCCTGATAACAGACACCTCATCAGACGTTATAGATTATAGAATATAACAGTCACAGTTTAATACTTACATACTGTTATTGTAGTGACACGGTGTACTTGTAACAGAGTGTTTGTACTGCAGTAGTACTGCAGTATTGGTACTGTGTAGTATGAGTACTGTGTAGTACTAGTACTGTGTAATATTAGTACTTTGTAGTAGTATTAGTACTGTGTAGTATTAGTACTCTTACTGCACCTGCAGGGTGAACAGTGATGTCAGAGCGATGGCTGCCCTCTCCTCGGTGATACTGGTCCTGGGTTGGCCCTCCCACACCACCCCATCCTCCAGGTCCTTCTGCTTCAGCAGAGTCCGGGTCATCACAGGTCCTCCGTCCTTCCTGCTGGTCTCGTAGTTCTGGTCCAGGGCAGTCCCCAGCTCAGAGTCCGACTCTAGCGGAGCCAGGTCCTCTGAGAGTCCGGGTGGGGGGCTGGTGGATCTGTGGGGGCTCAGGGTCTGGGACAGACTCCTGGGTTTGAGTTTCTTCCTCCTCTTGAAAGTGGGGGGTTGAGGGGAGTCTGGGATCTGGACTGCAGGCTGTTTGGGGACGAGGTCTGAGTCAGCTTGACTGGGTACAGCTGCTGGTTCTGGTTTGTAGTGTTTTGGACCTCTCTGCTTTGAGCTCTCTCTCCTGGAAGTTCTGGTCTCTTTGAGGGTGGGTTTCGGTCTCTTGGAGGGGGGGACAAACCCAGATATGAGGTCAGAGGTTCCGGTCTGTTTCTTTAGGATGCTGTCCAGGGTGCGGACATAACTGGTGCTCCTGGTGGGCAGTTCGTAAACCGGTGGCTCCACAGGGGGCGGAGAGAAGCTGGCGGCTCGCTGGTCGATCAACTTCCCCTCGTTTTCTAGGTACTGGTCCAGCATGTCGCTGCAGAATGCCGACAGGTTCTTCTTCGGAACATCAGGACTGGGACCAACTGACAAACGCACAAATGGGTAAATACAAAGGACCTGAGACCTGGTTCAGATCCAGGCTGATCCAGATAAAGTGAGATATTACCTTCTGGTCTGGGCGGTGGCGGGGCAACCAGAGTCTCTGACGGACTGAACTTCTCCCTCCAACCTTTGATCTGAGTTACATCTGTGGTTTTACCTGTTCTGGACACAAACGCTGAACAAACACCTGTAACAAACACCACACAGACAGTTACAATATATAGATTATAGATTATTGTTATTATTATTATTATTATATAATAGTATATAGAGACATTATATAACAAAATGAAGACGCTGTTCATGTTATTAGACGAAGATCTGATTGTCAAAATGTATTATTTATAGTGGTTTTGATCTGTTATTTTTTTGCTCTGTTATACTGTTATACTATATACTATTAGAGAGTTAGACTCTCTAAAAGTTTCTACCTCCAGGCCATCAGACTCTTAAACAGTAAAGCCCCCCACACTTTCAATCATTCTCACTGTGATGTGATGTCACTCAGCACCTGAAGTGTGTGAACTGGCACAGAGCACCTTTCTACTCAGTTTTCTTTCTTTGTTTACAGTACAAATGTTCTGTACTTTAAGTTTGTTGTTGTAAGTTGTAAGTTATATGTTATATTTTAGTTATATTTTATTGAAAATTTTTATATTTTTTAAATTATTATGTCCTTACTGTTCTACTTGTGTGTCACCTCAGGGTAAGATTTTCATTGTGCGTACTAACCTTGTGTTTATAATGTACATATGATAATAAACCTCTTGAATCTTGTTTTGTTCTGTCTGTTATTGTTTTACTTTGTTATTGTTCTGTTCTGTCTGGTATTCAATTCAATTAAATTTTATTTGTATAGCACCAATTCATATTTTCAAATAGAGCAGGTCTAGACCGAACTCTTTATAATATTATTTACAGAGACCCAACAGTACCACCATGAGCAAGCACTTGGCTCCTGTTACCATGGAAAGTGCCTCTGAGTACCTTTAAAGCACTTTATTTAATAAATGTATACTTTTTAATTTTTAAGCTCAGCTGTGTCTGACCCTGACACAGGAACGAACCCTGAGGGGCTGGCAGCTCCTGAGTCAGCGGCTCCACAGAGACTCCAGGAGGAGGGATTGGCAGGCGAACTCCCAGGTACTGCAGGTCTATGGCCAGAGTCGGATCCAGCAGGTTCATCTTTAGACCAACTAAGTTCACACAGAAACAGGTCACCACATTATTTTCAGTGCTGTAAATATATATATATATATATATATATATATATATATATATATATATATATATATATATATATATAGTATGCGATTTACATACTGGTTTACTGTATACTGGTTTACTGTTTACCGGTTTACTGCATACTTTTATTTTCTTGTCTCATAGACACAGTTTTAGCACGCACCACTTAGTGAAAGCTGGTATGGATTCAATAAAGAATAAAGATGTGTCGTACCTTCCTGCAGCACAGGATG
This sequence comes from Morone chrysops, assembly GCA_019097615.1. Taxonomy (NCBI): domain Eukaryota; kingdom Metazoa; phylum Chordata; class Actinopteri; family Moronidae; genus Morone; species Morone chrysops. The sequence continues at coordinate 25,723,364 of JAGRRF010012892.1, forward strand.
GATCACCTGTCTATGTCTCATCAGCTTCAAGTCTCTGAGCAGGATCTTTTCGAAGGCAGATATTTTCTCCTCCTGACTCTCTGCTGTCTCTACTGAACACAAAGAACTTAATTATTTCTCACTTTTATTACACAGATGATTAGACAGCAGTTGGCTGTTACTAAGACAGACACACTACATTTTATTTCAGAAGTCAGTTAAACAGCTAGCAAAGGTGGTGTAACCATTTGTGGCTAATCAGTGGAACACAAGGACATGTTTAGCAGATGCCCTGTTAAGTAAGCAATGGCTTATAGGTCCTGTTAGCTTAGTATTTGTTTCTAGTTCAAATGAACTCTAACTGCAAAAAGCTTGTATAAAACGATTGATTTGGATGAATTTTGAGCAGATAATTTCCTGTTTAGGGAACTTTTTATACAATTCTCTGTCTGTATTAAGTTTTTTTAAATCATTTTTAATAAACATACAGACTTAATAGGCTTCTTTTCTGATAAATTCAGTATTTGTGCTTGGCCATTGTTCTATTAAACAATTTACTTTAAAACTTTCACAGAAGGGAACCAAATGTTGAGATACAGTTTTCATTTAGTTTTTTAAATGCCTTAAAAAAAACAAGGCTTCATGAACCCCCATGAAGCTTTGGCGACCCCTAGTGGGGTCCCGACCCCCAGTTTGGGCACCACAACTTTAAGGAACAGTTTCATTTTACAGTATCATTCATTATACCACCATAGAGAAACATGCATATCTACTACTATAGGGTTCTACCAGCTATAGTTAACTGAAAGAGAAAGTCAAGCACTTGCCTTTTTTCACCTCTCTGCCATCATCACTGAATCTCTGGTATCGATTCGAGTGCCGACAGTTCACGCTCAGACCGGCTTGTAGCTTTGCCTTGTTGACGACAGTGAGCCTCCTCAAAGTTGCAACAAGTTCAGGGTGGTTTCGCTTGAAGTTTGGGTTGTAAAAATGATAAAATAACCCGCTGTCCCCTGCAGGGTGGTGGTCATCATGAAACGCCCGATCGGCCTTCTTGAAGCCGTATAGATTGAGCTGACGGACAAAGCTTGAGAAGTTGGTCGCCTTAAAGGCTTCGGCATTGTCTGTGGCGATGGTGCTCGGTGACAGGCTCTGTGTCTCGAACAGATGTCGATCAATGATGATGACCTCGCCCTGGCTGTCCCAGCAGATGGCTTTATCGTCTGGCTTGTTCACCAAACGCCACAGTTTGGCAGGAAAGTTATTAGGATGGATCCTGTCAGGGAGCGACCTTTCACCAACATCCATGCTCTTATCTGTGGAGTTGGAAACACCAGTTCTAGGCTCACACACAGGAACTTAAATGACATTCTGAAACTGGCAACTGCTCAGGATGTGACACTTAATATTGATGTACTTATGAAGGTTGAGAGGTGCCCACTTTATACAGCTGAATACTTATTGTGGTCACATTTAAAGATATTGAACGTGCAAAAACAATATCAATCAGCAGTTTCAGTACAAAAATCACTGTATCAGTCTCATACCAATAGTGGTAAAGCTGCAGATCAAACTGGGCTGTTTGTGGCCCATGAACTCAAATGAGTTTGATATCCCTGCCAGAATGACTAGCTTGTTAGCTAACAAAAAACAACAAAATTTAACTCAGAGAGACTTTAAGTTGTTATTGTCTCCTTATGCAGTAAGGCTAACCTGTTACTATTGTTTGCGCTAAGCTAGGCTAACCTCGTCTTGGACCTCTCTCTTTACTGGAGATTAAAAGTTTAAATGGTAGAATGAGATGAGTAGTAATGTATTAAAGCAATAAACAGTGAACGTAGTACGTCTGTAATAAGGCTATAATTGTGCCGTTACCATTCTCAGGTGCATCAGTGGTTTGTTGCAGGTGACCTTCAGGTGTTGTCTGCGGCTGTGAGACCGTTTCTTCAGTCGAGTCAACAACGTGAAGTTTGAGGGCCTCCTGAAACATGTGTTTTTGTTTTTATAACGTTCTGCATCATATTGACTTGGACAACATATTACCAACAAGACTATTACAACTATGAAGTTTGTGCCACCTAAAGGGCTCCAATGTTCATTACACCAGGACATTCAACAGGAAATTATTCGACAGAATGAACCAATCAGAAACCTCTGTGGCTGCAGATAAAGCTGTGGTTCCTCTAAAGTCGACTAGAGGCTGGCTCCAGCAGTAAGTCAATCTCCATAATGCCCCGTATTAAAATACCCATGGGATGAATTTTTACACAACTTACCCCTTTAAATTATATTAAGGGCGTGGATGCTGTCACAGGCAGAAGTTTTCAGTGACCACGTTTTATTCAGTTCATGTGTCTACTATTTAGTTGTTACAGTTGCTATTGTTTTTGTTGTGCAACGCGCATGTAGTTGTTGTTGTTTTGCTGTGCAACATTAAAATGTTGCATTCATGTAAAAGCATCAGTTCTAATATTCCAATGATGATTTATATAACAATATTATCCTCTAAAAAGGGACTATACTATACTTTAACTATTAAAGTAAATAAAATGAAGTAAAAGTATTAAAGTACATGTTGCTGTTAAACCTCCAGTGTGTAACATTACTGTAATATAATATTCATAGGTATGTTTTCATACCAAGTGTATAATCAACTGAAAATAAAATCATTGTTTACATTACGTTAGAATTAGATGTTTTTATCTTTAATTGGAGCAAGTCCTCTTCTACGGAGTCTGCCGTGATGAACCGCCATGTTTCTACAGTAGCCCAGAACGAACAAACCAAATACTGGATTTAGATAGGGGTATGAGCAAGAAACTCCCAAAAAACTTGACAGGATCCTCCTCAATGTTACACACTGGACCTTAAAGTGAAATCTGGAATGTAGTACTTCTACTTTAATGCTTTAAGTACATTCTTAATGTACTTTTACAGAGTATGTTCAGTTGTTACCCCTGCTCATGTGCACCACCTCACATGGGCCTTTTACCTTTGATGTAAATGAGATAAATAACTGCTCCTCCACTTCCTCCAGGTTAGGCTGCATGCTAGTGTAGGCGGAATCATCCATCTTCTGATCCGTATTGGTGTTAGCAAGCTTTCGCCGCCGGGACTTCTTCCTGTGCTTGCAGGGTTTGGTGTCTGGGATTGGTTGCACCTGCTGAGAGATCTCATGTGTGTTTGCTTCTACTGCACTCGGAGGAGGGCATGGAACAGCGATTGTCTCTGTGTTTGAAAAGTCCACCCCCATACCGAGGTCATCATCCGTAGAGAAAAAATGCACAAGTTCAGCAATTGAAGGTGTCGGTGACAATCCGTCTCCATCTAATGATGAAAAAGTTGGAGACAGTGGCAGCTGAAGTGCTAGGGGGGACAGTTCTGCAGGGAAGGGCAGTGACTGTTCGTTCTCTTGAAATGATGGAGCAGGATCAGGGGGAGGCGTGGACGTGGAGGTGTCAAACGTCTGTGGTTCAGGGAGGGTGGGAGTCTGGGAAGGCAACAAAGGAAGAGTCTGTGGTGTGGGCTGAAAAGTTGTGAATGTAGTGCCTATGTACGGCTCAGGAGGAGGTAACACTGTATGCCATTTAAACACAGATGCAGTAGAGTCTTCACTGTTTGTCAACTCTTCAGGAGGAACTGCATTTGGAGGAGAAGTAGTGGAGTCAAGTTGTAAAGTTATCAAGGCAGGTAGGGAGGGTAAAGGTTCTGGAGAGCTTGCAGGTGACAAAGACTCAAAGCCAAAAGAAGAACAACACTCTGGGTCGGATAGCAAAGATTCAGACTTTGTAGTGGGGGAGTCTGAAGGTAGTGTGGAAGACTCTGCAATGGTTGGTGTGTGTGGAGAGTTTGGGGCAGATAACACTGTGTCAATGGGTGGTGACAAAATGGAAGACGGAGAAGAGGTAGCAAGAGTTGAAATTGTTGATATAGATGTTCCAAGGGTGCAAAATGACTGATCTAAGTTGGGCAACACTGGTGCATCATCTGGCACCACTGGCTCTGTGCTTTCAGCAACTGAAATGGAGGCCACAAAATCCTCAGTTCTCAGGCCCTTTAGATCTGTAGTGGTAACAGCATCCTGACATGATAGACTGGAAGGCTGATGGATTTTCACTGCTTGTTCAGTAACATTAGAAACCACTTCATGTGGATGAAGATGTCTGGAGGCTTGGTTGTGGGATTCTGTAATGTTCTTGGAGGGACCACTTGCACTGACGGTCGGATCAAAAGGCGCACATGTAGAAGCTGCAGCAGAATTCTCTGATTCAGACAGAGATTCAGATGGGAATGCTGGAGAAAGAGAGTCCGGCTTGCTCTTAGCTTTTTTAGATTTTGTCGAATGCTGCTTTAAAAAAAGAGCGAGGGCTGGCAGAGGCAGAGGCAGAGGCCGTTTATGCTGCTTTACTTCTACCTCTGAATGTCCTTCAGACTTTCGTTCATCCACAGAGGATTTCTGGGACACTGCTGGGGCAGTAACATTATTGGTCTCAGAACAATCTGTCCCAACATTGTCCTTACTGTTCAATGGATTCAAAAGGTCTTTGTCTGTCTTAACTTTCCTCCTTGTAACAACTGTTTGACCTTTCTTTCCAGGTGATGTTTCGCTCTGTGTTTTAATAGATTTACTGTCCCTCTTAGAAAGATCTTGCCCGTTAGTCATGAAAGCTGTTGTTTTAGTGTTGGTTCGCTCAGTTCTGTAAGAGGTGCTGTTATTTATGCCCAGCTGCTCCAGGTTGCATCTTTGCAGTGAAACGTGAGCCTCCCGAATAAGTTCAGAAAATAACTTCTTGGTAGGGGCTGGAAGTGAATTGCTGCAGAGGAAAATCAAACAATAAAAACATCACATTAGTGATATCAGTATTATTGAGCGTCAATATACTGTAGAACTAAACTATGACATATGTGCTGGTTAACTCAGAATGAACAATAATTAGCAACAAAATTAGTTGTGTAATCACCAGCAATGACACATGGGCTTAAATTCCAGGAATGCCATGTATTTAACACTCTACACGGCTACCACTGCTTCCCAACCAAGCAGTATGTCCATCACTGAGGGTAAACATCCTGTTAAAACATTAGCGTCACGCAGACAGGCTGAGCAAATTTTTTCTTCGATAGAAGAAATGAAAATGAATACTGTACAAATATTAGGAAAGGAAGTAGAAAACCATTTTTGTCCTACTCTGTCTCTACAAAGCGTTCAGATTCAGAGATAAAGAAACTGGATACAGGACAAGTAAAGTACGATAAAAAAATCATATTAACAAAATCTTATGAATTCCCATCCACAGGGTGTAAACTGAGGCAAAGATCTGAGAAATTATGTAGCCACATTTGGTGGAAAGAAAAGGAAGCACAAGAGATTCATAATATCATGAAGTTATAAAGGTGCATGAAACAATACTTCAATGAATTACAAAATATGTCAAAAGACATTAAGAAGTGGGTCTTCATTCTTGTAATCGCTTGCAAACCTGCTGTTTGGTACAATAAATTTGAAGAGCATGCCATCTTGACTGTCAAAGTGGAACTCTTACCACGAATGTTCCTCAGCGACCTTGGCAGCTGATGGATCTTTGTTTGTAGTGGAATTTTTCTGGAGGTCTCCTGACACTGAAGGCTTTAAGTCCACTGCTTTGGAGCTCCTAGGTTTATGGTTTGCAAGCAAAGACTTCAAGCTCTTCTTCAAGGCATGCTGCTCATTGCTCATTGCCCCTCCATCTTTGTGGTTGTCTTTGCCAGAGTTCAAGTTAAGTTTTAGGCCCCGGGAACTGGAGCCATCCTCCTTCAGTCCTTTTGCAAATGGGTTGTAGTCAACTTTAAGCTGAGAAAACTGTGAGTTCTGGTAAGCAGTGACTGCCATAAACTCAGTCTGGGGGAAAGTGAATGTGACAACACTGGGACCATTCAGCTTTATGTCTTCAGCTTGGGCCAAGTGCAATCGTGGCAAATAGCGGTGCATCGGATGCAGGATGGTATTCCCATCTTGGTCTGTGATGTTGTTTGTGAGCTTCAGTTTGTAAAAGGACACTGGATTCTGCATCCAGTGTTGACCTGTTGATGGAGACTCTGGATGAGCGAATGGTCGACTCTTCACATGACATTCTGCCTTTGCAGCAACTTGCCAGTTCTTGCCGGTCCATTTGTAACGACTGTTGTCTAAAGGTTGAATGTCCATGATCAAAGAGTACTTCCTCGATGGCTGCAAACCGGAGATTCGGAAGCGGCAGTAGGGAAACATCCTGCTGCCTTGTTTAGTCAAAATCATTTCTGTTTTGCATTTGAAAAACTCGTTCCACATGCCGTTGTTGTCCAGTGTCACTCTGATGCCTTTGCAGATGCTATCAGGTGACAGGTTGTCCGACGGAGGGTTTGAACTGGCAGGATGTTTCACAGTAGGAAGTCCACCAGAAGTCCTCATGGCTTTCTTTGGTGGATCCATGTTGGGTTTACCCACCATATCCGCCTCTATATTGGTTACACGGGCGCTTTGTTCCATCCCACCTTCACTTGCCTTCCCTGGTTTCGGAACAACGAAGCGTGTGGGGGGTTGGTCCCCAGCAGGTGGTGCTGCAGGGGTGGTTGCCCCTTCCTGATGGGACACCATTCCTTTGTGCCTCTTCGTAGAAGCCATGAACAGTCTCCAGACATCTAAAAGGCAGGCGGATCCCGCTTTTTATACATCTGTACAACGGTTCAAAAAGAGCATCCTGAAAAACAAAAACCATAATCATTTGAGAAAATGTCAGACATTTCTTCATAACGCCCATTCTGGTAGTAATTTCATGTAGTTTCTCATAAAGATAACATCAAGCTTCTTCAGCACAGAACAACAGGATAACTGATCCATACCATAGATACATATCCTCAACATGAACTGGTTAATACGCAGTTTACCCAAATGTTTGGTATGCTGAGTGCATCTGAGCTGTGAAACAGATCTGGCATAAATTAATTTGTAGTAATGCGTTAAGAGTTCGACAGAACAAGAGACCACACACAACTAGCCACCATTGCTACACCAAAGCTACAAACTATAGCTGACATATTCCCCCAAAATGTAACGCCTCATAAAGTCAGCAAAAACTGTGATTGGTCGGCCTGCTCACTTTGTTTTCTCCTGCGAGTTTCTGACACCAATAAAGATCGTTAAGAGTGACGACAACATGAAGCAAGGTAAAGAACATCCAACAAAACCATGCAAAATGTAAACATGACTACTTTCTTACTGATTGCTTAGCAATAAGTCTTTCAAACTACTTTAGTTCGACATTTTAACACAGATCTGAGGCAAATGTTTGTTCAAAGATGCAATCAGCTTGCAGACAGCAGAAATCTCTATAAGGATCAATATCTGCTGGTGTCGAGGAGCAACGAGCTACAGCCAATCAGATCTCTCCAAGAAGAGGACCAGTAGTAGTTACTATGGTAATGGCCAACTCCTCAAATACTGAGTGAGTTGAGACAAAATGTAAAGTTTGTACAGAATACACTGTATCTTTATTGATTATTGATCAGTATACACTGTATCTTTATGGATTATTGATCAGTATACACTGTATCTTTATTGATTATTGATCAGTATACA
>JAGRRF010012893.1:228627-239170 GCA_019097615.1 Morone chrysops
TTGTTTGTCTCTCTCTGTTTCTTTCTCTCTGTTTGTCTCTCTCTCTCTCTCTTCCCCCCAACTGGTCAAGGCAGATGACCAACCACCTAGAGCCGAAGGGTCTGTCCTAGGTTTCTGCTTGTTAAAAGGCAGTTTTTCCTTGCCTCTAGAGCCGAAGGGTCTGTCCGAGGTTTCTGCCTGTTAAAAGGCAGTTTTTCCTTGCCCCCGCGCCAAGGTCTTGCTCATGGTACGTTTCTGCCTGTTAAAAGGCAGTTTTTCCTTGCCCCCGTTGCCAAGTGCTTGCTCATGGTGGACTGCCTGTTAAAAGGCAGTTTTTCCTTGCCCCCGTTGCCAAGTGCTTGCTCATGGTGGTACTCTTAGGTCTCTGTAATTGTTATAAGGAGTTCGGTCTAGACCTGCTCTATTTGAAAAGTGCCCTTTTATAAGGAGTTCGGTCTAGACCTGCTCTATTTGAAAAGTGTCCTGAGATAACTTCTGTTATGAAATAAGGAGTTCGGTCTAGACCTGCTCTATTTGAAAAGTGTACTGAGATATCTCTGTAAATTTTATAAGGAGTTCGGTCTAGACCTGCTCTATTTGAAAAGTGTCCTGAGATAACTTCTGTTATGAAATGGCGCTATACAAATAAAATTGAATTGAAAAATTGAATTGAATTGAATTGAATGCATCTGTACTCACCACTTGAGTACGTTTTTGGGGATGTTAATCTAATCTTTTGTGAAATTATCCCTGTTTAATCTTTTGTGACCTACTCATTGAAAATGCCAACACCAAGGACCATAACACAACAACCCTGCATTGAACACAGCCTTTGTGAAGCTTTAATGCTGCAACTGTGTCAGTGGACTACTGATTGAACTAGGTGGTAATGTTTCAGGCTTTATTTTACGTGTTATATTGTATTGCTTAGATTGAATCACTAGACATGGCCATTTGTTAAACAATGAACAAAACATATTGTTATATCTGCTGTGTGTGGTAGATGTAAAAGTTGTGCATACATAAAGTTAAATAGAAAATTAACATAATCAACAATCAATCTTCTCACTAACAGCCTGTTGCATACTGCTGCTCAGTCAGTGTCTGAAATGGACCAAAGAAGGTGCCAGTACATAACCCTTCCACAACACAATCCTTACCCTAATTTTTTGGGCAGTTTTTTAAAGTAGTGTTTGTTTGAGCTTTCCACCCCACCTCCATATCCAGACTTTCTCGCTCTTTATACTGCGTCATCTGACTTTGACTGTGGGTTGTGCATCTTATATAGAGAGCCACTGAACACACTGCAGTATTTGAGGTTGGGTGTGAGTTGATATGATATGATGATATGATATTACATTGTCCTGGTTGTTGCCAAGAATTGGATTTTCAAACATAAATAATATAAATATTAATATAAATTCAGAGTTATTTTCATAATAAAACATTTTGATCAGATAGATCAGTGCAGTTAACAGGACAGGGTTGTAATAATGTGTTAGGTTTGTTCATGCAGAGCTGAACTTTAGGACTTAGCTGAGGTTAGGCGTCAGCTGTTAATCATCCCTAGGCAGAGTAAAGGCTCTCTTTACCTCAGTTTGACTTTGTGCAATTAGCCAAACTTTTCTGCACAAATAGAAATTTGTAATATTTTTCTTTTAAGAACAAACTTGCAGTTTTATATGAAATCTGACAGATGATCTCTCAGCATTGATGTATTTCTTGAGATAACAAACATTCTCACATTTAGTTTTTGTGTTATTCAAAAATAACAATTTCAAACGTCAACTTCATCATGTGTCATCATGTCAGGATAACAGGCTTCCGCTGTACATTGTTAAATCTAGATGGGTTTCATCATAGAGTCATTCCTCTGAAGAAGAAGACAGAAGAAGAGACAATGACAGAATAGAAAGGAAGTGAAAAGACAGCCCATACATCTGTGATCCAAGGTTCCCACTCTTAAAGATTATTTATTATTGAGAATACAGGACAGCAATCCCAAAACAGTCACATAATTTACCAGTAGGCCTCCTTGACTCATTTCCAGGTTTATGATGAAGTGTCTCAGGTTCAATACAGGTGGGTGGTCAGAGTTTTTTGTGGGACACTCCATGTTAGTACACATTCATGGCACATGGCTGCTCTCACAGTCAACATAACATCATGGCCACAGACCAGAAGTAAAAGGTCAAATCAACTAGAATTTATATTTGTTTTTAAAGACACATTTGGCAATGTGAGGGAGGAGCTAAAATACAATTGAAAACTTCCAGGACAACATAAATTATTTCCAGGATTTTTGCTAATTTTGATCAAATCTATCAATCAATTTCCATGACTGTAAAACTAGTCTCTAAATTTCCAGGTTTTCCAGGAAGTGTGGGACTCCTGATGAGCACAATCACACAATCCACTTGGGCTATTTCGCTGGCAAATGGTGGTTGATCACTTATCTCCCTGACTGCCATTTTGAAAAGACAAGATGTGCTCTGTTGGCCACGCCCCCATGCATATGACATCACTAGAAAGCCCAGGATGTCCTCTTTACAGGACATTAGGACAAAAAAAAACAAAAAAAAACTGCATGCATCCAGTTTGAAATAAAAGCATCAGTGTCCCCCAAAGAGGATAAATATGAAATTGCTGGGTCTTCATATATGTCCTTATACCTCAATCTGTTGAAGCAGAATGTTAAAATATATATTCCTGCATATAAGAAAGGTTCTCTTTTTGGTGCCACATGGTAGAAAAGCCCCTGTGTGTGTTAGATAGGACTGTTAATGGAGACCCAGAGTTCACACTCTGCAGCAGCTTTTAAAAACATTTGCTGAAAGAAAGAGCCTGTCCTTTAGAGTTGTTCATTGTATGGGTGTCACAGTAATGACATTCCCTGCCAGGGGCTGATCCACCCCTTTATTTTCTCTAAGATGTCATTTGAATGGTGTGGGTGGCTGAATTATTTCTTTTATGCCACTCTGCACAAGGGATTTTACATGCCATAACAGTCTAGATGCTAATCAAAACAAGACTTGATAAATTAACCAGTTTTACAAATGTATACTTAAAGGAGATCCAGGAGACTGCAACATGTGTATACATGACAAATATACACGGAAAACACAATCAAATTGATACTAGGATGGCTATTGCTTATTCCAGCCTGCAGGCTCAATTTCAACAGGTATTTTAGTTTGATATATCATAACAACTTATAGCCAACAGTATTTGAATTTTAAAAATAAAGACTGTTTATGTTGTAATACTGACAAGCATAACATAAGCATTGGTGTATGTCACTGAAGGCTAGTGAGTCAGCTCTACCCAAGAAGCTTGATAACCAAGTGTGATCAAATTAAAGTTGCAGTAGTTAACAGGTAACTTTTTTTTAAAAGTAATTTTCTTTGGCCTTTTATTGCCTTTATTGTATAGTGACAGCTGAAGATAGACAGGAAGGGGGGACAGAGAGGGGATGACACGCAGCAAAGGGCTGCAGGTCAGATTCGAACCCGGGCCGCTGCAGCAAGGACTCAGCCTTGGTACATGGGTCGCCAGCTCTACCCACTGAGCTAACCGGGCACCCACAATAGGTAACGTTCATGAAAATTAATTTTATTATTATAATTATTTGTCGTATTTGCTGAAACTTTCACTATACACACTTCTGACAGTAGTACATGAGACAGACAATCAGTGAAAAAATACGGTTCCTCTGGCTCCTCCTAGCGATCCTAATGGTATTTGCAAAAATCCACCGGGCCTGAACGAAAATAACCAATCAGCCCAAAAGATAATTGACTGCTGAATCTCATTCTCAGGGCGTCAAAGGCTGGAGACCAAACTCAACAATCAACTATCTTCAAGCCACCAACCCAAAGCGTTTTTCTATCTTTCTCAGCTCTGGTTGGTTGTTTTCGTTCAGGCCCAAACATTTAATATGGGGCCTTACGGAGATTGAGTGGCCAATTGAGGAACTGTGGACAATTGAGGAACTGTTTTTGGCACTTGTGCGTTGGCTTAATTTTTCCACCACAGAGGTTGCCGCTTGGTTTTGAGGCACACCTTCCTGGTAAAATTTCAGTCAGGATCACTTTTCCCAAAGCAGAGTGTTACATTTGGCGGTATAGCTGTGTTCTGTGACCTCCTTGTCCTTTCACATGCATACGTGGAAAACCTTAAGGCAGGGAGAGCACACCTCCATGCCCTTTGATGTAAATGGTAAATGGACCTGTACAAAGCCCATCGAACAGAAATGCATTCATACACATACACACCGATGCATGGCATCGGGAGCAATTCGGGGTTCAGTATCTTGCTCAAGGATACTTCGACATGTGGCAACCCTCCGATTGGGGGGCGACCCGCTCTGCATCTGCGCCACAGCCACCATGTGCATACATGGAGAAGTTTAAGTCAAGGAGAGAAGCAGCAGAGACCCCCAGGGTACAGAACAGAGCAAGCATCAATGGCAATCAGAAATTACATTGATTAGTCAGTTACACCGTAAAAGGAGGAGCTGGGGTAAAAGGTGGGGTGGAGGTGGGTTGCAAAACTGCTTGCAGAGGAAGCAGCAAAGATAGGCAGGCTAAAGCAGCTTAAATAAGGCACCCTGAATGACATTTTCCAATAGGAAGCTTAGGAGGAATCAGCTGAGTCATCAGCTGATGTGGGTTTATGATTAACTGTGATCAGCTGGAATTGAGAGATGAGCTTGACTTCGTGGCCTACCTGAACGTTTTGTTTAATTTCTGACCAATGAGAAAACAGCTTTATAACGTCTGGACCATTCTTGAATGTTGGCAACAATTTTATCAAATTAGTCCCTGAATCGAACAAAGCAATTGAACTACATATTTGAAAACTCACTCAGTTTCATCAGCTTGGCCTCAGTTGGAGTTCTCTGACAACTTAAGAATGGTAAATGGGCTGTCCTTTCTAGTCTAACCACTCAAGGCACTTTACACTACATGTCACATTCACCAATTCACACACACAGATGGCACAGCATCAAGAGCAATTTGGGGTTCAGTATCTTGCGCAGGGACACTTTGACTTGCAGTGAGTGAAGCTATTGTATATAAAAAAAACAAAAAGACATTTCCTTTTTTTCCCTAAACTTAGTAGCGTAGTACAGTGTACTAAACTAACGTTTACCTGTAAAACCAGTCCCTTTCAGGCTTGAATAGAAGCATGTTAGGGGTTTGCTTGATTAACACCAGTCTCTACCTACAGTATCGCCATCAGCTGTTACCATTAACTTTGGATTCACTGGTTCCAGAAACTTCAAAGATGATGGATAGTGGTTTGAAGCTCTGTCTCCAAGAACTGCCAAACCTCCAAGACCACATTTGATTGCTTTGTCTAAAAAGTGTGTTTGTCAAGTCCAGCATTAAGAGGTTGCAGTGACTGGCAACCAATTGGCCTCAAAATCCAGCCGAACCATCTGCGCAGCATAACAGTTCTAATGCAGTGAGTCATTAAAAAGGTTTATTCAGCGTAGATGAGGATTATGGAGCAGTCTGTTTCAGGCAGAATCTAGCTTGTCATCAGGGGGAAGATATTTTTGAGCTGTGTTTCTTAACAATCCATCAGTCCTGCTGAGAAAGATGTTCTCTTTTATTCATTTATACACTCCACTAATGGATTTCTTTGTCTGATTTGAGGCTCTGCCTTGAGTCAGGATGATGGAGAGATTATGGCAGGTCTTGCTAAAGGCAGATTTAAGCCCCTCACTTCCTCCCTTCTGCTGTGAAATGAATTATATTCAGTGTAATCGTAGAAAGAAGACACCCTCCAGGAGCTTGGATTTTTACTATTAGTGGTACTTTTAGCTGTAACTCCCCCTTGAACTACTCTTTGAGTTAAAATAACTTAAGCAAGACTGATGTACCAGCACTAACAACATTTGCCCATCAGACAAAACCTGCAGACATCATTAAAGATAATTGAGGAGGTTGGAGTAATGATAGCAACACATTATCGTTTTGAAGAGGAAAAGAGGACTGGTGCACATGATTCAGTGAAGCTGCCCAGCAGGAGAGTTAACACTGCAGTTCGCCTAAATGCTACAAGTACAGATCCTGTCATTAGCAGTGTTTTTATCAGTAGCTGCATAAAGTGGGGAAGCCATTAGCAAATTAAAAAGAGGAACAGAGAGCTTGTTGGCTGCTCAATTTTCCATTGTCAGTGATCTGTTCAGAAGCCTTACTGTGAAAGCTGAAGGCAATGTGACTGCTCGTTAGTGATTGAATGATTGATGGATTTAAAAAGACATTGTCAAGGATAGCAGTTAGGCTAAAATGAAGATACCATTCCAGGGCTTGGAAGACAACTTCCAGCAGCATATTCTATATTTCACTTGTCATTTGTAATCACTGCTAACTGATTATCTCATGCTCACCCCAAATTCACAAGTGATGCAGGATATCAGCAATGTTTAAGACTTACTGAAGTGTCCATCCATCCAGCTCCAACCTATGTCACTCATCCATATACATCACTGACATACTGTACTGTGGTGCTGAAAAGGCAGTGGCCAGTGTCTTCAAAGACCTGAATAATATCAGAAATACTCAGTGGACCAAATCCCTTTTCAGACATTTAGAATTATCCATCCATCCATCTATCATTATTATCTGGTTATGCAGGGTTGGGTCGCAGGAGCAGCAGGTTGAGCAGGGCACTCCAGACATTCCCTTCCCCAGCAACGGGGATCCTGAAGCGTTCCCAGACCAGAAGAGGTATAGAATCCCTCCAGAGAGTTACGGATCTACCCCGGGTCTACTCCCAGTTGGTCCAAAGGAAAGCGCCCAGGAGGTATCCTAATCAGATGCTCCAAATACCTCAACTGGCTCCTTCTGACGCAAATGAGCAGCAAGCAGAGGCTCTACTCTGAGCTCCCTCTGGATGTCCAAGCTCTTCACCCTGTCTCTGAGACTGAACCAAGCTACCAAGGCGGAAACTTAATTTTGGCCATTTGTATCTGCAAGCTCATTCTTTATATCACTACCTAAAGCTCATGGCCATAGGTGAGGGATGAAATGTAGATTGATTGGTAAATCAAAAATTTATATATTTTTTTATATTCAGATGATGAAAACATACCTATGAATATTATATTCCATTTCTGACAATAGATCCTCTTAAATGTTACACAGTGGACCTTTAAATCGAGCATTTCATGTTAGGGAAGCATAGGAGAAAACAGATTACAATGTGTGCATGTGAATGTGACATGTAGTGTAAAGTGGTCGGAAGACTAAAGGTGCTATATGAGTACAGTCCATTTAACATCAAGGTTATCTCAGCTTGGGCTTGGAGACTAGACATTGAAAACTGAAAGCCTGGATTACGAACTGGGGGTGTGGAGCTTGAAAGACGTCGAAACATGTTAAATTCCTTGATGGAAAATAAGAGTTTGGAGTCAGTTATTTCCCTTATAATGCCAGTGCTATTTGCTACATGAGTTTCTGAGATCTCTATGTCATCAATATAATCAATACTTTCCTGTCTTCTATCTAATCTAACACATTATCTTCCCTCTAGTGGATTATTGATGCAGTAATAAAATATATGGGCTCAGCTGTCATTCATGATATGAAAATGCCTTTTTATAGTTTTAAATAACTCTAACCAAAAACCAAACTGATCAGAAAAATGAACACTTGAACAAACATCAGCGTGATAAGTTCTACCTAAAATGACACCATCTTTAGGAAAAAATTATTAGATTTTTTTAGTTGGTTCCATCTGCTAACATGGAGGCAGCGGGCTTTATGACCTATACTGCAGTCAGCCACCAGAGGGCGATATAGACATTTTGGCTTCAGTTTAGGAGAATTGTCATTCAATTAAATTTCAATTCAGATTTATTTGTATATTCATGTCGTCCATCTTTATATATTGTGGCCAAATGGCACTTGAATCGTTGCCATGCCGGGTACACACCTTCAAAGGTCGCTTCAGCACCCTCTAGAGGACATGGCCGGTGGAGTCCTGCCTCCTGTGGTGTTTGTCAACCTAAGCACATGACCAAGCAGCTAGGCCACAACAAGGCACGGCTGGCAACCACTGATTACCACCTCAAGCTGCCTCCCGTTGGCCCTCGTCAGGCCAGGACAAAAGGAGCCACCCCGACCGAGGAAAGGGAGTCTGTGTTTGCCTCTTCAGCTAACCACTGCCTTACTCTCTGCACCCAGACGGTCCGTAAAACCAGCACGAGGAGGACTGGAGCCAATCGACCTGCCCAGCTGCACTGGAACCCGAGGTCTCCTGCTCCCTCCCTGAACCACTTCACCGGTGAGCCCCTCTATTACCCCTCACCTACCCAGCTGATTTCCCCAAGACCTGACTCAACCCGACACATCAGCCACGCCACGAGGGGCCTACACCGCTGCACTCACTGTTTTGCTGCACCGAGGAAAAATAAAGCACCCACCTTAGTGGGTTTTCACTGAACTCTGGTTTTGGTCCATTCTTGTCCTGCCACAATATGTTGATGAGTATGCCTCTCAATGCCAAATCCAAAATTGCTTTTGGTAGTTTTTGGTAGGGAAATCTTAAGATCCCTACCCTATCTTAAGATAATTAAGAGTATTTACTTTATTGAAGCAGCTTATAATTACTTACTTTGAGAGTAAAATCCAATGTGTATGTACAAAAACTGTCATTGAATTGTATCTGCATATGTCTACCACAATGCCATTTACACTGTTGTGATTATTTATTCAACTAATTAAAGACTGAAATGTCATTCACATGCTAATAATTGTCTTTTTCTCGTTGATTTTAACTTAAAGAACTAATTGGCTATCATGATCTGTATGTGATATTGACTGATTCAAACTATATTGAGCAAACTGTTTTTTTTCTTACCAAGGCAAAATAAAAGGTTGTAAAAATGTTCCTGTTTGGGAAAAAAAGAACCAAACCAATTAATATTTATGTTTCTCAAACAAACATCATCAATAAATATCTCATGTTATCAAATAAGATACAGAAAAAAATCATCTAAATTACTTTTTTTAATTTTATCAATAGGCCCAGTCTATCTTCTGAAGTATCAGGGTTCAGAGATTTCCATTCTTTGTTTTGTATGTTTCTTGTGAGTCCCCAAGCTTTATAGTAGTGCTAAAATATATCACTGAAGGACATTTAAAAACTAAGAGGTGCACCACTGAGCACCAAAGCACATCTCTCCTCCCAGCAGCCATCAGTCTGTATATATAGTACATATATAGTCTAAATGTATAACTTGTCCCTCCCTGCTGGACACTATCATTGGTACGGGTTATTATCATGCATCATAAACTTTTTTTATTCCTATTGCTACAGATTTTATCCCCTGTTCGACATGCAGCTTGATTACCCTTTCATAAAGTTAATTCAGAGCTTTCTTTTTCCATCAGCACTATATCTTTCTGTGCTAGAAATTTTACTTTTTTATCTTATTTTACACTTTTACTTCATGCAATCCAATTTTAGGTAGTATGCATATTCTATTTTATATTTTATGTTGTGTTATGTCTACATTTTTGACTCGGTGATCGAAAAAAGATGTAATGTATTTTCTACTTGTATTTGTAATGCCACCTTGAATATTTCTATTCCATGTTTTTGAGTTCAAATATTTTCATCCCCCCCCTCCCCCTGGACACCCTATGAATATTTCTCTAGATCTGTTCCAGAATTAATATCAGGCTGTTTTCAGAAGTTGAGAATTTAAAACCAGTGGTCAACAGGAACACGATTTTTAGCTGCAGTTAAGTTGCTATGTAAATATATTACTTACTCAATAAAATCATTTCAAGTTTTTCAGTAAACTTTATTAAAATGTATTTTTATTTATTTGATAAAGAACTAACATTTTGTGTTCACAGTTTGAGTCTATAACCACAATAATATAATCATATAAATTCAACTGAATTTTAAAGCTGACCATGTTGATTCAATAACTGACTTACCAGTGAAATATTAGTACGAAACTACTGTATACAAAGTATATCTATTGTTCCAAATAAAAATGGTAAATGGACCTGTTCTTGTATAGTGTTTTTATACTCCATGTCACATTAACACACATTGACAAAGTGATGGCAAAGATTGAACAGAAACTTAGACATGTGGCAGAAGGAGCCGGGGGTCTAACCAACAACCGTCCAATTAGTGGACAACCCGCTCTGTCTCTGAGCCACAGCTGCTCAAAAAGAAACCTGTGAGAAGGTGAAGTTGTGCTTGTAAAGTAAGGACCATGCCAGTAGCATTTGTTTATGGAGTAAGGAGATTTTAAGGGGAATCTTTTCAACATTATAAGTGCATAACATACATTTAAGACCAATCAAAGAGAAGACATAGTAATAATAAAGGTTGGACAAGTAGCGTCTGATCCAGTTCATTTTGAAAGGGTCATTTAGTATGGTGCCCAGAACTACTCACTCAGCAGATTTTTTTTAACTTGGGCACTGGATAGGATGAAATGGTGGTGAATGGGGTGCAGGAGAGTTGTGTGATGCCCACTAAAGTGTTATCACATTTGTGGTAGTTTCTGTAATTTTATAATTAATGT
>JAGRRF010012893.1:309400-324939 GCA_019097615.1 Morone chrysops
TATATACATAATGTTTCTGTTACTTTTTGGGTAGATGTAGTCAAGTTTTGTTGAGAGTGTGTACGGACAGACTAGTTTAACCGGCAACCGCCGTTGTGTGCTAGCTTAACCGCCAACTGCCGTTCTGTGTGTGTGTACAGGCAGATTAGTTTAACCGGCGTTGTGTGTGTGTGTGTGTGTGTGTACGGGCAGATTAGTTTAACCGGCGTTGTGTGTGTGTGTGTGCAGGTCCCCGTTTCGCCATTTTTGTGTTTCTGTATCTTTCTGTAGTGTGTAAATTGTTGTATTTTTGTTACATTTCATACATTTTGTGTTTCTGTATCTTTCTGTAGTGTGTAAATTGTGTATTTTTGTTACATTTCATACAGCCATTCAAGTAAAGCTTGCGCAAGAGACACACATCTCATATCTTTTGTGATTATTTCTCCCCTCTTTAGTTAGAGGGACAACAAGTGCAGGAAACTATAATTGGTCAAATTTGCGAAAAAGTTGCAGTGAGTGGACAAAATTGCAAGAATTCACAGGTTAAAATTGCATTCATTGTTGCGTTCGCAACTTCCTGGAGGAACCGCAATATGCAGTTTTTGCCATTTTTTGCTTCTTCATCAACATGGATCATGCATAAACCTAGGCTACTATTGATGTATGATTTGTGCATGAGGGTGACTCATCACTAATTCAGTTTCATAAAGATACTGCTATTCTTTCCATCAGCTTTGAAGCATAACAGCCCAATATCATTACTTTCAGATCAGAAAATATATCCTCCTTTGAACGTAGAAAAAGTAAGCTCCCCTGACAGCCATTGTATAGTTTGAACACTGCTTTACAATAAGGGACACACCATTTTGAATAGTTAACAGGAGACACATAGGGAACTGCTAGTGAAATATTAGTTGATGAGTTTAACTCTGAATCAAATTTTATAGAGTAGCTAATGATTAGTTAAAAGTCATGAGTGAGGAACAAATCAAGGACAACTTAATAACTGATGAATTGTCAATAAGTACTTCCCTAATAATTCTCAATGGAGGGCTACATAGTAGATGAGTTACTAGAGACCAGACTGAAAGATCCTGCATTAATGAAAAATTAAGTAATAATTAGTTTGTGAGTATCTGTGAATTGATCATACTGACCACTTTCTTCATCTGACCCAGCACAAAAATACTAACAAATAATTTCTTTACTAATTACTGTAAAACCTCAATTAAAAGCAGGGTTCTAATTAGAGGGCAGGTCTTCTTTACTAGCCTGGTGTGGCTACATGTTTTGCTAAATAAAGGCCTCAATTAGAGACCTGGTCTGGATTTTATAGAAGTTCTTTGGATGTATAAAACCTCTTGTCCGCTTGAGTTCTAAGCTAGTTTTTAAGACAAACCATGAGCACCAAAGTATCAAATGATCAATTGAAAGATTCAATTAAATTTTATTTGTATAGCGCCAATTCATGACAGAAGTTTTTCAAAAACTTTTCAAATAGAGCAGGTCTAGACCGAACTCCTTAAACAGATATATTCGTTATTGATATTTACACTGGTTTAAATAAACAATCTGATAGTATTTCCCATCTTAGCTGATTAAGAGTTTTGTGCAAAAAGAATTAAAGGCCTGTTCCAAATAAAGGCAGGTTGAGTTCAGTGACTGAAGCAAATAAAAGCCTGGGCTATTAATTGGAGTTTTATTGTACTTAAGCATTAGTAACTATAACTGTGGCTCCTAAAGTAAAGTTGTACCTCATTACTTCATTGTTATCTTACAATTACTTTTGTTGCCCCCAAAGTAAGGTGGTGCATCATACTGTAATAAATAGTGATTGCAAGTACAATATAAAGTCATTTACTTATTTATAAATTGCAATACCTCATATGTGTTTTTATATTGGGAGAACGAAGTGTAAACTGAAGGCAAGACTGGTCGATCATAAGCATGCTATAAGAAATGGCAACCCCCAGTACCCCATGGCTCTCAACAGCAATTCAAGATATCAGGCATAGATTATATAAAAAACTAGGAACGTCTATTCTTTTCTGTAATTGTCTCATCTTGTTTTTTGTCTTTTTGGGCATCTAAGTCATCATGTGCCATCTTCTCTGAATGTACTGAAAAGTGAAATATTAACAGCCAGCGGGGGGTAGCTTCATTAGCTCCAATAAAAGGTCGACAGGATGGAGACTTGTGGAAAAAATGTGCCAACTTCTAAGAGGCAGAAACCTCGGACAGAGGTGGATGCCTGAACATTCGCCCTTTCGGTGAAAGTCCATCGAACAGAAACTAACTTATTCATACTGTTACGTTTCCATTTATAAGTAGAAACAATAACACTGACAACCAACAAAGAAGAACTCAGGGAAGACGGGAGGCAGTGAAAGTAAAGAGTTTTATTTACCATATTTAAGTGAAAAGGTAGACAACAAATGTAGGTTTCAAAAATGTGGGGGGAAGAGGGACCTTTGGGGTTTGTGCCAAATAAAACAAAATACAATCATAAAGGGCCTAGCTCAACCTTATCTGTGCGAAAAGAAAAAGGGAAACAAAAAGCCTGACTGTCTTACCTACAAAAAGCATCTGAAAGTAATAAAAATACAACAGTGGCAACAACCCATAACCTGGTGTGATAACAACTTCATTCTACGTGTATAGATGTAGAGGGTACCCCAGTCTTACCTCAGTCCCTAGTCCCCACCACAAACCTTCCTGTCCAACAAAGCAAAGTCAGAGAGAGAGAGAGAGAGCAGAACAAGAGAGGCTTTTGAAAGGTGTCCTCTGTCTCTGATTGGCCGGAGTGGGAGCCAATCCACAGCTCGTTTTACAGGCTGGCAGCCAATCTTCCACTTCTCACCTGCAGGACTGGGTAGGAGAAAGAGAGAGAGAGAGAGAGAGGGAGACAGAGACACACACAAATCTATACATGTAACACAGTTAGATGCACAGCATCGGGAGCAATTCAGTAACTTGCTCATGGATGCTTCGAGGCAGGAGGAGCCGGGGATTGAACAAACAACCTTCCAATTAGTGGACAACCTGCTCTTCCTCTGAGCTACAGCGCCCCCAATTTAAATTTCTTATTTTGCATATTTAACAAACTTGCGCATTCAAGATTTTTTTTACAAAAACACAGCTTGCTTTGTTAGCATTCACAAGTGGCCATTGTAAGGCTATAAATACAGTGGGGGTCCCCCAGTTTTTTCATGATGCACCTGCTCTTCAACGTCGGATGCAGCCACAGCAACAGACCAGGAACCCATGTTGACGTCAAGCCACTCTTCCTAACTGTACAGAGTGACATCTAGGCAAGTGAGTGGTGCTGGCGGGTGGGAAGGAGGGTGTACAACCATTGATTATCAACTGACAGTACTTAGCCTCCGCTGGCTCTGTCTAACTGTCATAGCAACGACTATAACACTCAAGGTTTTAAAACTGTTCTCCACAAACCAATGGGTGACGGAAATCCATAGGGAATAGTAAGGTCATTCTAACGTCATCCTGCAGATGCAATGCATCACACACACAAAGACACGCACAGAGCAAAGCATCAGACCTCCTGCACACAGTGAACAAGACAGACTTGCTGCCATTAGGGATGTTTGGAACATTGAGCACCTTATTTACAATCCAAGGACTCAAGGAATGTGTTGTAATATCCACTGAAATCTCACCAGTGCATTTTACATACAATGGAAAACACAAGCCCTGGCTGCCGTCCAATCAACATGTACACGGTATGCTATCACACACACTGTTACACACACAGTGTTGTTATAGTGTAAACAAGTAAACAGCCTCTGAAGCTAGAGTGGATGAGTGCCTGGTGCCTTTCCATGGCTGCTGTCGCTTCAGTCAACATATCCCCAGTAAACCATAGAAATGTGGGCAACATGTAATGCTAGAAGTAGCCATATCTGATTTTTTCATAAATAAAATAATATGTTATGTAATATTTCTACCTTAAAATAACAGCTTTAAAGTCATGTTGATGCTACACTGAGTTGTAATGGGATGGGTTAAGATTTTCATTAAAGTATAATAACCTGAATATCATTATGTTTTCATTACCTTAGAATGAGCATTTTTTATCTACAGAGCGAGCAGGCCCTCTTCTACAGAGGCCGCCACATTGAACCACCATGTTTCTACAGTAGCCCAGAAGGGACAGAGGGCTTCTGCCTCGCTGACTTCATTAGGATTCAGAGAGAGTTCGAGCTTTCAGTGCTCCTGGAAATGCACATGAGAGATGGGCTGGCTCTACTGGCATAACTTCAAACTTCAACTTTATTTGAGGGGGAGTTTGAAATCCACTTAGACTCTTAGTTGTTTCCACTGCTACAAGTCAATGCAATTTTACAGATGTCTGTGAACTCTATACTCCCCACACTTTGAACTTATTCAGGTGCCATCATGATAAATGACTGGAGAGAAACAGTCAGAGATACTTCAGAGATCTGAAGTCGTGGTAATGCCTAACCCTAACCCTTTCATTCATTTCATTCCTGGAGAAGATGGTTTGAAGTTTGAAAATGTGGAGTCTTTGCCAAAGACTAACTAAACTTAAGCCAAATTTAAATGGCTAATGCTTATACATTGATGTGCACAGGATAAACCACATTAAAATTCAACATCAAACCCAGTAAAAGTGTTCTTTTACCCACTGCTTTTCGATTTAAACTAGCTGCCCCTGAGCCGAAGCAGCTGTGAGAGAGGGCTAGCAGCTCTTCAGTCAATTCAGTCAACTCTAGCTAATAGAGAATTACAGCTTGCAATCTGAAAACTGTGTTTGGGCCACAAGCTCCCTTTCCCAAATTTCCAAAGTTCTTTTTCTTTTGTTGTTTGTTTTTCTACATTTAAGGTTTATGTAGAAAATACTTTAAGCTCCAAAAAGTTTGTTCTAACTTAATATCCCCAACAAAAATGAATGTACAATATCAGCTCTTTTCTTATAAATAATGTGTTCATCTAATGCCTCTATGCTGGCATTATCCCAGCCAGAGGAGTATTTTCATCCGTCCGTCCCATTCTTGTGAACATGATATTTCAGAATATCTCAACAGAATGTCATCAAATTTGGCACAAATGTCCACTTGCACTCAGTGATGAACTGATTAAAATGTGGTGGTCAAAGGTCACTGTGACCTCAAAATGACCTTGACAAACAGGTTTTTGGTCATAACCCAAGAATTGGTTCAGTAATTATGACAACATGTCACACAGATGTTTATTTGGATACAACAATGTCATGTTGTATCCAAAAGGTCAACTTCACTGTGACCTAGTGTCCATTTTTGTCCATTATTCAACACCATAACTCAGGAACAGAAGTGCTCATTGTGACCATTTTTCTCAGTTGGTCGGACACCGAATTGGTGACACTTTTGACTCAAAGATCAAAGGTCACTATGACTTCAAAATAGGTTTTTAGCCAAACTGTAATAATGAATTCCAAATTTCACACGTCAACAATGACACAATAGGTAGCACAGTACAGGCTTCCACCTTTCCAACTCATCCATTCTGTTTTTCACTTCCTGCCTCATTCTGAATTTCACCTGACTGCAAACACCATATTGAAGCACATCAAACTAATCAAACTAAGGTTTTATAAGAATCCATCTCTAGAACAAAGCACATGTGTAATGTATATTCATTGGAATCATTTAAAGTCTTTACCACATATGTGATGCGCCACGAGAAAACCAGCAACAAGTGGGCTGGGAGCAATTCACATAAACAAAGAAACTATCTTTTTTTTTCAAAATTAGGGGTTTTCCTCTTTTTTACAGAATGTGCAAGTTGAGATCATGAAGAAGCCACTCCATGTTTCAGATAACAGTATTGGTTGCCTTAAAAGTATACATTTTGTGTTTGAAATCGGTTATAGTTTCAGGAAAGGCTGGCACTTCGTTGGGCGTGTCCGGCAATACAGGTGATTTCCATACTGGCTACCTGTGACCAATCACATGCTTTTGTTATTTATTTCGGCCAATCAGGGGCACGTTAGTAGCGAACCGCATGGCTACTTATGCAGCCGCCCCCTGCATAAATTCTGTTACTTCTGGAAGAACATCCCTAATCTACAGCTGACCTTAGCCGAAGATGAAGACGAGGAAGAATCTCTCGGCCTCGCACCAGAGGAGCTGGAGCGTAAGATATCAGACGCTATATCTACGGTAACATGTGAAGAGGATAAAGACAGCGAAATGGAGAAAATCCGTAACTTTGACTGCAAATGCTACGGAAGAAGAAAGGAGAACTCTCTCATTGGGACACATTCGTGTAGCGACAAACTTTCTCCAGAGCTTATGTACAGCATACGGTTGGATTCTCTAGCTGCTGAAAGAGAGTGGCAGGACATGCGAATAATTGGACATATCAAGGCAAACAGAGCACAGTAGTTACTTCGGACATGACTACATCCACCAAAAAGCCCCAGACGAAGAGAAAGCGGACCCCGGACCACTTATTCCATCGGAGGCAATGAAGTCTGCAGGAATACTTTTCAGTTTCTTATGGGGTGAGTTTCCATTAACATCCAGGTTATCTATGTTATGTTACTTTGCGTTATGTGTTCATTCAAAGTCACAGGGATTACAAACTGTTATCTCATGTTTTCTGTTTTCATGTTTATACCTTAGTACTTAACTAGCTAATAACAATGTAGGCTGTTTTTTTAAAATGATATGCACATCGAAACTAAGCTGTAATGGGGAGTTTTGGCTAGTAATGTGAGCATCTGCTATTAATTTGAATAAAGCTTGAACTGACTGTGATGCTAATGCTTTAGCAACTAGTCTACTTGAGGAACAGTTTGGATGTATACGGTATAAGGTTTATACCTTGGATTATGGCACAAGGGATTGTAACATCTTATCCTGTGTATTAATGAATGATATTCAGGGACTTTTTGTAATAAAAGCATTTCCATTTCAATAAAGTACCTTCTAATTCTGATCAGTCCACTTCAGTGCTTAAGGAAAATAACACTACATCAACATTGACTACATGATAACTGCTTTTGATAACCATTGTTCAAACCACTACAATACTTCTGCAGGCTGACAGATACCTGTCACTGAGTGCAGGGGGTGGGGCTTATCCTAATGAGATGCAAATGAGCACCATTGTGTTGACTAGGGAGGGGGTAAGAGTTTCCTGGGGTGAGAATTGCAAATGTTCTAGGGCTGTTTTCTCCCTAAAGGGTTTTGAGATGTGCATACATTCAAATGGCCACAACTTCAGATTTCCATGTGTTAGACATCATTGGAAAGCTTAACTACACTTTCAGAATCTGTAAATAACTCAAAATGCCTCTCGGGAGACTTGTTGCTGGTTTTCTCGTGCCTGGTCACATATTCAAAGGAAGTTTTTCCTTGCCGCTGTCACCAAGTGTTTGCTCCTGGTGAGAACTGTTTGGTCTCTGTAAATAATGTTATAAGGAGTTCAGTCTAGACCTGCTCTATTCAAAAAGTGTCCTGAGATAACTTTTGTTATGAATTGGCGCTATACAAATAAAATTCAATTGAACTGAACTGAATATGAGTCTGGAGACATACAACCGTGGGGTAAGTCTAGTTATATTGAGTGTTTCTATATTTACTGTAAGTTAAGGATTCAGATACTGCCCCCAGTATTGCTGCAGGTTAAATTTTATCCTGTGGGATGAAAATGTTGATTTGGGTCGAACCAGCAATGTGTTATATATTCCTTGATTGTGCTGTGCATCTCTGGAAAATAATTAGGTCTTACTCTCAGCTTTCAGATTTCTCAATTCCTAATTGTGTTGTTATGAGTGAGCATTGGTGAAGGTGTGTATGTTTTTCTGATGAAAACATCAATGTTCTCATCAACAGTTTGTTCTGCTTGGGGAGAGGCTGTATCCCGCAGCAGGAGCTGTCAGCTATTAACAAAACACCTGCCTTCCAATCAAATTATTTAACGGATGGCTTCAGCTACTCCCGCCTCGAGGCACGCTGTAATTTCTGAAATATCTTCCTGCAGTCTTCACAGCTTCAGGTTGCAGCTATTTGTTAGCTGCTTGCGTTTATTGCAAAGAGGAGACATTCGTCATTTCTGAAGCTTTTGTTTTGATTGAAATTTAATGATTTTATGACATAATAAAATGTGTGTGGTTATATCACTTAGGTGTCTGAAATATTCAATGATGTTGCCATTGTTGTGCTCCTGAATCATTAATAATATTAACATGATCTTAATTTATCATTTGCTGTAATATTATGTAAGGAGATCATTTCTGTTCTGTTCTACAAATTAAATAAAGCAAATGTTGAGATATAGGCTTACTGTGTATATTTTTTAAGTTTTCTAGCATGCCGTAAAATCAAGAAGTTTTGGCGACCTGTAGTTGGGGGTTCAGACCCTAGGCTGGGAACCACTGTTCTAGAATGACATTGAAGTATTTTCTCATCTGGTCAATGCTAAAAGTAATACAGCGATCTCAAACTGCCCAGAGACGATCTCCGGCCACCTACTAAGACCTACTGCTGCAGGTAATGGGCCTTATTGCATCAGTGTTTTAGGGAAAACCACAGACATAATGAGCTACTGAAAGAGCAAAAGCTCAATCATAAGGAAGTTCATGAAAGAGTTAAAGGAAAAGTTCAGCATTTTGGGAAAAAGGCTTATTAACTTTTGTTCTGAAAGTTAGATGAGAAGATGAATACCAGCCATTAGGTGATTAGCCTAGCTACACCAACACCCCTAAACCTCACTTATTAGCATGTTGTCTGTCTGTATCTGTACATTAACAGAAATGTAAAAGCACCTGTCTGAGGTTTTAGGGGGGAGTTATGAGTTGAAACTATTTCTTGGCGAACAACAGTCAAATGCAGTGGCTATGTGCAGGAGTCTTGTTGAGAGAATGAAGTGGTTTGGTTCCTGCACAGAGACAAAAACTGAAACACTGACAACCCATACTGTAGTCTGAGATGCATATCTGTCCTTTTTTTTCTCACATAAAGTTCTGTTGCCCCATTGGACATGGGCGGCGCTAGGTCTTCAAATATAGGGAAGATAAATTATTATGACAATATTACTATGATGAGATGTAGGGGGGCATCATTCATAGCTTCATCATGAACCTACTCAACTCTATGTTACAATCACATTTCATATTATCATTCCTCACATAGGATTACAGTCAGACATCTCACTTGAATGAAAGAGGTGTGTGTCTTTAAGATGTGGCAATAGACAGAGGATCTCAACATCATAATTATATTTTACCAACACTAGACATAATTTATAAAAAGTTGAAAATGAAAATATGTATAGCTTTTTGCACCAAAATGACATCATGGGCGGCTGTGGCTCGAAGGCAGAGCAGGTCGGCCACTATTCGGAAGGTTGTTGGTTCAATCCCCGGCTCCTCCTGCCTCATGTCGAAGTATCCTTGAGCAAGATACTGAACCCTAAATTTCTCCCGATGTGCATCAGTTTGTGAATGTGTATGAATGTGTTAGTTTCTGTTTGATGGGCTTTGCCATCGCTGAGTGAAAGTGTGTGAAAGGGTGATTGTGGCACATAGTGTAAAAGCGCTTTGAGTGGTCGGAAGACTAGAAAGGCGCTATACAAGTACAAGTACATTAACCAGAACACAACAGCTTGAGTCAGAACACATCAGCAGAAGATCAAAGCTGTTTCTTAAAAGAGAGAGAGCCTGAAACAGGCGAGGCCACACAAAATGTACCAAGTCAACACAGTTTCCAAATCGATCTGATTATTATTAATATATTTAAATTCACTACTGACGTTTGCCAGTTGTTGTTTAAGACCAGTTGTTTTATAAAGTTGTTAGCCAACACCTCTTCTGCCAGAGGACGTTTGAAAACAAATTCATTCATACCCTCCCAACTTAATGAAATAATTAATGAAATAATTGAGTTTACTCATTTTACACTGCAAAAAAAACCAAAAAGTGACGTGTGACAGAGAAGCTTCCCCATTGATCTCAGGCCAGTGACAGCCTAATTAGTCTTCGTTGAATTCCAATGTGTGTGTACTGAATGGCAGATCTGCTGCTGAACTCAGATCAGTGTATTGTGATACTGACAGCACTAAAGTGAGGTAGATGGTGAAGTGACATTTTTTACAGTGATCATTTCTGGGAAGCTTCCTCTAGCCTCTTAATAGCGCTGCCTATGCTATTGGACCTACTTTTCTCTTTTAAAATATATTTTTCCATATTTGCCATAGTTATTCCATGACAGACAACTATTTTAGAAAAGCTGACTGTTCGGGTTAGAGTTGCTGTTATTTTAACTTAAGCTTAAGCTTTTAAAAAGAAAAACTTATTGTAGGTGAAAACAATGTTACATAAAAACAGAAATAACAAAAGAGTAAAAAAGATTAAGGACAGATATGGAGGGAAGACACCTAGTTATCTATGAATTGTAGACAAGACATTTTGTACAAAGTAAAAGGAAGGGTTTTACATCAAAATTGACATTTAGTCCATTGGGAAGGGGTAAGGAATGGACCCAAAAGCCTCTCTTTTCAACAAAAAACACAAATTGCCCCGTCTTTTGCAGGGGAGCCTTGCCCCACAGTTACTGTGCCTTTTTGTCCAAAGATTGAACAATATGCATATATTTGTCTTTAGATGGCATTTACAGTTTAGGGCACCATTCTAGGAAGCTATGTACTGAAAACAACTGAAAACACCACTGACTGTGTAAGCACAGATGGAAATCCCATGTTTCACACAACACTTACGGTGTTGCTTACTCAACACAACCTCTGATACAGTTTGAATACATTCTGTAGCTGGATTTATTTATGCGAACCTAAATTCTACACGTGATCTACTATAAATCTTAATTTTCATCAAAGCCTGGCGATTTCTAAATGCAATACATCACATTTGAAGATGGCACTGGTTCAAAAACAACAGTGAAATGTTACTTATTTGCTCTACTTACCAATTCTTCATCATCACCCACAGCTACAATAGTATGTCCTCACATGCTCATCTATCTGTTAACCATTATTTGTCTTGATGCTAATGGATCAGAGGGCTGATCTGGTCCTCAGTTCTGTGCTATTACACAAAGCAGATGGTGGATTTATCTGACTAAGACATGGTATTGTTAAGGCCACAGAGAAGGCTTATGTTCTAATGCACAGGGAAATGAGATTGTAGATCCGGATGGCACATAAACCACCCAAATGCATGGCTGCTTGATGTCTCAACCTGACCTCTGAGCTGTGCAGGGAGCACCAAATTGTCTGCTCTGACGTGACCTTTGATTAATCCTCAGCTCTGAAAGGCCCAGGCATCTCTTTACCAGTGGGCTCCCTTTTATCATGGCTCTCATCTGTGGCAGGTGCTAAAGGAAAACACTGCACCCCTCCCTCCCGATGTCACAGGAGCGCTGTTCCAAAAGCGAGCCTCACTTTGATGCTACTTGGCTGCAAATGACAGCCCCGCTTCCAGCCTGCTACCTGACTGCTTATGCAAAGCAAGGAGGTATCCATCCCACAGGCCATCTGCGGACACCTTTGTGTTTTGCATATGGCTCCTCATAAGAGTCTTCAGAGGACAAGTAGCAAGGATTAAAATGCATTCAGTGTCCAGCGTCTTGTTAATGGATAAAAATGAGATGGAAGTGTAATTCTATCTGCATTGAATTACAGGCAGACCCAGTACAGAGTCTTAGCCTCTAAGGGCTCTGAGCAGAGTGCTGCAGATAATACCCACATCTACAGGTGATTTCATCCTCATTCTGTCCTAATGGGAAGCTCTATGTTTACTTCATATGTACAGTCAGCAAAGCGTTAAGTAAAAAGACACCCATTAAGGTAAAAGTACAGAAATATGGACTGTATTCTAAAGACCGATCAGCCATAACATTATGACAACCTGGGCACCCTGACTGGTCTGCAGCTATGCAGCCCCATATGCAATGTTTCAGAACTTGAAAAGCTGGTTTCCAGATAGAACCAAAAATTGCAGGTTTTCCACAGTGTCTTATTCTACAGCTATTCTCTTGCACTGGACTGGAAAACAACTTTGCAATAGAAGGGTATTTGGGGTAAAACATGGCTACAACAATATTCTTCCCTGTTCTGCAGCACTGTTGGGACATCGAGTAAATGGAAGTTTTAATGATTCAGGTATTCTTCTTCTGGGGTTGTGTAGTTGGCCTTCTGCATCAAAACACCTAAATAATTCCTCTATCTCTGGTTAGCACGCCCACAGCGTAACTGCTCCTGTGTGTTACTGGCTGAGCCTTCCCCTTTAAGGAATGTGGGGTTGTGGGTAACCTGTGTGTGAATGGTTAGCCAGTTATCACAATTTCTCTTGTGATTTTTTTTATCATTATTGCGATTACATATACCATTCTGCTCAAACGTTTGTGGATCATGAGCCTGCCTCATGGTGGATCGATGTTTTTTAACTGAATTTTTAGCTTTTTCCAGACAAATGTGCTGTCTCTTCCTGAGATTTATTAAGGCTGCTCAATATGGCAAAAACATTCTATTGCAATTATTTTGACAGATATTGCGATTGATTCACGATTAATGTGGGAATTATCATTTTTGTGTGACAAATTTAATTTTGACTTAAAAAACTATTAAATCATGACAATGTGACATTTGTTGGGGTCTGTACCAAACAGATGTTTTCTTTAATCTGTAGAACAAGATTTGTAATCCAGGACAGGACTGCAGTACTTCATTATAATGTTCTTATACATTTTACTCAAAATGAGCAGTATATGCAATTTGCATATTGCACTTGGCCATATTACAATTTTGATAATATTGTGATTAATTGTGCAGCCCTCCTCTCGGCATGATTGATTTGTATGAGTTAATTTGGTAAAACTACAGACCTGGTTTAATCTGTTCATCAGTAATGCCCAGTTTCTCCCCTAAAGATCTCTCATTTAATTGGTTTATTTAGCCAACAATTTTGTGCAACCTGCTCAGGGTTCACCAACTTTTGCCCCCCCCCACAAGTTTACAGAAAAATATTCATAATTTAGTCACTACACAATATAAAATTGATAAACACATACCTCCTATTTCATATAAAAAATACTGGTTCTGATTAAATAAAAGATAAGAAGCTTCAAAAATCTCTGGAGGTTCACATACTTCTCAAGCTGCACTGTATATATACAGTACGTATATGTGTATAGATACTTCCATTTGACAGCAGTTGATCATTTATCTTTAATGACCCTCTGTGGTAGTCTGAGAAGACACTAAATTGCCATGTATGAGTTTATGAGTATGAATGACAAATGATTTATGAGTAAGTATTTTACAAAAGCATGAGTCTGGCAGGTACATACATTCAATGATGATTTGTCATTTATTTTTGTCCTGAAAGATTCTGAATAACAGACTATACATAGTTTTGTACCAGAAGAATGAGGGATGTAGGTTTTGGTTCATTTTGCATTGAAGCATGAACATTTTACAGTATCTTTCCTTCATATTTACAGTGTTGCATGAGTCCAATAGTATTTCTGCAGTGCATCTGCTATGGTAACAAAGTTACTTTCAAAAGCAATTATATAAAAAAAGAAAGCAATCAGGTGTTACCTCTATCAGTTTACAATGTATCTCAAGTCAGCTTCACCAGGATCTTAATATTCACATCTAAACATCCTAACAAATGATAGAAACATTACAGTCAGACTCCAAACTAACGGTATTATGTAGATATATGATTCCAATTGTCCTCCAGTGAGATGGGTTGCCTAAAGCCCTGATAGACTAAAAACACACAAGATGCAATGTGGCAGACATGTATGAATTTATGAATGAGAATTTATTAAAATAGACTCTAGCAGGTAAAAGTGACAATTTTTTTGTCCTGAAAGGTTGTGAATAGCTGACTATATACAGTATTGTACCAAACGAGTAGGATACACAGGTTTTTTTTATGACAACTACCACACTCCAACCAAGCCTTGAGGTGAGAGGAGTGAGCCTGTGTGGAGTTCAATTCCCGTCCAG
This sequence comes from Morone chrysops, assembly GCA_019097615.1. Classification (NCBI taxonomy): domain Eukaryota; kingdom Metazoa; phylum Chordata; class Actinopteri; family Moronidae; genus Morone; species Morone chrysops. Next base: position 323,384 of record JAGRRF010012893.1, read on the forward strand.
GCTACTACAGGAAGGCCAGGACCGTGAGCATTCACATTTTTGTGGCAGTACGTCCTCAGCAGGAGAGCCTGGGAATTCACTGATTCCTCTCTTCCAGTGTGGTTTATTGTAGAATGAAAGTGCATTAGAGATTAGCTCTCACATTTGGTCAGTCAGTGCTGCTGGGACCTCCATACATTATCTCTCAGAACAAGACAAAGCTCTTCTCTTTGCACTATAAAACCCTGCTTTTTTTCTTTTTTTCTCACTTTTTTTGGGACTGCTCTACAAGACAAGATGTGGAAATAACTGCTGTCTCAAATAATCCACCTTTGAACAGAAAATGTCACCTATCCCATTTCATAATGTATGTAAATAACCAAAAACAGTGTGACAATAATTATGGGTTTAGCTCAGTGTTTTTGCACGTTCTTCTGTCATTTCCACAATGAGTCAGTTTGCTGCCTAATTAATATTCAAAGCAATATTGATTTTTTTTTTCCTCTATTAAAAATTAATTTAATGACCAATGTGAAAGGTGTCACTTGCAATGAAGAATCACCAACTGCAGCTTTTGATGACATAGGTTTACTTTTGGTTCAGGATATTCAAGCTGATTTTGATCCTTTGTGGCTCAACGGGATTGTGGCCAGAATCTTTTCTGTTCAGATCAAGTCTTGCTAAAAGCTTTTTCCCTCTAAGACTGTCAGTACTGGACACTTCTGCACATACTTATGCCCAATGCTCACTTTTTAAACTTTCTTACTTTCAAAAGTAATCAACAAAAACAACAGAAATCTACATTTATTGGTCAAAACTGGAATCTTAACATCAAAATCTGTAGAGATTTAAACAGAGCAGGTTCCTATTTCAGTGTCAAGTGTACAAAAAGTTATAAAACAACCTCCTAACAGGTGCATTGCTTGGGCAAAGCTATTAAACCTGTTCAATCTGACCACTGATAGTACCGTTTGGAGCATTTGGTGCACCCAGATACAACATCAGCATAGTCCAGTATTGGTAAAATGAGTTGTAACTTAAAAAAAAACTTTCAAAAACTCAAGTGTGTCTTTGGAATCAATAGTTAATATATAAAAAAGGGGAGGGGAATTCAAACCACCTGAATTTAGATCAATAAAATATGAATGATTTAAATATAGTCATGTTTATTGGCATACACTCAAACAAATAGTATAAGTTTAATCATACATGTTAATGTCATTCCCTTAGGTTTAAATGTCGATATCTGGAAGACGTCTGGGAAATGTGCTTAATGGCAGTGGTTCTCAACCAGGTTTTATTTCATGGAAGTCAAGGTTACTTTACATCATATAACCACAGCAATACAATCCACAACAGAGTAATACAAGTAATACAGTATACCTACAGTATAGAGTGTTATGGAATAACTACATCTTATCAGGAGAGGGGTAGAGGGTCAGGGGTTAGGGGTTAGGGGGTTAGTGGTAGGATCCCTGTGTCACAGCTCATCAAAACTCATAGGTCATGTGTTTTCAAGAAAATAAGAACAACCCTAGGTTCCTCTTCAGCACTGTAGCCAGGCTGACAGAGAGTCA
>JAGRRF010012893.1:368738-389219 GCA_019097615.1 Morone chrysops
TAACAAGGTTATCAATTTGGGAGGGACTAAAGTTGTTATAGGACTCTGTTATATTCAGACAACACATTTATAGTTCAATTAACTCAGGACATGCCTCTCTCAATTTTAGTTCCAACGTGCACTGTGAAGAAAATCTGTATGTTTACAGGTTATTTCATGTTTATTTTACAGTTTCAGTTTTTTATAAATACATGGAAATATTAATAAAATTACAAAAATAGCCTGTGAATGTACATGTAAATGAATCATAGTTTACCACAAGTTTCACCAATCATAGCAGCTGCATTTTACTACTGTAGCTGTAGGTTGAGCTAATTTTAACTACTTTATATATTATTGGGTAGTTTAATCTGCTTGTAGTGTGGCTGTCCTGTTAGAACTACGTATCTCTAAAAAGTTAACTTTTCATGATCAACAGCCCTGTTTTCAGCTTCATTTTTGACAGGGTTAGGGGGTTTACTTTAAAACTGTAATCTCAATCACTAATTATCAGTTAAAAATGATCACAATATTAAAGTAACTTAATTAATTTCCATTACTTGCAAATAAAGAACGGAGAAAAGAAACTTCAATAAACATCAACATATTCATTTAAGTGCATAAGGCAACAGAACAATGTAACCTTTGAAGAGAGTTTTAGAATAAAAAAATGTCCTCTGTTCAATGTACTGATGTTTTTAAAAATTGCAATCCTGCTAATAATCCCCATTTTTACTAAATGTTAATCTGATGAGCTGAATCATAATACATTTTTTTGTATTCTAATTATGTAAATGGAGCGAAGCCTGCGAGCTAGTTCAGGCAGTCAACTCGAGCTGCGCTGCTGTACACACATGACATACCTTATTCCATAATCACTAACCAAGCACACCCTTCCAATCTGGCGGTCTATTCAAACTGCACAGTTTCCCAGCTCTCCCTCTGCTCTGTCAATGCTACTGTTGCCTTGCAAGCTATTGCTGCCTGCTGCACTGTAAGCTTTCTCAGTTATTGATTAATCTGACCATGTCTGCAAATGCGATTGTCATCCTACCTTTCGGCTTTATTGGTCGCTATGTCTCTCGCCATCTCTGACTCTGAGAAGGACTCAGAGACCCCTGCTCCCCGCTGTAGCTGCTGCATCACCCGCAAATGACTTGCCGCAGGCCCGTGCACTGCATCCTGGAAGAGCAGTATGCTCGCTACATCTCAGTTCCATCCGGCCTTAACCATGAAGAGCTCTTCAGTTACCTCTCGGTTCAAGAGAGCTCTGCTGATGTAAGCGGTACTAATCAAACATCGCATCTCCCCTGCCGACCATGTCCCTTAAAGATCGAGGAGATCTGATCCTGGTCCCGATACTGAAGAATCATTCATCTCTTCGATGTGGAATCCGCTCTGAGTATCATTAAATAATTCCCTGGAAACAACACGTTTTCCTCGGCCCATAATATAAACAACCAGGGCCATCTTCTGCTACTAGTGAGACTGTTCAACCTGTCCGCTGCCTGCTGACGTCACACCACACAGGATTCTGGGACCGTAGTCCCAGGTACAACAATGGGCTCTCGTTTCCTGCACCCTGATTCCTGATTCCCTCAGGAATCAAATTCTAACATGTAATCTGTTTCTCACTCAGCAATTAATAAAATAATTCATATGAACAAATCTATATTGACAGGCTTAAGGAAGTAATAGAGAAATAGATGGGGGAGGAAATAAACATACATACAATACATGTTAGGTCATTAAAATCGCCCTTCTCCTTCTTCAGAGTAAATTCTTAGGTGTTTCCAAGAGCAACAAAAACAAAGAACATCTCATCATTGTTTTCTCAGCTCTTCCATTCTGAGCATAAATGGCTTAATTTCTCAAGAGCCGTTTTCCTTCTTCTGTGCTTTGTAGAATGCGCAGTACCCAGATGTTGTGTATAGCTGGGAAAAGCAGACATTAGATGCTTCAAAGTCATACCACTTTACCCTTTGCAATGGCATCTTTTCAGTGTAGATGATCTTCTAATTGTACTTTCTGTTAAACTGGCATTCAGTTGCCGCAGTAGCCCTTCTTGACTGAAGCTTTAAGCTGGATTTTCTACACATTTGCAACTCCATTTCGTCTTGCATCTTCTAGATGATTTTTCTAGTAGTTGACTTATCCTCTTCCCTGCCAGCCTCTCTATCTGTACAGTCAGAAGCTTTTCCAGGAGTTAGGAATACCGCTTTCCAAAGAGAAATCATAAGCTTCTACGCGTTTTGGAATTTCTTGGCATAACCCCTTGATAGTGTGCTCATGCAAGCGTCTCTGCAACAAGACAAGCTGTCTCGCATCGGAACAGCTATTAAATCGGGTCTGCCACCCCCCTTCTCTTTAGAAGGTTTTCTCTAACTTCGCTATGCCCATTCTTCCTCAAGGTCGTTCATGTCACGCTTGCTCGTTTTGGCTAAATCTGTTCAAATCTGAAGATACTGTGTCTTAGACTAAGGCTGTTGCTCAGATATGCGGTTCTAGTCTTTGCCATGTGATGATGGACCGGCATTTCTTTTTAAAATGACTACAAGGAATCTGCAGATTCCTCCTAGTTTTGACTGATGCAGCACCTGCACCACAAATTGAATATAATATTCATAGGTATGTTTTCATTATAAAATCAAGTGTGTTTTATATAGCACATTTAAAACAACCAGAGTTAACCAAAGGGCTGTAGAGATTAAAGTGCATGGCACATCAATAGCAAATAAGAACATTGAAAAGTAGTAGAAAAGGCACATAACACCAATAAAAGAGACCATATATGTGCACAAATGTAAAACAGATAAAATAAGAACAATATAGAACACAATAAAATGTTTTAAAAAATACTAAAACCCATTGTTGTAGTAGAGCAACCAAAAGCACTGGTTTATTATTACCAATAATCCATATGAACTGGGACTATTTTCAAGTTTCAATGTAAATGGTCAGAGCTTCTGTCTTTGAGTCTCATTAAATCAGTCAACACACATTACTGTCCACCTTCTGTCTGCGGACACGTTTGTACAAGCAAATTAATGTGTTATCAACTGTTAACAATGGCCAATGGCCAATGGCTAGCCTGGATAGAGTTCAGTTTTCCAACTTGTTAAACTGGACTGTGGTCATTTTCCAGCTCCGACTTCACTGAACATTTAAGGTAATTGGAATACACCATAAGAATTGTGTTTTTGTTACCTTAGAATTAGCTTTTTATCTACAGCAGGGAGCAGGTCATCTTCTGTGGAGTTGTTGACACTGGCTGGTGATAGCAATTTTTTCCACAAATTGTATGGCCACCGTAGTTTCTCCTACACGGTGGAAGACTGTATTCAGTTAGTTCCAATCTGCAATTAACCAGTAGATCCTACACAATTTCTTTAATCAATCCAGAGGGATGAACATATTATAAAAGTCCAGTTTCTGAATTTAATAATCTGAGTAACATGTTTTGTTTTTGTGGTTAAAGAATATTAAAGGTCTTCATTTGTTACAGGTTATAATTAGTTTATCCTATCTGTTAACCAAACTGTCTCAAGACTGACTGCAGTCATGTTACCATGATTCTTTGATGATTTGTTGTAGTAAAAACACTTAATTATCAGGATTTAAATTATTTTTTGATAGAGCAGCAAGCTAACCAATCAGAACTCACTTTTCCGATTTACTTTTTGCTACCTGTGATGCACACCATAAAAGGATGTTTACTCATAAACCCAGCTGAGCCAGACTGGCGACTCTTTTGAAGCCGCTTCAGAGGTTGACAGGCGGAGTAGAGTTGTTGCCGTGGCAGCAGTGTCAACCCACCTGAGTGACTGAGGATGGCCCTGTCAGCAGGCAGCCAAGCGAATCACGCTGATGTTTATTCATTTCCATATATATATATATATATGGAATAAACATCAGCGTGATTATATATGTATATATGATGATATATATATATATATATGCCCCGGCAGGGATATATGCAACACAGGCTCTATTGCAATTTAGGTGCTAGGGAAGCATTTCCAAGATCAGATGTCACTTGTAGACCTTTTATGTTTCAATATCCAGTGGCTCGAAGAATGTTGACTGTATGGTTGGGCATAATTAATTTCTTACAACAAAATTAGTTAGTTTTAAGACTAAAGCATACACTAAGCACACAACCACATTTCCCATGGAAATAGAATATTTTTGTTGCCCATGCTACTTGCAGTGTGTTTCTGTATTTGGTTGTGTTTTTTGCAGCATTTAAATGTTGCATGTGTGTTGTCAAAAAGGTGATTTATTAATTTGTTTGGTAGGAAGTCAGGCACAGAAACGGCATAGAGAATCCGGTCAATTTTCTAAATAAAATACCGTCTATAGGGTCTGTATAATCTCAAATCCCGAATATCACACGTAATCAACATTGTGGTACCAGGTCAGAAGTCAATCAGTCAGAGGCAAGTTAGGAGATTTTAAGTGGAGAAACACTGCTTTGTTTCTTTTTTCAGGACAAATTCCACGAATAAGCAACGTTTGACAGGTAACAACTGAATATATGTCAGGTTTGGACTGTTGGTGTGGTAAAACAAGCAATTTGAAGATGTCAACTACACACACACACATAAGCTGTCAGCGTTGATTCTGCTTATTGATTTAGCTTTGACCTACTGCTGTAGTAATTGTACCTCTGTTTTGACTGTTAAGTTTAACTGCTTTCACACTTTGGTCTCAGCTGAAATTTCATTCATTGTGGTAATCACCTTTTAACCAACGTATTATTTCAATGCTGACACTTAAAATCCCTTAAGTACTTCAAGTTCAAATGACACGTCAACTCCTAAAAGCTATATAACATTTCCACGTTAAAATGTTGAAAAAACAAGTAGGGTTAGGGTTAGTTCTATATGTAGCTGAGTTGTGAACTACTACATTAGTCATTTTATTCAGGTAACACTGCGTTTCATGGAGTTTTCTTGCTTTTCTCCAGTTGATATAACTTCTGGGTTAGCAAAAAGCAAAACAATTTTGAAACAGTTTAACCTATTGAAAGTGCAGTAGTTCTCAGCACAAGAGAACATACTTTATGAAACTGGACTTATTTAATGATGTGTTCATGTTTTGTGTATTCTTTTTACAGAGATGGCCTTGAACACCAATGTAAAGCTGTGTCCCTGTAACCACATCTTAGCAATTAACAGGTGAGTCAAAAGTTCATATAGTTATCCTTGCCAAAAGAGCTTTAGAAGAAGTTTGAACCCTTTAGGTAGATAATTTCTGTACCCTGGGTGAGTTTTAGGTTGCATGTTGCACGAAAAGCTTAACAGTAAACTTTGGATCTTCCTCTTAATTCTGTTAGCACTTCCACAATTGCCCGCCTAGGAATTATAAGCTGCACCCTGATTCAATAGTGCTCCACAGAGTGCTGGATTTGAGGGCTTAAGTTTGAAGGAGGATAACTTCTACCAAAACTATCCAAAACTCTCCACTTAAAGGGTTTTCAGGTGATATTTTGGCTCTGGGATGAGCTGCAGCAGCCTCTCATGACTCAGTGAGAGCAGAAAGCTTCAGACGGGCACTAGGCGTAGTCCTTCTAATCCACGTCGGTGACGGGCAGTGTGTGGGGCTTTAGCTGGACCTGATGAAGTAGAAGCTCTTACAGGTCGAGACAGCCGTGATCTAAGTAGGCGAGGCAGCGGATTGAGGTCACGTCAACCCATCCAGGGCCAACAAAACTTAATGCGGCTGGCTAGGCTCGTTGTGTGGACTGGTGAAAGCTCACTTTTAATACTGTTTGACAGATGCAGCACTTGTGAACCAGTAACTCTGTCAGGGTTTGATTTCTCAACCATCTTAAAAGTTTCCAGATTTCCAGAAGCATAAATTTGGCTTGTTGAGGTATTTGTATTTTGTGAAGAAAGTGATGCAGAGTAGAGGACTGGGGGGACATTTGTATTTGTGACAGTGATATGAAATTGGCTCTTTTGGTTGCCAGCCAGACGCCCATCAGAACTCATTGAGCTGCTTTGTGTTGTTGTTTATCCCTGCCAAAGAGCCGCTGTGCAGGCTCCCTGATCATCTGACAGCTTCAGAAACAAGAGGAGGAGGATCCGCTGAGATCACTGCCTGTGTTCCAGCAGAACCCCCCGAACCCATCCTGTGACGCACCACGAGTCACCAATCTATTATTTATACCCTCTCTGCAAACATCAAAAAGGATTTCTTGGCCAAGTGTCATGGAGTGTTGATTGTATTCATGATTCATTGTATTCAATGGGCCATGCAGTCTCAGGGGGTCCCAGTGCCCCTTTATCCTCTGCAGTGCTCACATGCAGACTGGACGACTGATTGGTGATGCAGCTGGTTATATGGAAATGAACGTTGACCTTTTACCACTCAGGCTGGAATTAACGATTATTTTCATTATCGTTTATTTTGAAAAATGCTCATCACAATTTTCCAGAACTCAAAGTGATCTTCATACTGCTTAATTTGTCCAACCAACAGTCCAAAACTCAATGACTCTTCATTTACTGTACATTTTTTTTAAAAAGCTGGAACTAGCCAAAGATACTTTTGCTTGATAACTACTGAAACAATGAATCAGTTATCAAAATAGTTAGCAAATAACTTTCAATCAACTAATTGATTAATCGACTAATCGCTGCAGCTCTATTTTCCACTCAATGTGTCCTTTTATATCTCAGTTTCGTCAATAGAGCTGAAACAATTAATTGATCAAAAGAAAATTAGTTGCCAACTATTTTGATAATCGTTTAATGTCAAACATTTGTTGGTTCCAGCTTTTTAAATGTGATGATTTTCTGCTTTTTTTTGCTTTACAGTAATGTTTACAATCGGGTAGACAAAAATGTGCCACCAAATTTGGGTTTGATGTGGCCAAAATCCTTCTCCGGACCCCACTAGCTGGCTGCTTTTCCCCACTGGCTGGCTACCCATATCCTTGTGGAAAGCCCTGCTTATATAAGACACAGATCTTAATTTGTAATTTAGGTCTAATTGTATTATTATTTCTTAATTTATAATCAATCTTTTCTGATCTGTTAGTTTTTCAGTCTACTGTTACAAATTCAAAACTTACTGCTTACTGTCTTGATAAAGTCAGTACATTTTCACAGCACTCATTTTATCAGTGCAACTATAGAGCCACACCATATCAATCTGCTGCTCTGAGTTTCTCTTTTAACACAAATATTGATCTCACTCACTAATTAATTGCAGTTTGTTTTCTCAATCAGTGTTAAGCGACTGAAGATGTTTCACATTAAAAGCCTTTCAGAAGCAAGTCAGAGCAACTGGAATTAATCAGTGAAAAGAATTGTATTTTTGAGTGACGTGAAGTATGCTGATTAGATAGTCCAATGGATTACTTTACTAATGACAAAAATTGCCATGTAATTTGTATTCAGTAACTGACGATGTAATCTGACCCAGCACTGATCAAATTTTCCAAACTGGTTTAGGGATGTGTGCGTCATTTAAAAGTTATTAATCTCACTAGTCGACCCCAGAAATACTACTCGGTTAAACCAAAAAAGTATCAGTAGCCAAATTCAGCACAACCCTAATCCTAAACACAACATAACATTGTTGGGAAGGGGAGTTGGGGGCATGCATCAAAATAGTTATTTTTAGGCAGTTATTTCACAACTTTTATTGTATAACCCCTTAGAAAAGGTATGGACCTAAGAAATAAGGGTACTCATGGAAAAAAAAATCAGAAGTGCTGATACTCAGTACTGTCCCCTGTCCATGCGCTGGTTTTAAGAAAGGTTTTTGTCTCAATTTAGAAGTTACAGTCAAAATATTTTGTTAGTGCAGTGCGCTTTGGGATTCAACCAGCCAGTATCACTCTCTCTACCCATCTAATCCCACACAATAAAGCTGTAACATTATCCACTGTAACTAAACATTGTTGCTGATGCTGTCATCTATGTTTTATCATTCACATCACAGTGAATCTAGCCAGCAGTGAAAAAAAAAAATCCAATAAAAACACTATGTATCAGGTTATCCCACAATGAACAAGCAGCCATGAGAGTGATCCCTCTCTTCATGAAATAACATGAACAGCGTCTTCATTTTCTTCATAATCATTCACAGCGTTGTCGGCAGAAAGTTATTGTCCATATGCTGGCCACTTAGTATCCCAATGCAATAACCAACATTTAAATGTAACAAACTACCCCACGTCAAATGTGTGTAACAGGATATGGCAGTGTATCTAACAGAGTAACTGGTGAGGCCTGAGTAGAGCTGCAAACTGATGGGGGATGGGGTCAACCTTCTGTGATATTACACACACACACACACACACACACACACAAAGACACACACGTGACGGCTCCTTTTATTCACTCAAATGTTTTTGCCTCTGCAATCAAAAAGAGGCTTCAGAGTTATGTAAAAAAAGCTGGAGATTAAGAGGATGAAATGAAAGCTTTAGTTAGTTGGAGAGGAAGGCCCCCCTCTGATAACCAAGGTCCTCAGTTGACTTCTGCTGATTGTCTCCGGTGTGTGTGGCTCTGTGGCAGCTCTGCTAAAGGTCGGTTCAACTCGGAGCCAGCCAGCAGCACCATGAATAGTCTCTCTAGCCTGTGGCAGTGGATGTGTCAGCCTGATAGAGGGCCTCATTAAAAACACCTTCCCTATAGAACCACTTGTGCAGGGCACACCTGGCTACTGTGTCTTTAAGCTGAATTGATTTCTGTTGCAGCCGACCCACAATCCCACAGCACGGCATGCTGACTGTTCCAGTCAGGTTGTGCAGGGTGCTGCGTAGAGAACGGATACATTGTACACTTACTGTTGATTTGTAATGCCTTATTGCACAACGACCATAATTCATCAAGAGGGATGAAAGAGGGTGGTAATAGGATTATTGATCAATACTAATGATTCAATTACTTTAGCAGCTTGTAGATTTCCGGGGTTTAGGAGCTTGCTTTATAGTCCAGTTACAAGGACAGAAGGCCAGAAAGAGAGACAAATGAAAAGGTAGTATTAATATTCAGTACTTTTCACGTTCAGAAACATTATATTTATGCTATTTCAGGCAGACAACTCACGTTTGAAATGTTTATTACAGCAGTACAGCATATTTAGATTTTGGCATCTAGGCTCCGACCTCATAATTCCCCACAGATATGTTTACATAGAGATATTGGGGAGTGATTAACAAATACCATAAACCCCTAGCCGGAGCCTACAGGTGGATGCTGGGGTGGTGGTGGGGCGTACAGTGCAGCAGGCAGCAATAGTTTACAGAGCAGCAGCAGCAATACGGATGCAGGGCAACAGCAGCATTGACAAAGCAGAGGGAGAGCTGGGAAATTGTTCAGTTCAAATAGACCGCTAGTGAGGCATGCCATGTGTGTATAACAGCGCAGCTCGAGTTGAGTGCCTGAACTAGCTTGCAGGCTGCACTCCATTTCTGTTGTTTGAAGTCAATTTACTTTACCTTTCCTAAGTCCCGCCCCTTTTGGAACCTTGGACAACTTTCTCCTTTCCTGTATGCCAATTATATTTTCACCAAGTGATGGCCCTACCTATTCAACCTCTGACTGGCTAGTACTCATTGCCATCATTGGTTTGATTGGTCAGGTTTATGGTCATAAGGAGTTAGATTGACTGGGTTAGGGTAAGAATGTCAGGGTGAGCCCAAGGCAGAGTAGGGCGGGTCATGACATTGCCTTCCTGGGAAAAAAGATATTGCTGCCTGTACTTAGATATGTGCTGGGTTTGTCTAAGTTATGTATCTTTGAACCTTCTTTAAAATGTGGTTGTCCAACATAGATTAGCCTAGCACATAGCATATCTGTCACGATTCTGAGGCTGAATACAAAAGCAAACTAAGGCTGGTTGTAGTGAACACAAAGTATTTGTTTCTTTGGTGAGATTAAGGGTGATCTGGAGGCTAGCTGAAGTCTGGGGTTTGAGTCCAGGGGTGAAGGTGGTAGAGGAAAAATAGTATGGAGAGCTGTCAAACAGGCGAATCTGGTGACAGAGGAAACCATTATGAGTTTGGCAAGAAGGCTAGTAATCTAAAGACTACACTGGCTAACTAGTTCAAAAGAGCTGAAGCAAGGTACACTACATACTGTGTGTGGTGCAACGATCCAGCAGGGAATGGATGTCAACAAGACTTCTTAAAGTGGTGAGGTGCAGTCTTGATTGAACAAAACCCAACAAGCACACCTCACTCACACCAAGAAGTTGAAACAAAACCACACAATCACACAATGACACAGCAACATGAATCAAAGTACAGGAAAGGAGGACATTGACAGAGTTACTGACCAAGGCTTGCTCAACTGTTATTGGAGCACAGAGCAAAAAGGGGTGGGGCTTAGCCAAGGTCAATTATAAGGTTCCATCTGAGTATTAAATTTGTATAAAATCTGTAAATCATAATAATAATGATTATAAGAACCCACTTTCTACTTAGAATTGTAAGGTTCTATGCTGTTCAATAGTGGTTGACCAATATGGATTTTTCAATGAGTGATGCTGATATTTACTAGAGGGCGGGGCTGATGGATGATATATAATGCTGATATCAAGACAAAGAAAAGTCATGTTTAATTCCAGTATTTCATGCACATCTAATACAATAATAATACAATCTAATATAAATGATTGTTTAGATAATTTTTTTATTAATTAATGAAATATAAAAATACATTGGGCTGTAGATTTCAAAATGTGACTGGTATTTAAGGGAGAGCTATATACAGTATTTTACCCAGCAAAATACCAGATAATCAGCTGGATTGATTGGTTCATCACAAATTTTCAAACAACAGTTTAGTCATAATTTGTTTTATTTAAACCATAAAATGAGTGTTTCAAATCTTTGAAGTATTGAGTAGTTACAAAATGAGTAGTTCAGAAAAATGAGTAGTTCAGAAAAACCTCCCATAATAAATGCATTATTCCAACAAGGTTAAGACGACTGTCACACCATATAAGTAGCTATAATTACCTTTTTTCAACTAAATTATAGTTGATATTGAATTTTATTCACATGTAATTGCAAGTGATGGTGGGTTTGCAGTTTGGTGACACTAGCTGTTTTTACCAAATTGAAGATATCGTAGTTTTGGCGATAAGCAGTAAACCTGAATCAAACTTTATAGCCAGAGCCTGATGTGGACCAAAAACTTTCCTCGTACCCTAATTCAACACAACCCTAACCACAACATAACCCTAAATGGTAAATGGACTTAAAGCGCCTTTCTAGTCTTCTGACCACTCAAAGCACTTTTTTACACTACATCCAACTTTCACCCTTTGACACACATTCACAGCCCATCGAACAGAAACTGATTCATTCACATTCACATCACAGTATTTCAACATGCAGCAGGGAGGAGCTGGGGATCAAACCAACAACCTTCCAATTAGTGGATGACCCGCTCTATCGCTGAGACACCTCTTTTGCAGTAGGAGTGCCCAATACGAAGTAAGGGTACTTATGTGGACAAAAATCTCAGTCACTGATTAGAAGTAATTATTACAGCTTCTGAATTATAGGACAACCATGCAAAATAAGCTTGATATGCAGGCTGAAATTCTCTCTTGTTTTCACTTCATTATTCAGTCTGACAATGTGTTGAAGTCAGCTGTTTTCTGTTCAGCTCTACCAGTAGTGACTGACGTATCTGTACTGTCATTTTAATTTTCAGTCGAAGACTACCAGCAGTGGTTGCTAGGGTTAGTTAGCTCAATGTTTATCATGTCTATCAAAAAAGTATGTCAAGTGCTGCAGTTTCTATATGTTGACTTACAACAACCTATACATCTGTGTCCATCTCAGCCACAGCCATACACCATTTGTGTTGTTGTTTTACAGTTTAAGGTGATGATGACCTTATTCTTTATCCCACCTTCAAGGCTCTGATTGACCAACTGGAGAATACAGCTGTACCTGCTGGACGCCTTCACTTGCAGCCCTCATATAAAAGAGGATGTGGAAAGTATTAACAAGTGTATAGGTCAGCACCTTTTAGTTCAGTCTTTGATCAAAGGCACCGCTGTGAAGTAAAAACCCCAACCCGTATTCCCTGATGTCCACAGACGATTCTAATTACGAAGGCGTTCTTTTCCATGCAAGAGGTCATTAATAATTTAGAGGGTATTTGCATGCACTCACTAATACAAGGCCTACTATGTCCTGCCATTAGTGCCTAAGTTGCAGCAGTTTGTTTTTGACTGTGTGTAAAATTTGGATGCAGTAACACACCCTTTTCTCTTCCCTTATTGACTGGTTTCTTCATTACTCTCTGAAGTTGGAAAAAAAATTATTGGTAAACTAGTAGTCTCTCATCCAGCAAATAAAAAAATGCAGTATTAGGGTAGTAGGTAGTTGGAAGGAAAACATAGGGTTGTGGCTACATATCTACTTGCAGTTGTAAAGAATTTACCCGGATACGGACTGAGTGAACCATAGAGCATGCTCACCAGAGGCCTCTGACAGCCAAGCTGGCTAAGTTCCTGAAATTCCCAATTTTTTTATTCACTTTGCTTGGGTTGTGGCGCTTAACAGAAAAATGTTCGATGAGAAACATTTTTCAAGGTTCCGACATGTCCTGGAAATACTGGAAATCGTGGAAGACTACTTTTGCAGGCCACGGAAACACCTGGAAATTGATTAAAATGACCAAAAATCCTGGAAATGATTTATGTTGGCACTGAAAATGTTAATTGTATTTTATCCCCTCCTTCGCCTACTTAAACCTGGGTGCATATTTTGTGCAAGTTTACTACTCAGTCAGAGTCTTGCATGCACTGATGTGCACTCTGTTTGTTCTCGCCTGCTGAGAACATTTTCTAAACATCATGTATCTTCAGTGATAAATATATAAGTGAGTATATTTCATGTCAGGGGATAGTTACAACACATAACTTGGTAAATAGTAGCCCTGGTAGTTACTCCTATGGTACACCAAGATAGTGTATCCTACACTCTGCAAGGTAATCAAAAAGCAGTTGTGCAGTATGCAAAATGTATGTGGTGTACATTGTTTTCTTGCAAGGCCATCAGAATGTGTTAGCATGTGGCCTGTATTTCAGTGACAGTGATTAAGATCCAGCAGCAAACCGAGGGGACAAAAGGCAGTTGTAGAGTCATTGCTTAAAAGAGATTGTGCTGCCTGAGCAGGTGTATCCCAGGGGATACTTACCCATACATCTTTATAAGCATCAGTGCACCGGGGCCTCCAGTCTCTGTGTGCCGCTTCAGATTGAACTGAATAAACAATGCTGTCCAACTTCAATTCATTGCAGACCAAACCCTGATGATGATTTTTTATCAAAATGTAGTGGAAATAGCATAAAATGTAGATAAGTAAAGTACAAGTACCTCAAAATCATATTTGCTTACAGTACTACTTAATGTATCACACTCCACCATTGGTTATTCTAAATTTTGACACTAAGATTTCATTGACTGGAATACATATATATTAGTTAGAAATATCTGTTATCAGCTTCCTTGATTACTAATAATCAGTATCTGTATCAGCCCTGAAAAGAAATTAACATGTGCAAATTCTGTTGAGACAGACAAGTTATCTTTTTTTTTTTTTCTTCTGAAAACTATCAACACAACACAGCATGTGAGGACACAGGGTGCAACATGTTTGCCTCTGTTTTCACAGTTACAGTGTGTTTGTTAAATTATATAATCAGGAGGTGAGTAGAATCTCCCAAGGTGGTTGATGGGTTATTACAGTATGTCTTCTTTTGTGGTACTTGGTAACTCAGCAGCAGCTCTGGAACTATGTCTGTATCTTGATTACTAACCTAAAATGTACAATAATACTGATAGTAATTCATGGTAATATTTTTACACCACTATCTTATCTTATCTTATCTTATCTTATCATATCTTATCTCTTACAGATTTGTACTATGCATTAAAAAGGGTATTACTGTACTTAAATATGCTTTGTTGAAAAAACAACCACATTTTGAAGAAAGTTAAAAGATAAAAGCAACATATAATCACATCTTAAATTAGGTAATGTTAGCAAAATGCTAGCTAACTAGCTAGCTAATCTACATCAATTATCAGCTAGGTAATTAGTTAGCGTTTTCAACATTAGCTATCAGATATAACTAGCTAGCTAAGGATTAATGTAGATTAGATAGCTAAAATTGACTGAGGTTCTCACTGAGGCTTGCTCAACTGGAGCACTGAAAAAAAGGGAAAAAGGAGTCGGACTTTTGGGTGTACAGGGTCAATTGCCTGTACACCCTGAATATTAGACCAAGGAGAAAATAAATTATTATCTTTTAGATTTTATATAATAATAAAGGAATTCGGTCTAGAACTGCTCTTTTTGAAAAGTGTCCTGAGATAGCTTCTGTTATGAATTGGCGCTATACAAATACATTTTGGTCGACTGATAATTTAGCCAACAATTTGGCGGCTTGTTGTCTG
The DNA here is from genome assembly GCA_019097615.1 of Morone chrysops. Lineage (NCBI taxonomy): Eukaryota > Metazoa > Chordata > Actinopteri > Moronidae > Morone > Morone chrysops. Next base: position 383,164 of record JAGRRF010012893.1, read on the forward strand.
TAAAATCCTTACTGAAAATCAAATGTATTGCATGTTGTAGAGCTAGCCTGATGTTAGGTTCAGTTCAGACATACCAAACAAAGTTTGAGGTCATGTCTACGTTGCATAAATTGTCCACCAGAGAGCACTAACATGCTGATTCTTAAACTATAAATATCCTGCTTAGTGTGAATCTCAGTCAGAATTAAAAAAACAAAATACAATTCTGAGTGATCTATATCAAGACTATTAGGCTCCGAGCTATATTACAGATATTTTAACTCCCTATGAGCCAGCTCACTGCCTTAAATCCTCGGGCGGGGCCCTCCTAACAGTTTCAAAGTCAAGACTAAAAAAGGTGATCGTGCCTTCAACATAAGGGCCCCTCGACTTTGGAACGCCCTGTCTGAGGAGATAAGGTTTGCAGGATCGGTAAATTCTTTTAAATCACAATTAAATCAATTAAAACCCATTTTTATAGACTTGCCTTTATGTGATGTGGTCCTTTATGTTTATTTGTACTCCAACCGTCTTTGAGTTCTGTTCTACTTATTTAATTTATTTCAATTATTCCATTTCTTTTTTTTCGCCTACTTTATTTTATTCAATCTCTATTATTTCACCTACTTTATTAATTTGTATCATTACTTCTGTTATTTCAACTATTTCATGCAATTTATTTTATCGTCCTTTGGAATTGTAAATTGTATTCTTGCTGTGTTCTGTCAAAGCACTTTGTAAACCATGTTTTTAAAAGTGCTATACAAATAAAGTTATTATTATTATAATTATTATTATTATTATACTATTTCTTTATTTGAATGATTATTTGATGACGGCTAGTGTGAGCCACAGTCTCTGCTTCAGGGCCATATACGTCCACATGTATGGATAACAAGTGCAAGTATGACATTGGTGTAATAGGAGCCTATCAGTGAGGGAGGAGGGCGCGTGTGAAAGACCGCTAGCTCTCCTTGAGTTTCACAGATTGTGATATCAGCAGTGGGAAGCTGATACGGTGTGTGTGCAGGGTAATAGTGTTGGCTCTGCCCAAAGGGAAGGATTGCGTATCGCAGTAATGAATTGCGAGAGAGACAACCCTGTGGGGTCCGCTGCCTCATGTGAGCATACATAATTGATATGTATTGTGTTTTCTTTAGGCACAGTGACTGGCTAATTGGCAGATGGATAGCTAAATTCTAGCTTCATTGGAGACCAAGCCATCAAAACTGCACACTCTTCTACACTAGTCTGTCCTAGTCTGGTTCTTTGTGGCCCCATTTTGTCTTTAACTGTTGTTGCCAATGTCACATGAGTTTATTGTATCTGTTTGTTTCTCCCTATTGGGGACAGCATGACCCTAAAAAGTGTGATACCCTTATGTAAAAAGAAAGAAAAATTCAAAAGTTTTAACCAAGCTGCATTGGAGAAGATGACAACAAACCTAGCTCATGTGTCAAAAAAATGCACATACATCTCAAGAGCCCTTTTTCTGTAAACAAGTAAGTTTCTGCAAAAGTTTCACTCCAATAAATAGGGCTAGTTGCAATGGGCTTCATGTAAGAACTACTTAAATGTGGAAGTTGTTCTTTCACATTTAAGTAGTTCTTACATGAAGCCCATTGAGTTGTCTGGGTCTTCATCAATAGCAGTATTCCCTGGCTCATGAACAGCTATGAGTGAATCACCATAGCCACTTCCACCCTTAAGTCTATTAGGTCTAGTTTTAATATGGGAAACAATAGAAATCTAGAAATTGATACTGATTCATCATTGTAGACTGACCACTGTGGCAGAGTCTCTGAGCTGCAGTTGTAAGCTTTGCAGCAAGGTTTTATCTGTCAGCAGAGGTTTGGCCTTTCTTATCAGTATTTCAGTTACAGCAATTATACAGTGACAGCAGCAAAGAACACTGCAAATTAAGAGCCGTGTGTAAAGTTACGGTGTCCTTTCAGCACCTCAAACACTGCCATCAGATATTTCAGTCCAGTCTGGCTTTGTGATGCAATCAGTGACCCTTTTGCTGAGTTGACAGTGTTATTACCCTGTAACAGTTCCTCCCATATAGCATTCATTCTGGCCCAGTCCACAGGGAGGGATTGCAGTTAAAAAATATGTTTATTGGTTTCTTCAGCCAGTATTTCCAGCTCACACATTCTTTTACACTCTACTGCTCTCTAGAGCCATGCAATATATGTCTTACATATCCCAGTATGCAGCGCATTCAAGTTGACTCAGCTGCAGCTTTGCTCGTCCAACACGTTCTCACTCCTAGCTTGTCAAATACTGCCGCTTGGTCAGTGGCTTTCCATTTCAGAATATCATTTTTATAAGTGATACAAAGCGGTGTGTTTCTCTGCCTTAAAATCTCCTCTAAGTTGCCTCTTACTGATTGACTTCTGCCTGGTGCCACAATGTTGATGTAGTGGTATTTTATTTTGGAAATTGACTGGATTCTCTTTGCCATTTTTGTGTCTGACTTCCTGCCAAGACAGACAGCTGCTCTGTGCTGCTTGACTCGAGTGGGTCGTGGCTACTGTCAAAAATAGGCCAGCAGTGTATTTGGCACAGAGTGGACCGGCGCTTCCAGGACGCTTCCAGGATGTGGTGCAGCGCTTTTGGTAGCATTGCCTAGAACAGGTGCGATCAACTCTGACCATTGCTGCACAGCAGGATCGCGTCATGACGGGTGATAGTTAACGGAGGGCAGTGTGATGTTCTGACACTCTTTGCTCCGGTGCTGACTGTCAGTGAACTTTCGATCCAGATGATGATCCAACTTCCTCTACTGCCATCCGCTGTGATCTACTCTTGGGCTGACAGTGCTGTAAGCCGCCCTGCTGTCAGGTTCCTCTGGCTTGTTCTGGTGGTTGGATCCTCAGACTTCAGGTTAAGAACCTTACTTCCTTAACCAGATGATATTACACTACATTAAGAGACATTCCTTCACTGTCCATTCTAGTTGTCTGGACTGCTCATGGTGTGAACAGCAGAGAAGGTAATTGACAACAGACACATGCATGTGAATCTGTGTCAGTTCCTCCTTCCTAGTTTGAGGCAAAAAACTAAATAAAACAACAAAAACGCACCGCTTAAAACACAAGGAGTGTCTGCAGAGTGAGTTTCTCAAGTGTTTGGCATCATGGTATTCAAACACTTTAAAGCCAATTACTGTAAAGCATTTCCCGAGGACACACACAGCTGTGAGTCAGCATGGACCCTCAAATCAAATTTAAAACTTTGCGCCACACTACACTTTACAGCTGCAATGAGAACAATAAAGGAAGCAAGCAACCAGGTCAAAGTAATAACTATCACATCCCACAGTACAACTCGCATTTGCAATTTGATGGAGCCATTTCACTGAAGCACCTCGCAGTGTTGAGAGGAGGCATACATTTTTAGCAGGGCTGGAAAACAAAGATGTTAACATGGCATTGTTACTGTGGGGAGATAAGATTGTGTTCACAGAATAATACACTCTCTTTGTGCAAGTTTTGATGAGAAGCTAGGTGGTGCAGTTCATTTCAAGTCCAGTTCATTTTAATATTTCATATTGCGTTAAATCTGACTTTAATTACTCTTTAAAGACAAACATTACAGACGGTGCTGATGTATGTTGATGTTTAATCCATAAGGCTTATAACAAATTCTCAGTCTCTCTGTAGTGAACATGTTGGCTTAGTAACTGAGTCCTAATACAGAAACTAGTGATTACAGTATACAGCCCTACTGAAGTGTTGTATATGGATTAATAACTACTTGGCTATTTTGCCAGTCTGTCTTAAACTGATGATTTAATAGTATAAATTCACAAGTAACAGCTGGTTTTTTAATGATATGCATGGTCAAGTCAGGGTAAAGGTCAGGGTTTAAAGCATTAATTCCATCAATATGACAACACTTTTTTGTTTTCATTCACAATTTTTTTTTCAGTTGCTTATCTTTTCCCTTTTTTTGCAATCACTGCTGCTGTCAGAAGCCATGTTTCCATCCAAATGTATTGCAAATTTTAACTAAATATTAAGTAATCCAGCTAAACAAAATGTGAATGAATATTGTCATTATGAATCATTATGTGATTATTAGGAGTTGGTTCACAAAATAAGCAGTAGGTAGTGCCAATTTTCCAGTCAGAGAACCAGAAGAGGAGGGCACAACAAGTAATAGTCATTAACATCAGTTGAACATCAAATGATGAAAAACAATGCACAAAACAGGATGGAAAAAAATAATAATTCTGTTCACGCATTAATGTGAGGAAGGTTTCATCAGATCTATGTGGAGAGTCGTGTCACTGTGGTGAGGATGTATGTGCTGTCTGTAGACTTTATGACTGTCGTATTAATGGAATTAGTGTTTAAGTAGAATTAGTCATTAAAAAGCATCAACAACAAATTAATACTAAAGACTATGTCTGAACCAAGAAACTTGCAGATATACCGGCTTATTTTGGTTTTATTTAATTATTCTTGTAGCTTTGTCTATCAGTTGTATCAATTATGATTATATTGTAGTCACCAAGTTAATTGTTTAGATCTGGAACAACGGTGGCATCACCACAGCAAAGCCTGGCTGAGAGAGTCTATCTATGGATGTTTACAGTTTTTTTACTATTCACTTTCAATTTCTCTTCCAAATAACTGGAGGTTTCTTTCCAACCTGTCTGATTGTCAGACTGCTCATGTCTCTTGCTCCATCTGACTTCTTTACAGTGATGTCAATGTCTTTCCAGATCTCAATTAACTTGTTAAGTACATATGAGGGATGAGCCAAAATGTTCCAAGCTGAGAAGGGTTCTCTCATGATTAAAGCAAGAATACAGAACTAACAGAGCTTCCTGTTCGACCTGTCAAAAACACAACGATCCCTCAGAGAAGGCCGAGAGCTCAGGATCAAGTGAAAACGATTGGGCAGTGTGTATAGCCTCATCAGAGTTGTGAGGATCAAGGTGAGCAGTTCTGGCCAAATATTTCCCCTGCAGCGCTGTCACTCATTACAGCTCCACACCTGTCCCATGACTCAGAGGATCACATTAGCAAGAGCAGAGAGGGGATGGGGTTGGCCAAAGACATAGTCTCATCTTTGTTTTAATCATCGGATGGAGTCTGTAATTGCTTTTTACCCAGGTTTGACGTGTCCGACATGCCGAATGGGTGTGACCAGCCGTTTGCTAGCTTGTGTAACCACAAAGCAAATGGGCTGCTCGACTTTATCTCTGCTTTACTCCTGCTTCCAAGGTTGATGAGTCCCTGTGGTTTGATCTGTCATCTCCACACCCATGTAGATTCATTTTGTTACATGGCTAAGGTGTTGCTGTAGCCCGTACCGACCACAGCTGTTTTATGGCTGTACTCAGCCTCCCAGAGATGGAGAGGTGGAGCTGTTTACAAAGCAGAGATATCCTCTCTGGAAAGCTGTACCTCAGTCATCTACAGGCTACGGCTTCACCTCCATCATTATCTGCTTTTAACCTCACCTTCTTTCTCTCATCTTTCTCATTTAGAAAATTAAAAGAAAGGGCGACACTAGAGTAAATCAGAAATGTGAGTGTAATGTAGACAGGGCGTTTGTGCCTGGGGAAATTAACCTGCTGTTCGTTCGCACTATTTATCAAGGAGCTTGTCACTCTTTAAATCTTTGCCTCTCCATTTGTCGCTGTTGTTGCTGTTATCACTGTTCGCAAATGCAAAAGCACCACACCTGTGTAAGTGTATAATCACCTGATAATATGAATTTTTGTGTTTTTGTTACCTTAGAATGAGCCTTTATGTCTACAGAAGAAGCGGATCCTCTTTTATGGTGTCTGCCATGTAGAACAGACAAACCAAACACTGGCTCTACTTTTTTTTTACGTTTTCAAGTAGTATCTACTCACTTGTTGCAGATTGAAAACAGTTGGAATTGCAGAAATTTTCCTATATCATAATACTGGGATATTTAATTGCATATGCTGTTATAAAACATTAATTCAATTCAATTTTATTTTATTTGTATAGCGCCAATTCATAACAGAAGTTATTCAATTCAATTCAATTCAATTCAATTTTATTTATATAGCGCCAATTCACAACAGA
>JAGRRF010012893.1:466982-478230 GCA_019097615.1 Morone chrysops
TTCAGATTCAGCTCTAAATGATTCAAATTCAGTTTCTACTGACACAAATATCAGCCCATATCCCACCTTCATAGTTGGAAGATGGTAAAAAGTCCTGTTCATTTTCTTTCACTTTATAAGCACTATGACCATTGAAGCATGTAAAGTAACTGTATGCTGTGATCATTTGTTCCCAAATGCTACAACAAAGCATTTTTAATTTCCATCTCTGACTGCAATATCAGATATAGGGCCTATAGGGCCATAGCTATGATGATTCCAGTATTTTTGGACTTGGACTTTGGATTTATAATTTGCTCATTTTACTTTTTTTTACAGATTCGGAATTTCTCTACCAGAATCATGATTTTATCCCCAGTTGTGTGTAGAAAGCTTTGAAACAGCATTAAGATCTTTATGTTTAAGAAATTCCTGTAAAATATAAAATGTGGAGGAAATGTAGTTGAATAGTTTACTACAAAACAATAGGAGACATCCAGGTACGTTAGTTTTATGGGACTTGGACTCATGAATTCAGTATTTCTATAATCCTGGCTCATAGGCATTGTAGTATTTAATAAATAATCTGATAATAATCTAAAACCCATGTCCTGTGCCTGGTACTCACCAGTACTGAGTACTGGCACTTCTGATTTATGTCCATGAGTATGTTTACTTCGTATTGGGTACTGCCACCACTAGTGGGCATGGTCAACAGTATTTTTTCCAAGGGTTATACAATAAAAGTTGTAAAATAATCTAAAAATAACCACTTTAAATGCTGCGATGACCCAAACTCCCCTTGCAAGTGTAGTTTTTGGACCTCTGTGTTTCTAAAAACCTGTATACAGCAATGTAGGTGAGGTACTCCTAATCGACTGCATAACTGCATCTCTGTGTAAACACTAATGTTAAGAAAACAACACTAAAAATTAACTTTTTTAAAAGGCTAAAAAACTCCAAAAGAGTTAAAGTTAGTGTTATGTTGTGCCGAATGAGGCTACTGGCATTGGTCCAATGCAGGCACTGGCCATGGCCATAACATAAATCTACAGTATGGTTACATAATCAAGTAGACTCCTATGTCGATGGACATTGAGGTAATCAATCAGGTGTATACTGTCAAATGGCTAACTTTTGCCTAACGTTGTGATTTCTGGCTCTAGAAACTGCAAAGATGATGCCATGCCAGGGAAATTTTATTCATTATTTAGGTTTTGTTTTTGTTTTTCTGTCGGCTATGATACCATAGTAATTGCTGAGATCTCACAATGATATATGACATCGCCAAAATAAGTCCAAACTTAGCGGTCAGATGAGCAAGTTGCCACTTTATCTAGGGGTAAAACCAAAAGTGAATGTAAACCTGTTATGTCAACGCATTCTCTTGGTCAGTAGCCCTCCACTTCAAAATGTGTACTGTAGTATCCTTCTAGAGTAATTTCTGGATGCGTTGGCACGGAAAATACTCAACATTCACAACTTCCGGTCAAATTAGCACTAATAAATATGCCACACTTATAGACTTTCACAATAAAGCTTGCCTGGTTGACATTGTGAAATGGTCGCAGTTTGGTTAGGATTAGGCACAAAAACTATTTAGGATTAGAAAAAGATTGTTGATTAAGTTGCATACCTGATATAACTTTAGTATGTTACATTACAAGTTAACTTACATATACTACTTCAAATAAATTGTTTACTTTTGGTTTCACATGGGACATGAATTTGATACGGCAATTTAGGCAGTATCGGCTGGATTAACTATAATCATAATTACGATCACATTTGCTCTCTCTTCAGATAAGTTTAACTCGTGGTGGTATGCTTAAAATAGGCAACATACTCTTACTATCATTGCTTTCTGAGATCTCAAAATGTACTTTGGTGACTAAGTGTATTAACTGATAAAACTGATCAAAACTAAAAAAAAAGAAAAAAAAAACAATACAAATTTGGAATAAACACCCTAAGCTCTGGGATATCCTTCCATAACAGTGCTACTTATGGCTGCTATGTCACTATTATTCTCTTTGTTTTATACCATAACAACATTCTCTGTTGATGCTGCCAGTCCAGGCTTTAAATTTACTTGTCGAAGTTTCTCCATGTGATTGTCAGCAGAATGTCTAAAATGTAAAATGGCATTGCTAAGCATCCCTTGTCACTTCATGTCTGGGAAAGATTTTCACCCAAAAGGGTGGCTTGCAGCCCCACCGCTCTGTCAGGGGGGAGGGAAGTGTCTTTGTTGAAATGCTGGTGTTCTTTGAAAGCGAAGCGGCCCCATAGTACTGCTGTCACACCGTAGAGGAATCTAAGAGACTATTCAGAGCACTAAGCAAGAAGGTTAATTAGCCAGACAATAGAAAAGCAATTTCATGATGTCACTTCTGCTTCCAACTGAAATTATTAATCTTTTGAACAGAGCCTCCTGGAAGCAGGGTTCAGACATGCCTCACGAGAGAGAGAGAGAGAGAGAGAGAGAGAGAGAGAGAGAGAGAGAGAGAGAGAGAGAGATAGATAGAGAGAGAGAGAGAGAGAGAGAGAGAGAGAGAGAGAGAGAGAGAGAGAGAGAGATGGAGAGCTGGGCAGACACTGAGCCACCACTGAACTAGCTGAGGGGTTATTAACGGGAGAGCGACGGGGCTCTGGAATGACTGCTAGGGTGTTTTCTTTCTGTTCTTTCTGTTAGTTAGCTGAATAAGCTGATCTTTACCCCGAGTGGCTCTTACGAAAATGCCTCCCTGTCACTTTTGATAAATGAGATCGGTGTAACTAGAAAAATACATGCAGCCATGCGGGAGAACTCGAAATGGCACTGCAGCACAAAGCGACACATTCCAAAGTATAGTGCTTATGTCTCAGAACAGTGTGCAATGTCAATATGGGGGCCTGGGTGTGTGAGTGTCTGTTAGGTTATGATTGACACAATTGCAAACAAGGACTTCAGCATCCATTTATGTCTTTTCTTTCTCTAAAAAGGTATTACAAAATGTATCATATAGGTAAACTGAGATAAAGTAATGTTGTAATATACCAAGGACTTTTTCTCTTGGAATTAGTTGATATTGTGCCATAAATCCCTACTTGGATTCATGGAACACTGACCCAGAATGTGAAAGTGAAATGATCTAAACTGCTGAATGTTTTATGAGATTTCTAAAAAGTGTAACTGTTATCTTTAGTTTATCCTTAACGGCAGGCTTTTAAGCTCTGTGATTGTATGTTGCTCACTGAAATGTTCCTTGAGAGTTATAATTTTATGTCTATAGGCTTACCTATGACATTTTCTAACAGAAAATCCATCCAAGCCTTTGCTTCAATTTAATTTTATTTGTATAGTACCAATTCATAACAGATGTTATCTCAGGACACTTTTCAAATAAAGGTGGGGGTCAGTCATTCTGCAGACATATAGCCATTTTGAGTTGCCAGTGGTGGACTGCTGTTTTGGCTGTTTTAGGGGCAGGGGTCAAAAAATTAAAAAGGGCACCAGTTAGGATTAGCATACTGAAGGGCACTTTATCACATTTTAATAGTTTTAAGTTCAATTAACTGAATGAAATTGGTACAAATAACTAATGGTAATAGTTTAGCCAAATAATGTTAACAATAAATACTTGAGTTACTTGTACTCAAAGAAAATATTTTGTTATTATTAAATTGTTAGAGGTAATACTTTTAAGGCAATTGGTTTCCTCAGACTATGTGAGTTGAACTAACTCATCAGGTTTAAGCTAATGTCACATAAACTTTGATTTTGGAAGTGATTGTACCGTTCAAGGAAAACAAAACTATAATATTCATAAAATAAAACAGATTGTTTTGTCTATTTTTGTAGATAATATATACAAAATTCACTACTGCTACTAGATGTTGTACTGAAGAACAAGCATCTCAGCCCCAAACAATGGGTGCTACAGCATACAAGACTTCATTGACAAAACCAGTCATTTTACCTCGCAGATAATCGTAAAACACACTGGACAGACACAAAATAAACCTTACTAAAACTTCTCAGTTTCAGTTTCTCTACTCAGCTGTACCTGGCTATGTCAATAAACCACAGAGAGGCAGAGGGAGGGTGACACCATGACTCCACTATATCTTTACATTCATAATAGTTGTTTGCTGATATATTAACATTAATTATATAACCTAATTACACTGGATTGTTTCCCTATTTCTAGCCAATTAATATTTTCTGTAAATAATGTGTGGTTTCTAGAGCATTGCATGTTTTGTATTTTTACTGTTAGTTCTAAATGTTTAAGCTGTTTATTTATTCTGTATATTGTGTTAAGAATTACTGGTATAAAGAGATGCAGAAAAATATCTGTCCAACAGTGTTTGATAATATTTTGGATGTTAGAACCCAAAATACATCTATGTGTTTTTTCTAAGCTAATGTTGCCCAACTGTTATACTTGCAATATATAACAGACCTGTCATTCTTTCCTTATCTAGTCTCTTCTCTAAACCTCCGCCACCTAAACTACAGCTCCTCTACACAGGTCACACCCTCTCAGGGTAACACTCTCACTGTCTCAATTAAGCCCTGCACTCTGCATTCATCCACTAAAGTGCAAACTCAATTTAACATCATGCAGACTTGGCAGCCCTCTGAATATGACATACAGATTTCTGCCCCAAAAGCTACTTAGAGCTGTTCGTAAAACCCAGCGTGGCAGAATGCTAAGAGGAGGTAGTCTGCCATGTCTCGGAGATTAGATTAAATATCAGGGCCCTGATTCTGCTTGTGTAGCTCCTCTCCTGCAGACAAACGTTTCAATATGCCGACTTACACCCAAATCTTATGACTGTGGATGTGATAAGTCTGATTGTCACATCTGAGCTGAATCCTGACCAGCCCTAATCCTCATTGCAGCAGAATATACAAAAAGAAAACAGGTGTATAGTGTATAAAAGTGTCATATAACCTTTATATTCTGCTTAATATTAGCAGATATTTAAGGTGTAAAGAGTGTTTAAATCTTCACTGTGGAGGAAAAGCCCCTGAAACCGCACTAATCATGACACTCCAGCTCCCCTATTTACTAGTAGTGGAAACTCGAGGAAACATTCGATCATTAGGGGAGAACAGAATAAGATAGTGGCTGGGTAAGGGAAGGCACCATGCCCAAGGCAAGAGGAGCCATTAACTCAACATGCTTACATATGGTATATGCAGCAGCGCATTTTTTCTAAACAGCTGGTTTTCCCCTGTGATCTGATGCCTTTGAACGCTGAGAGGATTTTAGCTGTTAAAGAGATAAGACGCAGTGAATTACCACATGAAAAGCTTTTTTGGGATCAAAAGTCTGCTATGGTTGGGCAAATGTAATTGGCATAATTGCTTATGACAACTTCACTGATAGAATTTTAGTGTATACAGTCTTTTAGTTTTAGGAAAACGAGATGGTTGTAGAGTATATACGTACTAGGGTTGGGGTTAGGCCGCATTCTATCAAATATTAAGTCCTTTTGAATGGCTCATCAAATCAAATTAGGTTCAGCTTTAAACATTTGTAAGTAACTAAAGTAATAAAACTCAAATTTCAATGTTGATGTCGACACCTTTTATTGACTGGGAAGGCTGCAACATGAAAATGATAATATGAAATGTTTAAAAATGTTTCTGACATACTAAAATAACAGCAAGATCCTTTGGGAGACCCAACAGTTCCCACCATGAGCAAGCACTTGTCGACGGCGGCAAGGAAAAACTTAATTTTAAGAGGCAGAAACCTCGGACAGACCCCTGCTCTAGGTTGGTGGCCGACTGCCTCGACCAGTTGGGGTTAGAGAAAGAGGGAAGAGAGATAACAACAGAAGGACAGAGACAGAGACAAATGTGCACAGCAACAACAGTAGCAACAACTACACTAATAGTAGTGACTGATGATGATGATGAACATGAAGAAGATGACGACAACAGCGATGGGGGACAATGATCAGTGACTATAGTAATAATAGTAACTGTAGTAATAATAATAACATGATAATAACAAAAATAATATCAGTAATATTAGCAATGGCAGTCAAGCAGGTGGGAGGCTCCACCAGGATCCATTTCAATTCAATTTTAAATTAAATTTTATTTGTAAAGCGCCAATTCATAACAGAAGTTATCTCAGGACACTTTTCAAGTAGAGCAGGTCTAGACCGAACTCCTTATAGCATTATTTACAGAGACCCAACAGTTCCCACCATGAGCAAGCACTGCTTCCATGAGAACCTGCAAGACGAGAAAGCACAAGAACTCCAGGGAAGAAGTGAAGTTAGTAACATGCATTAATGGGACATGAACGTGTGTAGAAAGACACGGAGACGATGAGAGGAGCTCAGTGCATAATGGCAAATCCCCCGATAGTCTAGGCCTATAGCAGCATAACTAAGGGATGTTTCAGGACTCACCTGAGCCAGCCCTAACTATCAGCTTTATCAAAGAGGAACGTATTAAGCCTACTCATAAATGAGAAGAGGGTTTCTGCCTCCCGAATCAAAACTGGAAGCTGGTTCTACAGGAGAGGAGCTTGGTAGCTGAAGGCTCTGGCTCCTATTCTACTTTTAGAGACTATAGGAACCACAAGTAACCCTGCATTCAGAGAACACAGTGTTCTAGTGGGGTAATAGTTACTATGAGCTCTTTAAGATATGAAGGGGCCTGACCATGAAGAGCTTTGTAGGTGAGGAGGAAGATTTTAAATTATATTCTGAATTGTACAGGGAGCCTTCAGACAGTGAGTCTCGGAGGTGTTTGGGGCCAAGTACAAGAACTTCAGTTTAACATCAGAAAATTGCAGCTCATCCAGGTTTTTATGTCCTTAAGAGGCTTGTAATTTGTTAAAAACTTATTAATTTCATCGGGCTTGATTGATAGATATAACTTGGTATCGTCTGCATAACAGTGAAAGTTAATGGAGTGATTCCTAGTAATGTTGCCTAAGGGAAGCATATATAAAGTGAATAGAATTGGTCGAAGCACAGAACCTTGTGGAACTCCATGACTAACTTTAGTGTTTATGGGGGATTCATCATTAACATGTACAAACTGAGAACTGAGATCTGATAAATAGGATTTAAACCAGCTTAGTGCGGTTCCTTTTATGCCAATTAGATGCTCAAGTCTCTGTAATAGGATATGATTGTCAATGGTGTAAAAGGCAGCACTAACATCTAACAAGACAAGTCCATTGTCAGAAGCATTATGAAGTGCATTATTAACTTCAACCAGTGCTCTCTCTGTGCTGTGATGAACTCTAAATCCTCAAATAAGCTGTTGCAATGTAGAAAGTCACACAACTGTTTGGTGACTACTTTCTCCAGAATTTTAGAGAAGAAGGGGAGGTAAGAAATGGGTCTATAGTTGGCTAAAACTGGGTCAAAAGTGGGCTTTTTAAAAAGGGGTTTAATTACAGCTACTTTAAAGGACTGTGGTACATATCCTGACAATTAAGAGAGATTAATCATATTCAGTAAAGAAGTGCTAATTAAGGGTAAGACTTCTTTAAGGAGTTGGGATGGGGTCTAAAAGACAAGTTGATGTTAAAATTCCTTGGAGAGACAGCAATACCTGTTGAGGTCATTTGGTGATTAATTTTGTCTCAATAGTAATAATTTTATCATAAAAGAACCTCATAAAGAGCGTGGTACACTACAACAAACAGAACTGGCTGCAGTGTTTTCCAGGTCGGGTGAGAAAGACTAAGAACAAGGCTTTCAAATGAATTATAATTTAGTTGAAGTTTAGGATCAATAGTGATCAAGTAATAGCAGTGTTGCTCACTTGATTGTTGGGCCAGTCTGTCCACCTTCGTTTCTCCTTTGTGCTTGGAAAGGGAGCAGTTTCAGTTGCTTGCAACCAAGAGTGAACCTATTGTGGCATCACCCATTGGTTAGTGGACTACTGTTTTGAAGCCTCGAGGTTGGCATTATGTCACGTTGTTTTTTTACAGCCAGCAAAGGTGACGTACTGCGAGTCGAGCTGCTCTCATTGGCTGCATAGTTTTGACTGGTCTGTAGCAGGAAACAATAGCAGCTCACCTGGTGACACATGTTGTCATATTACAAATAAACAGTACACTAAAATATGTTTGTGGAAAGATTTGAGGAGTAAATGCAATAACAAAATCTTGCTTCATATTTGATCAGCACTGCCTATTTTGACAGTTTGATCTGAGTTTGATGCGTTGAGCTGGAGGGACTCACTGACTGAACCTGTCAATCATAAGGTAGCCACGCCCTAAAGCATACCCTGCTTTATCGTCTATTTTACTCTAAATGGGATTTTACATTTACCAAATGAACATCATGCTGTATGAAAAATAAATCGAGCGAGAAGTAGGTTAATTTCTCTATAAGACTCTGTAGCCAGCTGGCCATTAGAAGGTTTAAGACACTTACACTTTGGCTTCACTTCACAGTTCTGTAGAAGCTCTGTCCACTATATATATTTCAATGGTTGCAATCTACAACTGCTGGAAAACAGCTGGTTTTCCCCTGTGATCTGATGCCTTTCAGTGCTTAGAGGAGCTGTTCAAAGAAGATATATGAGGCAGTGAATCACCACATGAAAAGCTTTTTCTGGATCAAAAATTTGTATGTGTGATGTAATTGGCATAACTGCTAAACCCCACTAATATAATTGTAGTGCATACAATCTTTTGGTTTTAGAAAACAGAGTAAAAGAAAAATTAGATTACATTAGACTACAGTATATACTAGGGTTGGAGTTTGGTGTCATTATATCAAATGTTAAATCCTTCTGAATGGCTTATCAAATCAAATTAGGTTTAGCTTTAAACATTTGTCAGTAACTAAAGTGATGAAACTCATGTGATGTCATCTCCTTTTGTTAACTGAGAAGACTAGATGCCACCCTAAATCCTAGACACTGGTCCTTAAAGATGTGAATTGTTAGTGACTTCAGCAAAGTGCTATTAGATTCTACAAGGTTTTTATGATTAACTTTGGTTTCATCATAAAGCAGTATAGACGTATTTTAGACTCCCAAATTTCAGTCTACAAAAGGCAGCCTGCCACATACCATACACTTTTAAGAGAAAATTTGTGTTTTGGAATATAAATTGTACACCTTACAGATTGCCCTTCAAAATACACAGCAGTTTTATGGTCTCAACAAATGCTCACACCCCCAGCCCTATCATGATTAAGGCTCTTTCACAGTCTATAGATCATATGAAAACTGAGAGAGATGTGAGAACTGAGGGCATTATGATCCACTCTTTGATCCTTGGAGATATATCCCCATGAAGACTTGAAGACACCAATTACAAACCTGAAAATGAGTCATAGAAAAGGTGACATGCTATCTGTGATATGGAAGATAAATATTGAACCAACAGGGAAACTTCCCACCATCAGCTGTGTACTAATGAGAAGGATTCTTGTTCTAGCAGCAGAAGGACAGGGAGGCACATTATGTGCCGATGTCTGAATCATTACTTCTCATTAGTGTATTGCACACAATGTAGAACAGCAAAACCTACCTGAGCACATGCTGGCTCTGTCATACGGACACAAAGAGAAACAGTAATGTGAGGGAGCCTGAACGACTTTTATCTTCACTGGGTTTAGGATTAAACACATAGGTGTGCTAAAAATGAATGAACAACTCTTGTGCAGATTCATGTCAGAGCTTGGTTCTCATCAAGTTTACAGAGGTACGTAAATATATCCTCCCACTATAAGATTGAAACTCTTACCCCCCACAGCCTACTCACACTAAAGGTAGAAAAATGCTGGAGACATTGTTAGAGCCCAACAACTTTTACCATAACTTCATTCTCTCTCTAACCTTTGTAAAGTAGGTTTTGGTTTTGGAAGTGTGACTTGAAGGCTGTGATTAGATGTTCTCAGAGTATGGCCATGTATGGTGTTAAGTTACTGTCAAGCAATATTAAAGTCCCAGGTGTTGTATGTTGAATACCGTATTTTATTATGTAATTTTGATTATGTGTTTGCGCTCATGGTTTCTCTGAGCTGAACTCTCTGCATATACATACTCTACACAGTGAATATTCCTGACATTTTCCAACATTGGATGAAATGCTACATTAGACCCCCTTGCCACAATCCCAGAGTCAGCCTTTGCTTCCAATACAGAGTTTCATATCTAAAGACTCTTTACTGTCATGATACTACAGCAGAACCAGTTAGAGACAAAAACCTGTCTTTGCTCTGGGTTGTCTTTTTTTTGTGCTGCTAGCAGTTTACTCAGCCAGTTTAGGTGTACTGGGATCCTGTTTTGTGAGGTACACTGTTGCTGTTCCCATTTTCACCCATTTGACTTTTTTTCAGATTAATGTTACATTGCCTGCTGCATTGTTCTGTCAGGACACAGACTGCGGTTCTGTATATTTCAGTTCTGCCACCTTTTCTCCTCTTTGCTATTCAGACAGGTGCTGTCTGTGCAGACTCTATACCCTCCAGAGCTTGCGCTGAAATTAAATTTCAACTTGCACAACACAGTTGGTGAAAGCTGTGAATGTTCAGGAAATTCAATATTGACTTCAATCTTTCACAACGCCATGGAAGTAGTATTAAAAGACCCACATTTCCAACTCTATCTACAGTAACAGTATGGGCCTGCCTGTGTTCAGATAAGTGTCACTGTGGAATGATTCTGCAAGCCGGTCCGAGTCAGGGGCATGAAGGCTGGAGCCTGGCCCCCGGGGTCGGTGCGGTGGTGTCTGTAAGGAGCTGTGATGAGTGTTCACATCAAGGCCTTCACTGATTACTGCTGTCCTGGCTCTGCTATGAGAGAGCCACTTGCATGGCCGTGCATGCTCGATTTGTCAGGAGATATCTCGTTTTGCTAACTCCATGACCTCCACACCATCCATCCTGCACAGCGCGCCCTTGACTTTGACCAGTTGATTTACTAAACGCTTCTCTCAGTGTGCTGCTCTGCTCTCTGTGATGAAACACTTCTATTTGTGTTCCCCAGGCCCTGTGAGCACATTCTAAAGGACTGCAGGTAATTTGCAATGCACAGTATGCTTGGCTGGAGTTTGGAGCAAAATAACTAATCAACAGCACATGAAGTATATTAATAACAGTTTCAGACACTTTGCAGTCCTTAGATACAGTAATAATCTGTGCCATTTCTGCTATGTATTTACAAATGTTTTGCATTTCTCATAAGTCTGGTAGAAATTTATTTGGTGCACAGAAAGCAATGCATTTCAAATAAATAACAATAGTAGGTAGGTGTACATAGAAAACTGTGTAAATGGCATAAGGA
>JAGRRF010012893.1:480735-499549 GCA_019097615.1 Morone chrysops
TAAACCTGTTGAAAAACTGGTTATACTGGTTAGCTCTATCCAGGCTCCCAGATGTCTGCCTGCCTTTCCCTTTCAATCCCGTGATATGTTTCATTCCCGCCCACACGTCCTTCACACTGTTCTGTTGGAGTTTGGCCTCCATCTTTCTCCTGTAGCTGTCCTTGCACGTCCTCATCATCTCTCGGACTTTGTGCTGCACTCTCCTCTGCTCCTCTCTGTCTCCCGACCTGAAAGCCTTCTCTTCTTGTTCAGGAGTGCCTTCAGGTCACTGGTAATCCAGGGCTTGTTATTGGAGAAGCAGTGAACAGTCCGGGCTGGCATGGTGGTGTCCTCACAGAATCTGATATAGTCCGTAAGCAGTCGGTCATGTTATCGATGTCCTCCCCATGTGGCTCACAGAGTACATCCCAGTCTGTCGACTCGAAGCAGTCCTGCAGTGCCTCAGCGGTCTCCTGTGTCCACCTCCTCACTGTCCTGGTGTGCACAGGTTGCCTTCTCACAAGAGGGACATACTTGGGAGTCATCATGACCAGGTTGTGGTCTGACCTGCCGAGGGGGGGAAGGGCAGTGGCGTCATATGCATCCATGGCATTAGCATATCATAAATCCAATGTTTTATTGTCTCTGGTGGGGCAGTCGACATATTGATGGAAGTTATTTAAAGTGTTGTTTAGTGAGGCATGATTAAAATCACCTGTAATGACCATGAACGCATCCGGATGTTCAGTTTGCAGTTTAGCGGTGGCGGAGCTGATGACTTCACCGGCCACTGCTGCATCAGCTGAGGGGGTGATGTAGACAGCGATAACAATGGTGGACGTGAACTCCCTCGGCAAATAATACAGGCGCATTCCCACAGCGAGCAGTTAAATGTCCATGGTACAGAGACGTTCCTTCACACTGACATGTCCGGGATTGCACCACCTCTCACTCACATAAAGTGCAAGCCCACCACTTTTGGAACAGTCTCTTTCTCCACGTACTAAACTGTAACCAGGAACCTCAAGACTGCTGTCCGGGATGTGCGAGTGCAGCCAAGTTTCACTGAAGCAAAATAAGCTACCCTCACGGTATTCCCTCTGGGACTACTCTGGGTTCACCAGCACTGAAAGTTCGTCCATCTTATTCCCCAAAGACCTCATGTTTCACATTATAATCGCTGGGACTGCTGCCTTGTGTCTTCTTCTTTTCTCCCTCCGTTTGGTTCCAGCCCTGCAATCTGGGCGTCGCCTTAGTAACTCCTGCGGGACCGCAGGTCTATCTCCGGGCAGCAGCACAGGCTTACACAGCGCAATCAGCTGTTCATGTGTGTAAACAATGCCCCCCACTACTATCGGCAAAGTTCTCTGTTACAAAAAGTAAAAAAAGTAACGCGGAGAAAGGTAACTAAACTTAGTGCAGTCATTGTCTCAACGTTTATGCACGGATTGTGATTAATTTGAAATACAAGCGAGAAGACTGAAAACAACAAATAAACAAATATAAAAAACACGACAGGAGCCGTGGCTACAAGCTGCCGCCTGAGGCAGCGCCAAGTACCAAAGTAGAGTTGAAAGGTTTCAGCTGTTAGAAATGTCAGAGAGATTATCACATGTGCAAAAGTGCATAAATAAAATTGCAGGTGTGTTGTTGTTGCTACAGTAATAATGGGGTAACCAGGGAGGAGACTACATCATGCATAGTTGACTGGAATGAGTAGTCGCACCTAAACTCCTTTTTTACTTGACCACTGAGATATGCTAATGTATGACTGTCACATAAAAATACCGCTTATCACCGTACAGCTCGCGCTGTGTCTCTGAGTGCTGGCTGTCTAATGCTCTGTACTTGAGTTATTGCACTGTATTCCCTGATCACAGGCTAACATTTTGATTGCAGCATTGTCTACACCTGAGTGCTCTATCCACCTAGAGAAATGGACCTGGGTCATATGACATCCCAGATAGAGGCCGTTTCAGGGTCTCTGGGGAACGATAACTGACAAGTAAGATGTATGCTATTGACAATAGACTGTATACTGTTTTGAGGAAAAGGTCAAAGTCCAGATGCTTTATACATCCAATGGAAATATGGTTATTGTACCCTTATTTCTTATTTCTGCCTGTGAAAGTGTGATTTCTTAAATATAAATTATTTATTTCATAGTTTTGGCCTCCCTTATCAGATGTTTAGATTTCAAATGAGGCACATAAATGTTTAAAGTGATCATTCTAAAATATATTTTTGGGAAATAATTTCAAAATGTAGATTATTTCTAGAAAGACCTGGGCTGGACCACTGGGCATGTGGCTTTATCTCAGATCAGTTCACACCTTTTGCGCCTGAATGCTTTTAAGAGGGGCCATGTTTACTTTAGTTTGAAAGATGATAAAGTTTATGAACATTACTTTTATCTTATCTGTCATTATTTTATTGTTTTTCACACAGGTTCCTTTGTATGACTCTACCATGGACCACATCATCTGCTGCTTGCTGGTCCTGGGAGCTACAGTGATGATCACCCATGCATGCCCCAAGTACTGTGTATGCCAGAATTTGTCCGAGTCCCTGGGGACCTTGTGTCCCTCCAAAGGCCTTCTTTTTGTGCCTCCGGACATTGATCGCAGCACGGTGGAGCTCCGTCTAGGAGGCAATTACATCCTACGCGTTACGCAGCAGGATTTTGCCAATATGACCGACCTGGTGGACTTGACCCTCTCCAGGAACACCATCAGCTACATTCAGCCCTTTTCCTTTGGGGACTTGGAAACACTTCGCTCACTTCATCTGGACAACAACCGCTTGATTGAGCTGGGCCCTGATGACTTGCGAGGCTTGGTCAACCTGCAGCACCTCATTGTTAACAACAACCAACTGGGACGCATCCATGACAAGGCCTTTGAAGACCTGGCACCTGCCTTGGAAGATCTGGATCTCTCTTACAACAACCTGATGTCTCTGCCCTGGGACTCAGTCCGCCAAATGATTAACCTGCACCAGCTAAGTCTGGACCACAATCTGTTGGACTTTATTCCAGAGGGCACCTTCACTGACCTGGAAAGGCTGGCGAGATTGGACCTGACCTCAAATCGATTGCAGAAGCTACCCCCAGACCCCATCTTTGCCCGCGCCCAGGACTCCATGATCCTGACTACACCCTATTCTCCTCAGCTGTCCCTAAGCCTAGGCGGAAACCCACTGCACTGCAACTGTGAGATGCTGTGGCTGCGGAGGCTTGAGAGAGATGATGACCTAGAGACTTGTGCCTCCCCTCCTGGCCTGAAGGGTCGTTACTTTTGGAATGTGAAGGAGGAGGAGTTTGTGTGTCAGCCACCGCTCATTACCCAGCACACCCACAGAATGCTGGTCTTGGAGGGCCAGACAGCCAGCCTAAGGTGCGAAGCAACTGGAGACCCTTCTCCTATCATCCACTGGATCTCCCCTGATGATCGGCTGATTGGCAACTCCTCCCGAACCACTGTCTATGGCAACGGAACCCTCAGCATAACCATCACCACCTCCAAGGATTATGGCACCTTCACCTGTATTGCTGCAAACGTGGCCGGGGAGTCCACCGCCTCCGTGGAGGTGTCCATTGTCCAGCTACCCCACCTCAGCAACGGCACTGGGCAGCCAGCACCGCCGAAGTCCCGCCTCTCTGATATCACAGGGACCAGCAGGATAAGCAAAGGGGCTCCGAACAGCCAACCAGAGAGGATTGTATCTGTCTCTGAGGTGACAGCTGTTTCAGCGCTAGTCAAGTGGACAGTGAGCAAGTCAGCCCCCAAGGTGAAAATGTACCAGCTCCAGTACAACTGCTCTGATGATGAAGTTCTCATCTACAGGTAAACACCTACATATTTTTTGAGGAATCCTGAAGCACAGAATTCTGTCAAAAAATTACAGTTGGTAATTGGTTGATAGATGATTGGGTTAATTAAAGGGATCACTTGTAGTGATAAATTCTCAAACAATAAAGATTTTTAGAGCTGACAGACCCAGAAAATTGGCAGAAATGTTCAAAAAATGACAAGCTGTCTCCATGACAAGTAACCAAAGAATTCTGTTTATTCAGCTTTAATTAGTTCTGTTTCACCTCAATTGAAAGACATTTTGCACAGCAGAAATACTACTGTTTGGAAAGCTGTCTGAAAGAGCTTTCTGTCTAATTTGAAATCACAGCACCCTTGTGCAATTTGGAAATTACAGTTGTCATTATGGCAGTGTCAATACCTTTTCAATGATTTTGCAGCACTAAGTACATCTTGAGGAGAAAAAAATTCATGGCATCTGAATGACTCTCAGCACAAAACTACACACAAAATACAGAATGTTGTTTTGGAGAAGCTTCTGATCTTGAACAAACACAGATGCATTTTTCCTCAACAGTGAATGATGTGTATTTACAGGGTGCAGTGTTTTCACTCAGCTAGACTTCCCAGTGGAATCAGTGTATGGAAGAGTTTCCTGTAGTATTTTACATTGATGTTGGCACATCCAAGGGATCCATCCATCATCTAGTGTCTGTATTGTCCATCAATTTGTTTAACAGCAGCAAAAACAACTCTTTCCCCTTCTTCATCACATTTTTATCTGATGTCTCCCTCACTAAGTACAGCGCTGTGCTGTGTTGGGCTTGGCTGGATTATGCTCAACAGTCCAGAACCAGGGGAATTTCTGTGCACAGGAGGCGGGGGTTCCTGTCAATCCAGCAGCATTTGATGGGGATGAAACTGTATTAGATATAGCTTGAATTCTACCACCACAGCTTCTAAAATGAATGTGAAACCAGCCAGAAAAAAATCCAATTACTTAATGCCATTTAAATCGGTTACTGTTATAAAAAAAAGCAAGATATTTAAGTCTGTAGCCTTAGGTATGTGGCCACCCCTTTGTTGCAATATTTCTCTTCATTATGAAGCATATTTTCCCTCTTTTAACACCCTAATAGTAATGTAGGAAGAATGTTTTTCAGTAATTGTACAGTACAACTCTAGCAAATTGCAATATAATTAATTATATTCAGCATTAACATTTTTTTGCTCTTGCATTAAACATTTTATTTTGAAAATCTGAATATAAATATGTAGAAAGATTATAAATATAGTGGAGACACAATTAATTTTATGCAAATATTTAAATAGCATATTCACCAAGCTGCACAGTACTTATAGAAATGACAGCTGTTGTGGACTCAATTCCTAAGGACCTCATTTGTAAACACTCCATTCATGCGCTACATTTAATACAGAACTAGATGTATAAAAGCCAAACTGAAATGAAAATGTGGGTATCTTTACGTTTTGGATTGTGAAAAAAGGCAAAACAGTGACATAAATGTAAACATCCTCTAATGGCCAACAGAAACGGGGTGGCAGATGATGTTTAATTTTTATTAAAATGTTTTTTTATATGTGCTAAAACTTCTAATATATCCTGACAGTAATACATGAGACAGATAATCTGTGAAAAAATATGGTTCCTCTGGTTCATTCTAGCACTCCCACGAGGTCTGGATGAAAGCAACCAATTAGAGCCATTTTTGGGTTGTGGACAAAACAAGACATTATATTACCTTGGGCTTTGGGAAATCAATTAATAAGATTAATCACGGAAATGATGGGCAGATTAATTGATCATGAAAATAATCATTAGTTGCAGCCCTAATGACAAAGTGCCAAAACTTGATTTCTCAGAAATGTAGCTGAAATAATTGATTGTGGTCAGAACATAAACATATATGATGATTACATTATCCAGGAGACCCCTGTACTCCTGTGTTGAGTAAAATTGTGGAGAGATATACAAAATTTAAATTAAAAAAAATGCAGAAAGAGGAAAAACACTTATGGAACCAGTGATTCTCTGATAATTTGGATTCTAAACATACAAACATCTAAACATGATCAGTAGAACAGTGAAATAAGAGCTTTTGTGTAGGTGATGCAGCTAATTGGGAGTTGTAGAAGTAAAATCAGGAACCTCTGACTGAACTTTGCTGAGCCCCACTGATGATGTCTGCTGAAAATGTCTTGAATTGAATATGAGACAGATAAGAGCTTAACCAACAAGTCCTTAATGCCAACCCTGGAATTTACCTGATCAATTAGGATGTTAGCAAAAGCTGCACCAAATCTAGAGGGATTAAAACAGCTTTCATGCCGGCATGAGAATATGCCTTTTTAAGAACAGTGTGTGCTGTGCTTGGTTCTGAAAGCAGCCTGAAATGTTCCACGCATTGATTCATTAAAGCCGAGCTAAAGTCAGTAAAGTTGAGCAGAGACTGTCAGTAAAAGTTTAGATAAGAATGAAAGTTTGGAAATACGGCCTGTAGCTGCCAGGAATCAAGGGATCCAGACAACTTAATTATTTCAGCCGTGCCCGCTGTTGTGCACAAGAGGTAAGAGTTGTCAGCTGTTTCCTCGTCAAACACTGGAGCTGGAGGACAATGTTATCACTGCTCCGGTTTCCATGATTGGCACATTGTTACTTGAGCTAAGGTTTTATGTGATCCTTTATGTAGGATGGCTGTATGGGAAGGCCTGAGGGCCCAGAAAACTTATTCAAAACAGAATAGACTTTATAAAAATGTGCAGTTGTCAGGGTGAAAAGAAGGTTGTTGTTTTTTTTAATTCCTGAAAAGTGTAGCTAATTTTATGAGATGTTCCAAAGTTTGTAACTACGGTATAATCAGAGCTGGGAAGAGTAGTCACAAATGTACTCAAGTATAACTACTGTTACTTTACAATAACAAGTATTGAAGTAGTTGTTAATGTAGTTATCACAATAACAACCTGCATAAGAGAATAAACATATCTACTGGAGAAACTAGGTGAAAACAAATTTTTTATGTTAGTTTCATTTTTGCTTAAATTATCATACTTGGTTAAAGATAAAGAATTGAACACACAACTGTATATATGGTAATTTTGATAAGTAATTAGTTAAATGTGTAAGACTATATTCCCAATATTATGCTTGATCACATAATTCCTAAATCAGTGGACCCCCACTTGGGGTCACCAAAGCTTCGTGGTGTTCACGAGGCCTTCTTTAATTTAAGGGGTGTAAGAAAACATAAAGAATATACGTGCATACGCAGACTTCCTGCACTGGAAGTTTTTGTTATTGAGTTCACTATTTGGGTTCATTGTACAGTTTTTACTATAACGTGGAGTAAAAAATGTCAGTGATTAGGGGTCATCAGTTTACTGAATTATAGAAAAAGGGGTTCCTTAAGGAAAAGGTTGGGAACCACTGTCCTGAATAGCAATATTAAATTCTGTACTTTTTTTGCAAAAAACTAAAAGTATAAACATTAAGCAATTTGGGGTTCAGTATCTTGCTCAAGGATACTTCAACATGCAGCGGGAAGATCGATCCACTAACCTTCTGATTAGTGGATGACACGCACTACCTCCTAGCTCAGCCACAGCCGCCAGGTATCGATGAAACGTACATTTGGGGCTATATAATACGTACATTTTCACCATCACGTGCGTTTTCGAGCATGTTGCATCCTCCAAAAAACTTATTTTTTGACAGAAAAATAATAATTCCTTGCATTTCGACAGGGCTTTGCAGCAGTCGCTGCTCAGGCTCTAATTAATTTACAGTGGACAGTGAACATTTCCTGTCATGTTAATTGCTGTGTGCTCATATGTACACCATGATTCTCTTTAATGAGAGCTCATTTCCAGACACACGAAGGCTCCCTGCAGTGCCGGCTGCAAGTTTTTGCGACGGTGTTATCAGAGTTACATCAAGCGGAGATGGTGAAACAAACCACAGGCCTAAGGTGCCACCATTTTCAGCACCTCCCTCTAAGGCATTCATCCATTACAGTTAGATAGAGGGAATGTTTTTATTGCAACCAGGACATATTCAAGGGTATAGACACAGACACAGAAAAATGTCACAGCCCATTTAATCCTCTACAATACAGCTGCAGAGTCTGAGAGTGACGAGCAGCCAGTGAGAGGCCATTAGGGATTTTGATTATATAAGCATAATCAAATTTCCCAGGATCACACCAGTGTTTAGACTGAGTCAATGGGGCAAGAGACCATTTGGCATGACCTTGTCCAGAGAGAAAAGCATCAAGAAATCAATAGAGGTAATGAATAATGTTTCCGCAATTGAAGCCATGAAATAGTTTAATGGTTGCGGACAGGAGAGATGCAGCCTGGAGGAATGATTTATTTGTTTTGTCAGCTCTTTCTTTGAACTGAGAACATATGTAGAATATTAAAACTGTAACTGACAAATCTCTCGCGAAGCTTAAAAAAGTCTAAGCCAAGAGCCCGTCTCTTTCTCCATCTCCTCTTTTCTCTCTCCCGCGCTTTCACTCTGATTAATGCTATGGCCTCACGCCATCGTCGGGAGCTAAGCAGGCCACTCGACAAATTGCCTTTTGCAGCCTGAAGGGGCAGGAAAAAACTTTTATCTCCCCGTGATAAGCATGGGCATAGGTTTCTCTGGACTTGGGCTTTATTCCTATGAATTAAAATGAATTAGCCAGTCTACGTAGACAACCTGAAATCAATTAGACCCAGACACAGGAGCAAGCAGTGCACAGCGAAAGCATCACCAGGCTAAAGAATTCCAGGCAGCCAATTATAATAGTGTAATGAACTGTAGCACAAGTTGTTGGAGAAGTAGAACTTTTTTATTGGGAAAATAGCTTCTTTTGTTTGAGCTGTGGTGACTAATTGGGATGAGGCAAACACTGAGGTTGTGATATTTTTGGTTCCAAACTCATCTATGATCTTTGTCAGATAAATTTCCTTTTGGTGATGAATGTGAGATAAATTGGACAGTCACGATGGGCGAATAGACATAGGGTCCAAACTTGTAGCTCATACTTGTGTCATATGAAGGATGTTAAGTGACTAATGTGTACCTGCTACACCTTAAAGGGATAGTTTGGGTATTCCGAAGTGGGGTTGTATAAGGTACAGAATCAGAATTAGAATCAAAAATACTTTATTGAGGAGGAAATTTGTCACATATGCCATATAAAAACACCTAAAAGACCTCAATATTAGTCAAGTCAATATCAGTTTAATGGCCAAAATCCACCAGACCCAGCCATGACATGTTTGGGCTGCACTGTGGCTGCCAGAACTAGTCACGCCAGATCTAGACAATTCTTGTGGCACCAATAGTGCCATGGCTGGTCTATCTGCATCAAGCAGCAAAGAGTACATCGCATTGGCAGGAAGGCAGACACAGACGCTGCAGAATCCAGTCAATATTCTAAATAAAACACCCAGTGCAGACCCATATAATACAAAATTTTTCACCACCACTGACGCATGTGCTACATTTCATGAGTTTTGGGCAGAAAAATATGTTACAATAGTGCCTAAATAGAGAACCGTTAATAAAGGGCCAGATTCCAACTAATTGAACACCGCTGCTGTCTGTATATTTGACAACCTGGGAATGAGAACATGCTGTGATGTAGGAGTAACTACGGCAACAGTGGCTGCAAGAAATGCAAAAATATTGATTCTTTCCTGTTTGAGGTTTAATGGCTGTGGTGTATTTTTCATCATGTGATTGTAGGCAAATTCCAAGCTGGAACTTAGCTCTTTTCTTTGTGAAGCAATACAATAAGTTTTTCTTTAGTGCTGCACAGGACACTAACCATGATCTCTGCCGTCTGTATGTCCTCTGTGCCTTCTTTTGGAATATTTGGTGGATGTGCTTCTGCCAGTGTTGGAGGTCATGTATTGTTGATGGAAGTAGTGATCGATAAAGGGTTTCAATAAAGACCACATATTTTTGTTTTTCACTCCTGGGCCTCTAAGTGGGTTAATTCGGCCCTGCCCTAGTTTTTATTATAAGCCCATATAATACTGACATAGCATCAGTTAGTTAAAGCTGCAGTAGGGAATTTTTATTACAATATTTTTCTTTATATATATATATCTGTGGAAAAAACTGGTTCCTCTGCCTCTTCCTAGTGCTCCAAATGGTATTTGCACAAATCTACCAGGCCTGAATGAAAACCACCAATCAGAGACAAGAAAGATAGTTGATTGTTGAGTCTCATTCCCAGGGCAAATACAGACACTTTGGAACCCACTTTGGGAATGAGACTCAACTATCTTCAAGCCTCCAACCCAAAGTATCTTTATATTCTTCTTGGCTCTGATTGGATCCAGAGGGACCTAATTTTTTCACAGATTATCTGAAGGAAATTTCACCAAATATGACAAAAAGGTATTTTTATACAAATTACCTGCTGCAGCTTTAAATATATATTTGTAAAGCTGAAAAATGGACAAAGCTGGCAGATGTTTTGCAGAGAGATAGAAGCTGACCTAACTTAATCCAACATTCATATCATCATCACACTAAGATAACATACCTCTTACTTTAGTTGCATGTTGCTTTCAACTCTGCCTTACAGCCTTAACTAGCGTCGGTCTAAAGCTTAGACCATCAGGTTCATGACTGATGGAAGTTCTGGAAATGAATAAGAAATGTCATTTAAACAGCAGGTGTAAGTGTAACAGCAGCAGTACAACCTCCAGTCCTCTGCAGTTGGCCGCTGAGCAGCTCGCCTCGGGCAGTCAGAGGCCCTTTTTCTCTGGGGCACCTTGACATCTTGCTGGAAGTTGTTAAAGCAGGAAGGAACATTTCTTCCTCAGCACACACACATGTGTATACAGCATTACAGCTCTCCAGAGCTTAATACCCCAACACCTGACACACTCCCTCGTGTTGTTGTTGTTCCTACCACAGGAACTCCTGACTTCCCACATGTCCAAACCTATCTTGGGTTGGCCCATACAAAATTTGCTTCACCCTCCAGTCTTTTCTTGCCTTTCCTGGCTTTTCTACTTATTTATTTATCACTGCTCCAGAGCTCTGATATCAAATGGACCCTCTGTTCACTGCAGCAAGACAGATGGCTCTGAGAGATAAAGCCAATTACTGTTGGCTGTCTGTTAAAGCAGCAACTGCAGAGAATAGCAGTGAAGAGGAGCTCCAGGGAATGCAAATAGAAATCCTGGCTCTCCTTTAATGAAGAATTGCACGGTGAATCTCACATTACCTACTGCAGCAGTTAGTTATGTCTCTATGTGCTGAAATTACATGTGTACCCCATTCAGATGCTGATAGCTCAATCATTAATAACATTTACTGTAGCCCTCTAGGTTTTTACGGCTGCCTGTGTGTCTTTGAAAGAGGTATCAGCCCAGGCTATTACAGTGGAAGACCTCTTCATCTTAATACAGTAATTAACCTGCAGGTCTTAATTGTTTTTTATTTCTTTGTTAAGGATGATCCCGGCCTCCAGCAAAGCTTTCTTGGTGACAAATCTGGTGTCGGGGACCCGCTATGATCTGTGTGTGCTGGCTGCCTGGGATGACACCGCCACCACTCTCACGGCCACCAATGTCGTAGGCTGCACCCATTTCTTCACCCAGGACGACTACCCTCAGTGCCAGTCTCTGCCCAGCCAGCTGCTGGGGGGCACCATGATCCTGGTGGTGGGGGGCATCATAGTGGCCACTCTGCTCGTGTTCATCGTCATCCTCATGGTGCGCTACAAGGCTGCAGACACTGAACCCCCGGTGGGGAAGCTGACCAGCGTCAGCAACACACATTCTCAGACCAACGGGGGTCGACTCGGTCAAAATGGACTTCTTATGCCCCAGTCTCAGTCTCAACCTCAGCCTGAGCCAAAGGTCAAGGCCAAAGTGACTCTGCAGGATGAGGTGGTGGAGTTCAAGTGTGGCTCTCTCCAGAGCAGCCTCACCTCTTCCTCCTCTTCCTCGGGCTCCATGGCTGGTGGCTTGTACAGCCCCAACAACACACTTGCCAACATTTGGAGGTCAGCTCCCTCCAAGCCCCGGTCCAACATAGACCACCTCCTTGGGGCCTTCACCTCACTGGAGCTACGGGGGACGCAGGGCTGCGAC
Source organism: Morone chrysops (assembly GCA_019097615.1). NCBI lineage: Eukaryota > Metazoa > Chordata > Actinopteri > Moronidae > Morone > Morone chrysops. The sequence goes on from JAGRRF010012893.1 coordinate 492,654, forward strand.
CCGGGGGCCTCCAGTAGCACAGCAGCAAAACCCCACACAGACAGGGAGCCACTTCTAGGCCGGACGCTGGACTCCAGACTCAGCCGGCTCCTCATGCTACCTCTGGACTCTAAGCCAAAAAGGAGCCAGTCCTTCGACATGGGAGACATGACAGGTGCTGGAGCCGCTCAGCTGTGTAACAGACCGCGCAGGATCAGCAGTATCTGGACTAAGAGGAGCCTGTCTGTGAATGGCATGCTGCTGCAGTGCGAGGAGGAGGAGGACACGGGAGGGAGCAAGGGGACAATAGACAGTGCTGACTGGGTAATGGAGAGTACTGTCTAGGGAAGATGGAGGCCTGTCTCACTGTCAAACACTGCCCAAATGGACGGCTGAAAACCATGCCAAGACAGACCTGCTGGTCTAAGAGCCTTTGTCCTGCATGAAGCACACTCATTTTCATCCCTTCCACTCCTCAAGTGAGACAGGACGAGGGGTTTTCACAGTCATAGCCAAATACAAACTCTAGGAATAAGACCTTTTGGCTCACCCGTTGTACAAAGATGGATTAAAATGGCTGATCAGCTGAAGGGAAATGACAAAACAGTGCTGCCTGTTTCAGAAATGTCCATGGACTGCTATTATACCGTATAAATTTAAAGTATGTAATGAAATTTTTTATTTTTTATTTTGCTGGTCAAACACAAATGATCCATTACTGGTCTCTGCCTTGCACAGAAGCAGGGTGTGACCAGCGGTTACACTACAAAATCTTCTACTGTAAATTCATTCATTTCAGTTACCTACTGATGCAGTTTAACCTTTTCTGACTGAATGGTGCAGTATGTATATGTAGATGTGATGCTTTGATTCATTAAGATTTAAGAAAAAGATTTATTGAAAAAGTTGTATGTGAATATATTTACTTTCTATACAGAGCATATATTTGACGGGGTCAATAATTCTGTATGCTAATCATATCAAATCTTATGTGACTGCATAGATTATAAAACCCATCATCGCCTAAACGGTGGCTATACTGTTTGTGAAGACTTGTTTGAAAAATGTCAAATTAATGAGGAGGGAACTGGTGCAATGGATAGGATGTTCAAATACAATTAGGCCTGTTTAGTTTGTGTACATTAGATTTGTTAGGTCCAGTAGCAAAATGAATGTTTTTAGAGGTTTTAATGTTATGAATTTAAAACAATCTTACTCCCTTTTTGTTACAGCACCCAAAAAACAAACATTTCTCCAACTTCACTGAAACTACACATTGATGGTGATATTGGATGTTATGGAGGATAATTCAATTTTATGACAACTAAAGTCTTGTTTTATCTGTCAGCAATAATAACACTCTACTCACCAAAGTCAATGACTTTGAGATCAGGAAACATGGCCATATTGCTCTTACGAATGTCAACAGGGCAATAAACATAAGCAGTCAGACCCAAGCGTAACCTCTGTGACTGTAACAAAAGTAACAAAACCTGCAGTTCCTCTAACGGCCACTTGAGGCTGGCTCCAGAAGTGAGTCAATCTCAATAAGGCCCAATATTAAAATGTCCAATTTACAGCAGAAATCTAGAGCCTGGTCATGTTGATAACAACTGTATGGGGATGAATTTTTATACAATTCACTTCCGTAAATTGTATCAAGGTGCATAATAATGGCGTGGCAGCAGAGGGACAGGTGGGTGTTATCACAGGTGGCTGTTTTCAGTAACCAGGCTTCTTTCAGCATCAGCTCCACCCACTTACCATTTTATGGCCTATTTGTGGGTTAGCTGGGAGCCAGCAGAGTTAAAACTGCCAAGATGGCGACGGCCGGACCCAACCAAACTGAGATTCACAACGGCTCTTCAGAAACCTATGGGGGACTACATCCATTTTTAATTAGACAGACCACACAGACAGGTTGGAAGCAAACCAATATTTTATCCAGATTATTTAAATCAAAAGTTACCAAGCCCCTAGGACTAGTACTGGGCCCCAGAACCTTTGCTATCAGGCTGCAAGGAGTAATAATTATGTATAGCCTATGTATAATGACTGTTTTGATTACCTTGATCTTGGGTTAGTCTGTGCTGCAGATTTCCTCAGCACTCAACCAGCGACAGTATACTAATTCTGAACCAGAATAGGCCATCTATATGTGACATATTATTAATCCTCTCAGATTATTTATAAAGGTCCACAACATACCCTTCTTTCTTGCCATGTTTCCTTCGGACTCAGTTATCCGTTTACACACTATATTCAGTTTTAGGAATCTATCTTTAAAATATAAATGTCCACTTAATAAGTCAACTATTTTTGTCTATCAAGGTTGAAGTTACTTCATGTACTTACTACATCTTTCAAAAAGTCCCAGAATTTTGTACATGTCACATTGGTCAGTGTCATAGGGTTTCTACAGATAGTATTAAACCATCTGGGGGAGATATTGGTTTGATATGGGTTTAATAAATAAAACTAATTAATCTATTTAATGAAAGTTCATTGTCCAGAAAGTTCTATTAAACAACATGTTGTTGTTTGCTTTTATCGTCAGGTGTTGCATGTTTCTGCCGAACTGACCTAGTCCAGTGTATACACTCATACTGTCATCTCTCACATGTTGTCTGAATGACTTTTTTGTGATATTTCTGATATGACTGCGTGTGTACAGTGTCTCTGTATATTGGATTTTTTTTGTACCATACTCCAGTTGGAATATATGTGGCAGTTGGACTTTACAGTAGAGGAGGTGTGGGGCAGCACTGTATTGCTTAAGTGCAACTGTACACATTTCTTACCTGGAGTTGTAAATTGTGTTTGTGTGGTCAATTTGTTGTTTTTGCTACTAAGATAAAACAAAAAACTCTTGAGACAGCCGTGTCATGTCAGAACATTTTCTTTATCTCTGCAGCAGTTGGGTTATATGGTAACTTAAAATAACACAAACTATGTATTAAATACACAAGGGATAACTGATGCACATGGGGAGCGAAGGCTGGCCTGTGTGGTCCGATCCAACAGACGAGCTACTGTAGCTCAAACTGCTGAAACAGTTAATGCTGGTTCTGATAGAAAGGTGTCAGAACACACAGTGCAGAGCAGTCTGTTGGTCTGGGGCTCAATGTGGGGGTTCAAGCCTTTTTCACTCACCAGAAGGAAGCAGCTCATTCGGCCACATTTTGGCTATGAACAGCAACAAGCAGGTATTAGGCTTCACAGAATCAAACAAGGTCACATCAGCAAGGTGACTTCTGTTTAAAGGAGTAAGACCAATCCCTCAATCCGGTCTCACTTCCAAGTCATCAAATACTGCAAACTGGGTCAGTGGGCCCCTGCTTCAAAATATGGCGCTGTAGGTATCCCTCTAGTGTCCAGTTTCTGGACGCACCCGTCTTGCCCTTGAGGCAATGCCCATCAAAACCCACAGAACAAAAGTACTACACAGAATGAAGAATATGGGTCCTTTGAATCTGCTCACAACAAGGTATATGGATTATCATGAGTAACCAGGACATGATTTTTGGAAACTGACACTGCTGTTGAGTTTTTCAAATGTATTTTTTTGGTACTTGAGTGCCATCAGGCCCCATTATATTGGAGTGAATGCAGACATCTCTTTGGCTGGTATCTCCAAAATTTAGAAATTCACACCATAACAATCTAGATGGATAAATCACAGTCTACAGGTAAGAGGTATAATATGTCCCTTCAAGCTGGATTCATAGTCCTGTGTGAGATTATGAGCTAGTGTACGCCCTTAGCTGCTGTAGCCTTTAAATGTATTGAGTCATATTACATAATGCTACCTTTTAATTTCATATGTAATTTAAGATATTCATTCATTCTTATCACAGCGATTTTGTCAGTTTAAGTTACATTTAAGTTACAACATACATTAACCCCAGCTTTTGCAGAGATTACCTGAAATAATAAATGGGATTTGGGTGTTGAATGAACAAAAAGAAGTGCTACAGAAGATATTCTTTTACTTTAGTTTGATCTAATCACCATTGTTTAAATCTTCCAGTTACTCGATTTACCATTAAGTATGTCGATTAAGATTTTAACTGTTTTATTTTCAAAGCAAATTTATTTTACACATGATCTCTAGATTTCTCAACACCTCAGAGCTGCTCAGCACAACCAGAGCTGTGTTAGCACTCAAATGGATGATGTTAAAGCCACAAACTGCAGCTCTGGCCCTGAGGCTGTTAATGTATTGTTCACCCCATCCTCCTTCCACTCCATTGGTCAAGTTTCTGCCTCAGCACCTGTCATCTTGATGAGCTGTCACCTCACCCTGTATCTGTAAAGTTACAGGAGGCACAGAGGAAAATTAAAATGCAATTTAAAAGAAATCCATCCGAGGTTTGTGAGTGACATACTTTTTTCACTGAATTTAGCTTTATAAACTCTCTTAAAATATTTGTTATAGCATAACCACACATATCTGACAGTGCCAGATTGTGCTGCTGAACAAAACCACAGAGACATTGCATGAAATAACCTACAAAAGTTAATACAAGATGTTGAAAAGCTGGTGCTAAACTGCATTTTGAGCTTTAATTTGTGTCGAGAAGCAGCTGAAGGAGTATGAAGTGTTGGAAAAGTGGCAAATTATCAATGGGATTTAAAAGTTGATTGAAACTCAAAATGTATGAAAGATGTGGAACATTATCAGGTTTGAATAGAGTTTCTTAAGTATGGATGAGTTGATAAAAGTTTAAAAGATTATGAATAGTTGGCTGGGAGCTAAACAGCATTTCTGGCAGAACTTTGCATGAAGAAGCAGCTGAAGGACTAGATGAGACTTGAAAAATGCTGGAAAAATGTGTGAATGTCTAAGGGTGCTTTCACAGCTAACATGTATGGTTTGGCTAAAATGAACTCAGATCCATTTGCCCAGTTAGTGCAGTTTGTTTGGGCTGGTGTCAATCAAACAATGGTGCGGGCCAAACAACCGGACGGACACCACTTGAAAAGGTGGGTCCTGTTCTCTTTCAAGCAGACTCTGGTGTGTTTTTTTTGTGTTGTCATACAGGATTTTATAGCAGATGTGGGATTTTAGCATAGCATTTTTTAAAAGATAAACTACTAATAAATCCATCTGCTGATTGTGAAATCAGTTCAGCAAGAAATTAATGTCAGCATGACTATTTTTCCTGATCAAAAACTGTTAAAATTATGTGTGTGTGACAGCGATTCCACAGTGATAAGCCTTGAATTGTTACTGTAGAAGCCTGCCTATATGATTATATGTACATATTTGTATCATATGTATCTATGTAAAATAAATATAAATAGTTTTTCGTGCTTTCTACAATAATGATAATATAATAGTAACCCTACTTAAAACCATTTTCCTTTCATTTCCCTTTCTACTTTAGGTGCTTTATGATGGATAATGTTGTAGTCTGTTTGCATTTTAACTGTAAAAATTTTACTGTAAATATACAGATTAAATTCTTTTTTAAACCGGATGTCAGGTTAACCTAATCCTAGCCCTGAGTAGTGTCTGCAGGTTTTCCTGTCAGGCTACAATACAGTTCCAACAACATTCACTTATAGGGCAGTGTGTATGTAACCTGAGAGACACTCAGGCAGTACCTGCAACCGTTCATTTAGCTTATTGCTACGTGCCCATGCTAATAACTGAAGGCACCTCAGTTGAGTCTATCAACATTACATTACCAACTCTCTTCTGTCATCTGCTCTGTAATAGCAGGAATATAAGAGAGCTATTTTAAGACATTTTAGAAAAAAATAAAAACGTCCCCACCATCCCCAGTGGAAATTATGCCGCTGTGGCAGGTAACAGATCCAAAGATGTCTCTACAGGACCTTGTATGGAGTGCTGACAGGGAGATAGGTCAAAGGATTATGGCTGATTTCAAGCCAGAATCTACCTTAAAACACTTACACAATGGTCAAAACAAAAGTAAAGTGCTGCTGCTTTTTGTCTTGTTAGCAGAGGGGTTATAATGTTGAAGTTTCACCTCAGGATAGCACTATAGATCAGGTCATTATTCTTGCACGCAAATATCTACAGCTAATTTCATGACAAGCTGCCTGCGGATATTTTAGCTGGATATCATCTTAATGAGGCTCATAATTAACAAAGGATCATGTGCATGTGCATGTTATGACCAAGTGGGCATTAAAGGACCATATCAGTGGTTTTGCATGTTTTAAGCCAAATAACTACCTGCTTATACCATTCCATTCGTGCCAGTCATCTTCTTAAAGTATGCATGGAAATGTACATGGAAAAGGCTATTTTCTGCTCATATCCTACACCATAACCTTTGGAGGGACATTAAGGCACTCTTCATTAATACTATTGTGTGTATGTATATTGCCTCTGGGCAGGTCTGATCACAACCTGGTTCACCTTAAACCCTGCTATGTGCCTCTGGTGAAGAGGAAAAGTTGTCATTAGTCATTAGTTCAATTTCAATTAAATTCAATTTTATTTGTATAGCGCCATTTCATAACAGAAGTTATCTCAGGACACTTTTCAAATAGAGCAGGTCTAGACCGAACTCCTTATAAAATTTACAGAGATATCTCAGTACACTTTTCAAATAGAGCAGGTCTAGACCGAACTCCTTATTTCATAACAGAAGTTATCTCAGGACACTTTTCAAATAGAGCAGGTCTAGACCGAACTCCTTATAAAATTTACAGAGATATCTCAGTGCACTTTTCAAATAGAGCAGGTCTAGACCGAACTCCTTATAACATTTACAGAGACCCAACAGTACCACCACGAGCAAGCGCAGGTCTAGACCGAACTCCTTTTAACATTTACAGAGACCCAACAGTACCACCATGAGCAGGCACTTGGCAACGGTCTAGACCGAACTCCTTATAACATTTACAGAGACCCAACAGTACCACCATGAGCAAGCACT
>JAGRRF010012893.1:547035-562247 GCA_019097615.1 Morone chrysops
ATTTCTTTTATTTTCTCATCTTGGGCTACAACTAATTAGTTTTTTCAGAGGCAGAGTGGGTCATCCCCTAATCGGAAGGTTGTTGTCCTTGAGCAAGATACTAAACCCCAAATTGCTCCCTTGTGAATGTGTATGTGTATGAATGAATAAGTTTCTGTTCGATGGACTTTGCCATCGCTGTGTGAATGTGTGTGAAAGGGTGAATGTGGCACGTAGGTGTAAAAGCGCTGTGAGTGGTCTGAAGACTAGAAAGGCACTATACAAGTACAGGTCCATTTACTATTTACTTACCAGTTTGATGTTTGAAATAAGTTTCAGTGTCACATAAGCTGATGTACATTGTGACGTTGTTACATAGATCATATACATTGATACGACAGATGTTTCAAGTTTGTTTTATAATAAAAAACTTGAATTGTAATAATGTTTGTAATAGAGTTTTATTTGTATCTATGTATAAGTGTTTGTATAAATTTTAAGTTGACTAGTAGTTTGTAGACTTCAATGTGTTTGAGTTTAATACGGTTAAATTTTTTGCTCTAGGTGGGTGGTCGTCTGCCTCGACCAGTTGGGGTGGGGTCATGACAGTGGTGCCTTCTGGTCTCATTCAAAATAATGAGAGGGCTGGTTTTTAAATGTAAATCTAGAGCTGGTCTGAATGGGGTCTAACAAGATTGTTAATGCATTTGTTGCCCCAGGGGGCAGTTAAAACTACATATTTTGTGGTTTATTAGGGGATTTAATGCAATAAAAGTGCTGTTGTGACATCTCTTACAGTAAAAACACATGAGACCATGTGTACATATATGTAACTTTTCAACATGTGGTTTTGGAATATTTTTATGGTGTAATGTGTTAAGCCTATGTACATTCCCATGTGAAACCTATGTGATTGTGTTGCAACATGTGGTGCAACATGTGGTGCCATGATTTCCTGTGATCACATATGGGATTTTTTTTATTTTTCTGTGGTGACAGTGAGTGCTCCTTCACCTGATGTTTTTCATCTAATCTGTTCACTTTGAGCATGTACAAAATACATAAGGCTTCAAAACAACACACAGGCCTTTTTCTCAGCAGACATTTTGACTTGACTCAGAAGCACAGGTGTTCCTTCTAACATTATTGATTGCTCTGTATTCAAGTGTGACATTAATTTAGCATTCACAACACAAGGACCCTGAAACTGAAGCAGCTAATTCATTTTATTATTTAACACTCTTTCCTGTTTCATTTTTACACAGGTCATAGTTGTTGTTTTTTGATACAGGAAGGTGTTGCGTGTTGTTTTAAATGCCTGTAAGTGCATTTAAGTGTTTCAGTCCCACAACCTTTGGAGTTAAAATATTTTTATGTTATGGATTTTGTGATTGTGATTAAATCTGCATATATTTCTGCCACCCATTAAAGTCTGCATGCCACCTTCTGGACACACATGAATATTTCTCTAGATCTGCCCATGTTTAGTGCTGCTAAGTTGGGTAATACCAGTTTAATAGGGAAATGAGAGAGATGTGGAGCAGTCAGACATTGCTGTACAGACCATCATAAATATGCATAATATGAGAATAATATAGACATTCGATAACCAGGTTTGTTATGTTTCATATTATTTTCCTGCTTACTTGTGTTCCTCGAGTGCCCAGACAGGTGCCTTTAAATAAAATTTATTAATTATTATTAAAAGTAAAAGGTTGTAAGAAAACTAAATACTCAAGTAAATTCAAGTGCCTTGAAGATTTACCTAAAAAAAAAATTCTTAAGTACAGTAACAAAATATCGTTTTAACTATAAAAGATTATAATGAAAAGATCAAGGAAGAGAAGCCTGGCCTAATACAAGATGTCCAGAAACAGCACTGTATGTACAGAAGGGTTTGTGGAAAATGCAAAATGGAGTCTTATTTTATTCATTATGACCTATTCTTAAACCTCATATTCTTCCACACACCAGTAATAGCTACAGTAATAGTCTGTCCTCAGCTTCAGAGTTTTGCAACTCTCTTGTTGTGCAAGCCCAAGAAAAATCTGGAAGGGAAACATCCGAGAATAGCGCAGCACAGCCATCTGAGACTGTTACATAAGTGTAATGCAATCACCACTGATCCAACTCAGAGATATTAAAGCCCATTGGCCTGCCGACACACAGACACACTGGCCACGCACAGTCAATGACTTGTCCTTCTCACTGATGATCAGAAAAGATAATTTTCTCTCTGATTACGCCAGCATCCCTCTTCCAGACTATTTTTTCAGCCTTACCAGAAATGGTTGAATACTTCCTTGTAACAGCAATGCTAGGAAGCCAGCATTCTGTTCTTTCCAGCTCTTATTTCTCATTTTGTTTTCTCAAGCCACAATGCAGCTATTGTTGCTGACAGTATCTTGCCATTCCTGTTGTCAGGTGGCTGAACCACTATTAAATTGAGATTAGAGCAAGGGTTAAAAAGTTATCTTAAATCTTGTTAGCAGACAGCATTTCAGATCTGGATGTGATCACTGTTTTACACCCATGCATTTGTTTAAGAATGTAAGATACAGTATGTCAATGACTACAGCGGAATTGTGTGTTTGGTTATATTGAAATAAACAGATAAACTAATACAAATCTTCTGCCCTCACTAAGTAAGTGCACAGCAGCGAAAAAGTATAACACACTTGCAAAAAAGTATGAAGACAGCGGCTTGCCTTTGAGGTTTTTACTGGGTGCAACCAATTCAATTACAGTGATTTACAAATCATAAAATAATGAGATTTAATAAACAAGAGCTACACCAAAGATAATGTAAACATGTGTTTGTATAGTAAAAAAAAACAAATAATACATGATAAATAGAGAAACATAACCTAACAAAGAAAATAAATATACAAGACAACTATAAGCTCAGTTTGCTGCAATTCTAAGATAGCAGCAATTACTCTGAAAACAACTATTACTAAGTGCTAGTTTGATGAAATCAATAAACTGACAGGAGAAGATTATAAGACGTAGTAACATTGCAGGATAATGAATGGGCCAAAAGAAATGACACCCACCTCTCCCACAGGGGAATTCAAAAGGGGAGTGGAATTAAATTAAAGGTATAAACTGTATTTTGGGCTGCAGGTAATAAGTGGATTATAATATAATAATGTTTTTTAGTGAATAACACAAAGTAAACTTAATTCTAGTTCAAAATAAAACAGTGGAATTATTCCTTTTTGTGTGACTGCTATAGTAAAAGCTTTAGGACTATAATTTGACTTGAATATCACTGATGTTTAAGGTGGAACTGCTTTATTCAGTGTTTTTAACGGTTTTAATTAGCGAGTTCCAGTTTGTTTTGGAAAGGAGACCTCTGTGGATAATTGGGCTTTAAGTATTCCAATATATAATGACTACAATACATTATACTATGATGGCGTATGGCTTGGGTAGCTTCAGCAATAAAAATGTATCATATTCTATCAGCCGATCATATGTAAAATCTGAAGTAAAAGTAATTTACTCAATGTAGTGGACATAAAGTACAATATTGTAGTGTGGACTAGAAGTATAACTATTCAAAGAAAGCATCTCAAAATTGTATTCACTAAAGTCTACTAAACTACAAACAACACATGAAGCAGACGTCAGACCTCCAGCAGTTTAAGCTCCTTAACTGCTCTGTTGACAGCTTGCCCAGTTCTTGTTATTGTGATACACCTGGGGCGTGGGTGGCAAGGAGTACAAATATGCTCAGGCTTTCTGGGATTCTGTGAGGCCTTGATTAACTGAGAGTGCAGGGTTTTCTTTTTATAAATTCTGTTAATCCCTGAGAGAGTCAATGACCCTGCTTGATTTCAGCAAACATTTACACAGTTGCATTTAGTGTCTGAAATTAGCTTTTTGGGTCAACTTCTATCTGTGAGAATAAAGTCATTGCCAGAATTAGGCACCACAGTCTTATACTACAGTATATGTTTAGTATTGTGTCATGTCAGTGGGACATGGCATACAAATCAAATCTAGAATTGACAGAAAATGGAATTGAATGGTGCACCAGTAGAGAAAATATGAACTAAGTATATCAAAATAACAAATATACTGTAACTTTTTACACTGTCACTCTAGATTTTAATATGATTCTTGTATTCATGTCATTGCAGGTATGTGCACTTTATACAGTGGCTCAACAAGTTTTATTTTTATATCCTGGTTACCTGTATTATACCTGTGGAATTTCCTTGTAAACAAACAAAAGTTATGTTTACATTCAGTGTTATTCACCTAAACTAATTGTGTGTCAAACTATGACAAAAGTGTTAAAAAGCTTTTCTTTCCGCATAAAACATTTGCAAAGATTTATCAAATCCAGCATTGTTTATGTTCATGTTATATAGCTAGAAGTCTGTTTCTTCCCTCTCTTTGTCAGTGCATTGCTGCACATGTTGGTATGTTACCACCACCTGTAGATCAGCGTAATAGTATTAAACCATTGGCAGGAATGTGTATGCGTCACCCATGTGTGCGTGCCCATGTAGGTTGAGATAAACAAAATGGGAAGCTCAGCTCCACAGCACTACTGTAGGTAGTACTGATTAGTGGATGACCCGCTCTTCCTCTAAGCCACAGCTGCCCATGCAATGTAGCATTTTTTAACCATTTAGGCCATATGTTTGTGTTCAAAAATGAAAGCATACTGCACGTGAAGGCACATTAAAAGGTGGATTAAGAGCACTAGTGAAGTAAGAGGGCTTCTTGGTGACACATGCAATGTTTGATACCCCTATGGTGTTTTTTTCGACCTCTGCCCCTCAAATAGTTGGAGTCTGCCCCTGGCTAAGATCTTAAGAGTAGTGTAGTTACCACACCCTGACACCAAGAAGTCCTCCAAGTCAAACCTTATTGGTCCATGCCCTTCAGCACAAAAAGCACTTGTTAAGGGAATGATGAAATGGCAATAAAATGACTAGTTTGTGTAGGTTAGGGGATCAATCATTGTAATGGTTACAATAATAATCACATGGTTAAAGTTCAGGGAACTAATTGTGGTCTTGTGTTAAAGTCTGATGGTTTGTTGACCCCTGACCTGCTAAAAGGGTGCAATATCCAAAATGATTAATGACTTTTCAATGACTCTACAGCCAGAGAACCTTTGCTGTTTACCTATTAAAAAGTGAGATAAGCATGACAGTTTATTAATGGCTTACTTAATGACAACAAACTTTTTTCACGAAATATTTTTCACAACCATGCATTCCAAAAGTTGTTCTATTAATGGCTTAAAGTCGTACCACCTTCTACATACATTCTTGCATTAAAAGGAATGAAAGAAGGCTGTTAAGCCTGTTCATTTGTGCATGTGCAAGGTTATTTTAGGGGCTGGATAAATTAACTTAACTAGCCTGAATTTCATTATTAACAGAGTCCTGGGTGATGATTATATTTGGACAAGAGATTTCCTGCTTTAGATCAAGAGCAGAAAACTGTCACTGTGACATGAAGGTATGCCAACAAAACTTATCGAGCGTGACAGGAATTTATGCTGAGGACTGGGCAGAAAAAAGATCACTATCTCCTCATTTTCTCAGAAAAGTCTTGGCATCGAACTGGCACCTTTTCCCAGCATTTACAGTAAAGGGTAGGTGTATGCGTGAGTAATTTTAGAACAGCCATAATGCATTCAAATAATAATGTATTTCTTAAATAGAGTACAGTTAAATATTATCTACATAAATTGAATCTGGATTTTTTGGCAGTCTTATAATTGTTTTTAAAAAAAACAGAGTTGTTTATCTCTCAGTTGCACCTGTAAACAGCACAGTGGAGGCTAAAAGCACCACCTGACAAACTCTGCTCTGATTAACCTGATGAGCTTAAAGTCTTACATGTAAGTGCCTGTATGTGTATGTGTGCGACTGTGTGTATTGATGCACTTAACATGACCATCTGTGCGTGCTGAAGGAAAGAGAGGGAAGAAACCCTCTAAATCTGTCTTATCCTCTTAGCTCCTTACCATGGCAAGCCCTGGTAGGTAGTCACTTCACTCGACAGGTTGCAGGTGTTTTTCCAACACTGTTTGATTGTAGAATTCTGAGAAGAAAGCATACAAGGATGGAAGAAATACATGAAAACTAGCATATGGAGGCTGGACTGCCAAAGCCACTGTTGGAGGATTCTAAAAGACTTGTCTAACCAGCTTCAGAGATCTTTACCTATGGATTTACACTTTGGCATTACCTTTTCCTCTTGACTATTTTATTTCTTCAGCAAAAGATAAGTTTTTCTTGAATATAATTTTAATGCAAAAATGGGCTGCTCTCCATCCAAAGGGAAGTTATTTTCAAAGCCAGAAGGCCCACAATCTCTAAAGGCGCTGGTGACTGAAGCCTCACAGGATGGTAATGATTCTAGACCTGTAGAAGAGGAGTGCAATTTTTTGAAGACTGATGAGAAAGAAAATGAACCTCCACTACCTACCGAAGAACCTCCTATGGAAGAGACTGCATGGTCTCAGTTGGCCTCCAATACAATAGCTCCCCTAAATGCAGAGGAAATTAAAGGAACAGAGGTGAATGTGACACCGCAAGAGATAGTCAATGAAGTTGTGCAAACAGATAAGATTAAAAAGACAGAGAAAAGAAAGAAAAATAAAGGCAAGAGAAGGTTCGAAAAGCAGAGGTCCTCTATTCTTCAGGCAAAGGTAGACTTCCCACCACACATGGTGAGGGCTCACCAGGCAGCCTATGCCTTTCTGAACCCAAATATCTCCAAATACGAGACACTGTTAGGCCTGCTGGACCAAGTAGCCCAGACACAGTTGTCCCTTCAGCCCATGATGACTGCTTTTGTGTTGCGCTTTGAGGAGATCAATCAGGCCCTAGAAGAGATGGCCGAGGAGGGGGAGCTGATGTTGAAGGAGCATGGGGACTACATGGCCTTGCCCTCTGGGATGAGGGGCCAAGCTGTTATGCAAGCTAAACCTAGCATTGCCACAGCCAGCCCCCTTGATCCACCTCCAGATCTGTTACAGCAACTTCTTCAGCATTCAACAGAGAAAATGAGGCTTGTGGGGGGCTCGGTCCAGGCACTGGGTGACACCACGCTTCAGGACGCAGTGGAGTATTTTTCTTCTGTTTCTAAGCTGCTAGTTGAGAAACTGCAGGCAAAGCAGGTAGCGGAACAGAGGTTGACTCAAGTGCTGGCAGTGGTAGAGGGGGCTGCATTCAGGAAGTCTAACCCAGAGGATTCAGCACTGCACAGTGAGGACAGTGGGATTGGGGGGGAAAATGAGAGTCTGACAGGGTCTGAGAGGCACCGCCACCACCGAGGGAGTGCTGGATCTGGAAGTTGTGGCTCTGGAATTAACATTCGTGGTGCATTTGATACTATACCTGGTAATTCACCCAACCTGGTAGGCCATAATGAAGATGATGAAGACGATGAGGAGGAAGACGACGATGATGATGATGATGAAGAGTATGAAGATAATGAAGGTGATAGGCCTCAGAGGAAGAGGTCAAATTCTTCCCCACCAGATCCCAGTCAACCTATTCTCTACATGCAGGATCAGCAGCCTACAGTCAGACGTCCCCGGACTGCTGTCACTGCAACAAAACCTGAACACTCCTCATCCACCAGATGTGTAAACATAATGATGGAGCTACAAAACAGCCAGAGGGACTTGGATCAGCGAATGAAAAAGATGACTGAAACACAAGGATACAAAGAATTAGCAGGACCTCATTATAACCTGTATAAGGCGGGACTAAGACGGCATTCATTAAGTGGATCAACAGGATCACAAAAAGGCCCCTTTAGAGCAAATCAGTCACCTTCTTCCTTACCAGCTTTAACACCCCAACCACCTAAGCGCCACTCAGTCAGAAGGCTAATAAATACCTTTAGCCAAGGGGTTGATGGTAGACCAGGGCAGAGCCTAGATAATATTCCACCTCATATCAGGAGGCCCAGGAAAAGTGGGATCCTTCTGTCATCTGGCACACTAAATGTTAATGAGGGGGGTTTAGTCATCAATGGCAACAATAACAACAACAGCTGGCCTGACAGCAGGGATGACCTGGATGTAGAAAACTTACCACCTCCACCCCCAGAGGTTCTGATGGACAATTCCTTCCAGAGTACTGAGGGCATACCAGGAAATGAGGGAAGGTCAAAGGAAGAATCAGTTCGAAGTCTCCCAATGATAAATCAAAACACCGGAGTCTCCCAGCGCCTGAAGGCATCCCTGCAAAATGTTGAAGTACTGCCAAGCCGTGCCAGCATAAAACCAAGATCTATCACTATCTTGCCTGCCCGCCCTGTCAGGCAGGATGCAGTTATGGGGGTGCCAGATACAGAACAGCAACAAGAAACTGATCTGGATCCTGAAATGGAGAAGGCTAACTCTCTCTACCAACAGGCACGTAAGATCATTCACCTGCGCAATGCAGCAGAAACTGCTGACAAGAGAAATATTGCAGAACTAAGCAGCAGAGGACCTTTACCCCCTCAAGCCAGAATGGGCCAGAGATGTGAAAGCAATGAATTTTATGAGTCTGAGATGTCCTCCCCCAGCCTGCCTGTGACAGCACCACCTGTCTCTAGAGTCCGCCTACCACCATCTTGTCCCTCTGTATGCCACAGATTTCCAAGCCCTCCTGTGTTCAGACCTCAGACCACCTCTAGGCCCTCATCTCGCCCAGGTTCTCCGAAAACAGTGACACGTGCCACAGATAACAACACCGAAGAGATCATTCCATCTGTGTCCTTTAAAGATGCCCGTTCAGTCTTCTGTCTAAAAGAGTCTCAAAACTCTCAGAACTCCTCTGGAAGTTCTGTTCTTCCCAGACCATGGGGAGAGACCTCCCGAGGCAGGCTACCAGTGAGGAGGATAGACAGCTCTACCCGCCGCACCCAATCAGAACAGAGGCCTAGTTCGACTTCCCATTCAGAGCCTCCCAAAGCTGGCAGCTCAGCCTCTAGCCAGGCCAATGAGAGTGAGTCTGTTACCACAAAATATAGGTAAGTTATATCACAAAGTTGTGGGTCAAGGTCAGTGCTTGTCTTTGGTCCTGCTTTTTTGCCATTAAAGAAAAAACGTTTTATGACTGATCAATACCAGTCATGCTTGGCAAAAGTGTTTACTTGAGTTTTGAGTCATCTTTAGATACTACAGGCAAATCTGATTTACATATATGTTTTATATAACGCATGACTATGACAACTGGGCTTCCATGTTGCTACTCTATGAATATTGACATAGTTGGTCGATATCGCTGAATACAAATGAAAGAAGGCTTAGATCCTTGTGATTAGGTTTTTTTTTTGTGTACTTACAGCACCCAGTGGTGTTAGTTTGACCTGTGGTTGTTTACTTTAAATCCACACAGATGGCTCCTGCCTGTGTTACTGTTTAAGTGAATGACATCAGCACGTCTGACCATCTGCATTCCCAGCAGAAACAAAACATATCAGATAACACACAACTGGTTTACTTGTATGTGCTACACCAGATGTCCTGCTTTATTTGTAAAAAAAGTTTTGCTAAAGTTTTTTTCAGAGCTGTGACACAAGGCATCTTGTCATTGTAACTGAATCATAAACTGATGATTTGAGCCTGTTTAAGCCTGACTTATGCCTTAAATCTATGTTGTGAGAAAACCAAACTGCATCAAGACAATGAGAACAAAAGACTTTGCACTGCCAAATTACAATCATCATGCCATGTCACACGTAAGAAGCATTTTTAAATTCTTTATGCAGTGAAAGGTGGCTTTGTACAAACAAGTAAAACAAGTAAGTCGACAAGACAAAAGCAAGGATGACACATAGTACACACTCTGCAGGTGATAGAAGAATAGAGTAGCGTAGGGACTCTAGGTGGTAAAGGTTGCACACAAATGCAAACAAATAACACAAAATTAAAAAAAATAGACACATAGAAGTATATTAAAAAGTACATCTTTGTTCATGTAATATGCTACTGTAATTATTTGCTGAGTTAGCAGGACATATGCCAATGCATCTATACATGTTCTTATACTTGGGGACAGAAAAAATAAGACAAAGAAATAAATAACCAAATAAACTTAAGGAAATTAATTTATCAAGAAAAGTTGGAAGATGGGGTTATATTGGTTGCGTAATGTGTGGAACCACAAAACCATTGAAAGATGGGCATCTGCCCCATACCCTATACCCCTGGGGCCCCAAAGTTCCATATTTATTATGTGTCAGTTAGCTGTACACAATGTTATTAATTGCAATTTTTGGAAGAATTGAGGTACAATATCAAGTAAGGCATTAAAATTTAAACCAGCACTCCAGGTATGTAGTATTGCACTTCCATGAAGTCAGAGCAGGAAAACCAAGCAGTTTCAGTCCCAAGTGGGCCAAGCTCCAAAAGCCATGGGTCCTACACTTCACATAATGCAACTTTATAGCAGCTTTCATTAGACTGTGGGATATATTTCTCAAATTTTGGCTTTGTTTGGTAGGGACGTGTGTAAATATAGTTTTAAAACATTTTATGTTGTGCTCATTTGGTTCGTTCTAAAATGAGTGACGCATAGAACACACAAGGGGGAACTTGTGATTCCAGAGTACTGGTCGGAGAACTAGCTGTCTGACTATCAGGACATTTAAGGAGGCTGCAATGAATAGTCTGCTGTGTCTTATGGGAATTTGGAGGCAAAATGGTTTATATTCAATTCACAGAGGTCAGAAAGGTTTTTCTTATACATTTATTCTTATTTTTTTTGTTTATACCATAGTTTAAAATAATTTATATTAGTGTAGAGCTTTACCTCTGAAGAGATTAACAGTAGGGATCTAGTCAGATTCTATCAGGATGTGTTGGACACCTGCAGTAAAAGCTTTTTCAAACAGTTTAACTCTAATTTGAACCTACAGTCACGGTGCCCGGTTGTATGTTACCAGCTCGTCTCCTGCATCCATTGAAACCACCTGGCCTAATCCAGATTGGATTAGCCCTCCTACCCCACCTCTCCACCCCTGTGGTTAGGTGAACTCCTCAGCCTACTAGCCCACATAATCCACTCATGCGCTAAAACTCCTTTCCCCCTCCTTTCTTGCTTTCCTACAGGCCAGGCAGCCCTCTGATGAGAGGAGACAACGCCCAGTTGGATCCAAGTGCCACTGTGACGACAGCCTAGAGCCCAGCTGTGATTGGCCAGGGTTTCTAAAGTGAAATGTGAGGAGGGAAGGGAATGGAATGGAGAAAGGGATTATGAATTAGCAGGATTGTGAGGTTTAGCCCCTTTCTTTGTTCTTTCCTTTTCTGACTAAAGGATTTTGTTTCAAGAGTGGGTTTTAGATAGAACTATAATATTAATTAAAGTGGTTTTAAGCACATGAACATTTTAATTTACTTCTGAAAACACTGTCAGAAGAATTCATCTGTATCAGTTTTTAGAAGTGCATACTTAATTTGAACTGAATGTTGAATCTATAATCTACCTTGAATTTGTTTAAAGTCAAAGATATATGTACAAATTTTGTTATTGCAGACATTAGCACCACCAATTTCCCAGATTCCCTCTAGGCTCACAGCTGAATCTCAGAGCTGGGAGACAATTGGGGATTTGGAAGTTCTATTGGCTGCTATACCAAATACAGTATGCCTATAACTTAAATAATTATCAGATGTACTTAAGTGTTTGTAAATGTCTTTTATTTTGTGTTTGGACAATTTGCACTAGCTTTCTATTTGTGTTAAACCATGTTTTCTACCTCGACTACAACCCAATAAAAGAGGGAAAATCTGCCCCAAGTTTTATCGTGTTTTCTTGAAAATGTGTAAGTTTATGGGAATGTTCAGGGCCTATCAGTGCAATAATATCATGAAAGCTAATCCAAAGGTTACCTTTAAGGGGGTTCAGTACTCTGTGTTATACTACCAGAAAGATGAGGGGAAATGTATACAAGTGAAGAAGCAGAAGCAGAGATATCCTTACTTTTAGTTCCTCTGTAAAGATCCAAAAACACTGGTTCCTACATTTCCCATAAAGCAACTGGAATGTGTTATTTGTTTGACTTTGTAAATGCACACCCCCAGTTTGTGAGACAGGCTTTCTGTTGTAAATGTGAATTATCAGGCAGAAGAAGACATAGCTAGTACTCTAAATGACTTTTAAACTAATTTTTACATCTGTGGAGCACTACTCTGTTGATTGGTTATGTTATGGCATAAACATGCTAGCAGAGCTGGAGATAAACAATATGGTGACATATTCATAAAAGAAGTATATATAACACCAAAAAACCCCAAGGGTATCTTTATACTGTCTCTCTATAGCAGTGGTTCACAATCCTTTTCCTTAAGGGAGCCCTTTTCTATCATTGAGTAAACTGACTCAGTGACATATTTTATGGATATTTTATTATATATTTATTAATATATTTAATGTATAACAATGACCACTAAGGCTAGCATGACTGCTACAAATCCCAGGTGGTCCTCCACTCCAGTCACCAGTAACCCAAATCTCTTTCTACCATGATGACTGAATATATAAATATAATATAACCTAAAATCCTAGAAAGGAGGCGAATTACTATATGGTTTCCCTTTACTAAAGACTGGGAACTGGGATTTTTTAGGTGGGAAATGAATGATAATCACATACCACCACAGCATATAAATATCAATAAATAGGAGCTACAGCTTGTATAGAGTTAAGCATTGCTATGGATCTTTGTGTAGAAATGCTGCCATCTGCTGTCTTGCATCTCCAGGAGGACACACTTGAGTTGTGGTATTCTATTTAGATTCCTTGCTCCTTCCCTGTGAGCTTCAGGTTCATTGACTGATTTCATCTCTGCTTTCAAGTGTTTTATTTCTATTAGAATTTTATTGTATTTGCTCTCATATATGATTAGTTTCCCCATTTCATATGGTGTACAAAAATATCTTAAACAGCGAATAACCAATTGTACGTGTGCAATTATGATTTTAATTAGTGTGTGCAAAGAGTTGTGCATAGCAGGTTGGGTTAAGCAGTCTTAATCAGCGGAGGTTGAAAGTACTGGGTAGTTACTTAAAACTTTTTGTCATATTTGCTGAAAATTTCATTGTGTCCTGACAGTAGAACATGAGACACATAATTTGAAAAAATCAGGTTCCTCTGGCTTCTCCTAATGCTCCTAATGGGATTTGTAAGAATCCACAGGGCCTGAAGAAAACAACCAATCAGAGCAAAGAAAGTAAGCTGATCGTCTCATTCCCAGGTTATCATGAGATGATAATGGATGGAGACTCAACAATAAACTATTTTCAAGACACCAATTCAAACTGTCTTAACTATCTTTCTTGGCAACCATTAGAAGCACTAGGAGGAGCCAGGGGAACCTGATTTTTCACAGATTATCTGTCTCATGTACTACTGTCAGGATATAATGAAAGTTTCAGCAAATATGGCAAAACATTTTTTTTAAAAAGGTCTCCAATTTAATGGTGATGGTTGGGACGGAGAACTTGTCACCATTTTGATCAATGCATCCATGTTTGTCCTTTAAATGGCGCACTTCAAACACGTTTCAGCTCACTCATTTCCATCAGTTAGAGCTAAGCAGCTTGGACACATGCAGAAGAAACATTCACATGGTCTTATTAAATATTTTAACATATTTGGGAAAAAGGTCCAACAAACTAATTATTAATGATTTATACCCCGCAAAAAGATAGAATAATTCAATCTGCATCAGGAAAAAGAAAAAAAATACATTGTGACCAAATTGTGAAAACTCATTGCTTATGCTTAGTTTCAAGAATTCAAGGTTATGTAATTGTCATTTACAACGCTATGGAGCTATGGATTTCTATGGAGCCTCATAGTGTAAGAACATCTGTTTTGAGCAGCAGATATTAGAATCTGTGTTGTCTGCTCACAGCAAGAGTGCAAACAGCCGTGGGCACAATTACAGTGACACACTGGGTGATATGCCTGAACCCAGTTATCCTACTACTGTTTGTGTACTGTACATAACAGTACATAACAACTGTATTGGTGACAATAGATGTGGATGGTGATTATCTATATATTTGTGCATCACTTTAATTCATTTATTGTTCTGTGAGCTTACCTGGTCCATGATGAGGTATCCAATAAACTAGTGTTTGTTACACAATTTGCAGCACAGATCATGCACCCACTAAGCTAAAGCACAAGTTGTTCACAAGTATAAACCAAGTGTGAACCTATCGTGACGTCACCCATTGGTTTGTGGAGTACCATTTTGAAGCCTCAAGTTTGGCATTATGGTCGTCGCCATGACAGTTTGCTCTTATTAGCTGTACAGTTTGAACTCGTCCATAGCAGGAAACAATGGTAGCTCCCCTGGTAATACCATAAATGAATCAACCATCATGTTTCCAGAGTAGCCTAGAATTTCTATTGCAGTTTCACGCTTGGAAAGCGAGTGGTATTCAAACGGTTGCAATATGCAATCTACTACTCCACCACAGCAATACTAGATAGCACTAAATCCTACACTTTTGAAAAGTGACATTGTCAACCTGTGAACGTATTGCAGTTGAGCCAGTCAACCACTTTCAAATCGGATGCAAATATTGAGCTAGCTTAGCTAGCTTAAACTAGCCTACACCTGATGACAGACTTAGTTTTCAAATGCTGAATTCCTGTTCAACTTGTAAAAGATCACATAATAGCATTCTAGCTTTACATTCACCACAGTCATGAGAAAACACTGACATGCCTTTGTTCTACTATTAAGTAAAGTTGCACAGTGAATGATACGGTGCCCCCTTGTGGAGCCAACTCTGCCTAACTCTAATAAACTTATTGGATAATGAGATCCAATCCAAAACATATTTGACCCTAACAGACCTAAATGGACAGTTAACAACAGCATTGGCAGCAGTATGATGCTCTACCAATTAACAAGGGATATGTCACGAATCCCCAACCGGGATGACTGTTTGTATGTCTATGGTTTGTGTGTGGGTGCTTGTTGTGTTTTCGTGTTGTCTGGTGTTTGGTGCCACACTACTGGCAGTGCTTGGGGAGGGTGTGCCTGTACCTGACTACTCACACACCTGGCTGAGGTCATCACCACACCTGCTCCTCATCAACTGTCTGCAGTATTTAAGGAGCAGCCACACATCCAGTCGCTGCCAGATTATTGTGAAGTATAGTGTATGTTACTGCCTTCCAGCCAGAAATTCTACTTTGCAACCTTTTGCCACCTGTTTCTGCCTGCCTGAGCCA
>JAGRRF010012893.1:659920-676369 GCA_019097615.1 Morone chrysops
CACTAATAGTAGTGACTGATGATGATGAACATGAAGAAGATGATGTTGTTGTCATTCTCGTCATCATCTTCTTCATGTTCATCATCATCATCAACATCAACATCAGTCACTACTATTAGTGTAGTTCAGTCAGACAAGTCACGTTTGAAATGTATATTAAAGCAGTATAACATATTTAGATTTTGGCGTCAAGGCTCCGACCTCATCATTCCCCACAGATATGTTTACATATAAATATTGGGAGTGATGCGCAAAAACCTTAACCCCTAGCCGGAGCCTACAGGTGGATGCTGGGGTGGTGGTGGGGCTTACAGTGCAGCAGGCAGCAATAGCTTACGCAAGGCAACAACGGCTTTGACAAAGCAGAGGGAGAGCTGGAATATTTTGCAGCTTAAATAGACCGCCCGATTGAAAGGGTGCGCTAGGTTAGTGATTATGGAATAAGGCATGTTGTGTGTATAGCAGCGCAGCTCGAGTTGACTGCCTGAACTAGCTCACAGGCTTCACTCCATTTCAGTGAGACAACTTATGTTAATATGTTTATATAGAGATATTGGGGAGTGATGCGCAAATACCTTAACCCCCAAAACAGCATGGAATGGAGGCTGACGCTATCAGTGAAACAATCTTCTATGTGTGGGCCTTGGCACCAGCCACCGTGTGGCCATTCCCTCTAAGCACCTTGGCCCCAGTGGAATACACTATCTAGTGAACTGCTATGTGTGACCTTGGCTTGGCACCAGCTGCCGTGTGGCCATTCCCCTGTCTATGTTAGGATATGGCAACAACTCCACATTTAATAAGCATTAAGGGCTTTAATATGCTACACAGACACGTACCGACAAATATTTAATTTTGAGTGGCAAGCCCTGTAGTGGTGGTGCAAAATAATGGCAGTGTCAAGGTGGTTGACAAACAATGATAGGGGGCAAGCAATGAATTGCACTACTGTACTGCAGTTGTTACTGTAACAAAGTCTTTTTGTGTACTTATTTAAGTAAGTCATTTTACTTTTTAAGTAATTCACTACATTCCAAGTCGTACCTGTTACAGACAAAAGTCACATGAAAAAGTCCAATGATCAACCATGTGAGAATGGAACAGAAGAAAGGAGCCAAATCAGCAGCTGCAGCAGAGAAGAATTAGTTGCTGGCTGCAGGAGGGAAGAGCTCCGTAGAGCTCTATGTCCAGAGAGGAGACCCTTGAATGTGCACATTAACTGGCCAAGTGGCAGAGTGGTGTGGTTGCAGTTAGTGAACAGTACATAGTGGGTAATTTTTTATTGATCTTTGTGTGAGGCTTTCTGCTGTTTCTGACAATAACTGCCCATCACAGTGGCTGGCTGTGGCTCAGAAGGTAGAGTGGGTCATCCACTAATCAGAAGGTTGGCAGTTTGATCTCTGGCTCCTCCCACTGCATGTCAAAGTGTCCTTGAGTAAGATACTGAACCCCAAATGTGCCATCTGATTGCAATGGCAGTGTCACATATTCAGGACACATGTTCCTAAATACCTATAGAACAGCCAACCACCATGGAAGTTTGGTAGATAGAAGATTGTGGGATCTATGTGTACATTACCTTTGAATATTAAACATTGGGCAGGTTGCTGTTCTGTCACAAAAAAACATTTAAGGATACACCAATGCCCTATAAATTATGCAGTTCTGTTCACTGATAAAGAGCATCCAATATTTATATCTTTGTGTCCAATTCATTCATCTGTGGCTGTTGTGGCTCTTTTAAAAACACATGCTCACATATCCTGCAGGGTTCTCTGCACTAAATGGAGGAACACTCAGTTTAAGAGGAATTGTGAGAAAAGTGTAAGTCTAACATGACTGAAAGTAGCATTTGAAACAAAACTATTATACTTATAATTATACTTGACAACAGCCTTGTAGGGCTGATGGGTAAATGGATGGTTAAAAACGCATGGGAATAGACTGATCTTCATAGTTTCTATTAAAGGTCACGTGTATTATTTTGTGGCATCTAGGGCCATAGTTGCAGATTGCAACTACCTTACTTCACTCTCCCCTTCCAAGTGTAAAGGAGAAATTAGGGTGGCTTCAAAACATGCGAAAGGCCCTATTTACAGACAGTGTTTGGTTTGTCAATTCTGGGCTATTGGAGAAAAATGGCGATGTAAAGTCCAGATTAAACAGTATTTTGAGAGCATTTAGCTTCTGTATCGTGATATATTTCCTAGTGGAACAAGAAAAGCAGACAGGACATAATGTTGGGAGAAATTTGACTCAACTTGATAAATGTGTACACAAAGTGGTACAGCCTACAGTGTAATATATTGTGTCATTGTGGCTTTGAACAGTCTTTCTTTCTGCCCATATCACTTGGCCAGCTATTGTTAGGCTCTGCATTGAAAAAGTTATTTCCATCACAGTAATAAGTGAAATCTCTCACTTTATTGCCTGTGCTTCTCATCCAGGTGTTCCAGTGGCTTCTGCCAGAACATGTTCTCAGCCATTGAAAAGTTGTCTAGATAGATATCCTTTGTAATCTTTGATCTAAGAAGGGAGAAATATCTAGTTGCCCTTTCTTACAAATCTGCAAGTTGTGTATCTCACCAAGTAAAGATTAGGTTATGGTTATGATTAAGGCCATGAGAGAATTCCTCCCGGAGTCTATCCCATCAAAACATTAGATTAGATTAGATTAGATTAGATTAAATTAGATTAGATTCAACTTTATTGTCATTGCACAAAGTACAAGTACTAAGACAACGAAAGCAGCTAAGCATCTAACCAGAAGTGAAAAAAGCAGTAAAGTGCAGAGTAATGTGCTAGGGATATATTAAAAAATAAAATTATAGATATATATGAATATACTAGCAGGATATATACAGTTTGAACAGCATTAACAGAATGAACGGAGTGAAGTGAATACACTAAGATATATACAGCTAATAAATTAAGATATTTACAGTATGAACAGATTAGCAGTAAATTATATAGTGCAGATGTTAGTACAAGTAATTAAATTGGTTGACATTATATACAGACAGCTAGATATGAATACTAGGTATATATGTATAGTATAGAGGGAGGCAAGTGAATACACTATAGATATATACAGTAGGACAGTATAAATATGTGTTAGGCTGATAGGGACCTGTAGCAGACAACCACCCACCTAGAGCCGAAGGATCTGTCCGAGGTTTCTGTCTCTTAAAAAGGCAGTTTTTCCTTGCCTCCGTCGCCAAGTGCTTGCTCATGGTGGTACTGTTGGGTCAGCTGGTAAGCCCAAACAAGTAGTTCGGTTGAACTGGGAACATCTGGAGGAGGCCCCTGTCCGAGAGACTTTCAACTCCCACCTCCGGTGGAGCTTCTCCAGTATCCTTGTGGAGCCTGGGGACATCAAAACCAGAGTGGTTGGTGTTCAAAGCTTCTATTGCTGAAGCTGCGGCTGTGAGCTGTGGCCTTAAGGTCTTGGATGCTTCAATATATATGTTATCCCGGAGGACTCCCGAGGCAGTTGCAGGGTACCGACGGGCCCGAAGGACTGTAGCCTCAGCTCTGAGGGAAGCAAAACAGTGGATGTGGGAGGAGTTCGTAGAAGTCATGGAGAAGGACTTGCAGACAGCACTCAGGCACCGAAAAACCGTCCGACACCTCAGGAGGGGGAAGCGGGGAACCATTCAAGCTGTTACAGTGGGGATGGGACGCTGCTGACCTCAACTGAGGAGGTAATTGGGCGATGAAAGGAACATTTTGGGGAACTCCAACAACCCCGCCCTCTGTGATAGAGGCAGGGCTGGAGGATGATGGGAGATCTACATCAGTTTCCCTATAATGGGACAGGACAGGCTAAACGCACTGGCTATGCTATCCATTGAGCGGTCTTTAATGACATAGTGATTAACATGTTTGCATCACAGAAAGGCCGTCGATGTGAGCTTTTGGTATATGGTGTTGCAAATTGTTGCTGGTACTTTTCTCTAATGTTGTAGCGCAATTTGCATGTGCTGATGTGTACAGAGGAGAGAGAAAGAGCGAGAGAGATTTTTCTTTTGGGTATGTGACAAAAGAATGGCCCGATGCCCCGCAAAAATAATACAATTATTAATAATAATATGTCATTAATTTTTAAGCAAGAAAATAATATTTGTACTTTAACTACTGATATTATTAATATTCAGAACCATCACAAGCTGTGTGTGTGGATATGAGATAAAAAACACTTGTTGAGTGTGTCACTATTTGCAGCACAGGGCAGCGTTCGATGGGTGGATATGTTACTCTAACCGGGCGTGCGTCCCCGGCCTCTCCAACACACCAACCGTTGTGCGTGTGACGCAAAGAAGTCTACTTAAAGCGGGATTAGCATTGAGCGCCACACTGAGCTCCACATTGCGCTCAGTCACACTCAACCCGCCTTCCGTGCTCACACGACCCGACACAGGCGCTCAGGAGAGAAGGGCTCTCTACCAATCAGCGCCTGGAGAGCGGGGAGGAGAGGAGCGCTCAGGCTGCCAACACAGCTGCTGCACAGCGGGACACAGACACACACACATCCATGCATTCACTGGATATGGAGCTCTCGGACTCTTAGAAGGGGAATAATAAGATCCTCCGCTTTCTTTCCGCACAGCGTGTGATCCGAATGAACTATCATGGGGGAGTGGACCATATTAGAGCGTCTCTTGGAGGCGGCTGTCCAGCAGCACTCCACTATGATCGGAAGGTAAGAGTTGTGGAAAAGACAGAGGAAAAGAAACGTGTCGTCCTCTCTTATTGACGAAGATATTTAGAGTCGAGGTCAGAATTCAGCACAGTGTCAACAGAGTGTACAGCTGGGAGGAAGCACACACAACGTCCTGAAGAAGAATCCCGAAAAGCCGGTTGGGTATCCAAACCAAACATTCATGAGTTTAATTTTGAGGGAAAATAATTAGTATTTACATTATGATGAATTAGACCACCACGAGAGACTGGGGCTGGAAGAGAGCTTATTTCAGCACTGGACAGCTCCAGTAACAGTACCATGGTAACATAACCTCCCCTAGTACCTACCTGATGGTCTGTCTGTGGAAACACTGCGAGCGCAGAGATTAGTCATTAATGATACAGTGTTAATAATCCATTTACCTTGTTAAACTGTCTATGAATGAACTGAAAACCAAATGGATTCTTCAAAACCTGGATCTGGAGGGGTGAGATGGGCTGCCAACCCTTCTGCCCCCACAGTGGTGTCAAATGTCAAATTTAAGACATTAATTTGGATTCATTTTTAAATGAAAGTTAACATTTAAAGAAGACTTAAAAATAAAACAATGTATTCGTTTCTAATGCCGCCATTTCTAACCAGTGTTTTATGTGTCACAATGATGTAATGTAATTTTTTTGTTAAACAATCTTCATGTATATATATATATATTTATATACATGTATGTGATTGTTTGTGATTAAATCAGCATATTTTTCTGCAACACTCTGAACACCCCATGAATATTTCATATTTATTTTTTCAGGGCCAATACAGATTATTAGTAATCAATGCAACCATAACAGATATTTGGAGCCAATATACATTTGCAGTAAAAATTAAAATCTCAGTGTCAAAATGTGTAATAACCAGTGGTGGAATGTAACTAAGTATGTTTAATCAGGTACTACGTAAGTACAATTGTGAGGTATTTGTATTTCAATTTTTTGCTACTTATACTTTCACAAACTTTTGGAGGCAGATATTGTACTTTTTACTCTACTAAATTTATTTTATGACTTTAGTTACTTTGCAGAAACACATTATTATGAATTTATGAATATTATTATTGTGAAATCTGATTATGAGCCAATTATTTTTACCTCTTCCACTGGAACTGTCTTTCAGAGGCTGTAGTGGGATCTCTTTTAAAGCTATCTGATATCATATGAAACTAGATCACGCATCCATTTGTACCATCTATATCACGCTAGCATGAGCTGAATAGCTGCTCCAAAGTTATGCTAAATCTTGGTGATGAAAACACTGGCATCCAAGGGATCCCTCGACCTTTGACCTCAAGATATCTGAATTAAAAATGAGTTCTATGTGTACCCATGAGTCTCCCCTTTGTAAACATGCCCACTTTATGCTAACCAAATGCAGTTATTTGCATGAGGTAGAAATGTGTTATTTCCACCTAGTGTATTGGACATTTCTGCATACTGGGGTCCAGGAACAGTACTAGAATTGGATGAATTGGGAATGACTGGAAAACTGAGACACATACTTCATACAACCATTGTATAAGTCAGTGCCAAACTTGTGCCACCCCAATCAAAAAGTCTGGAAATGCTACTAATACTTTTGTACTTGGTACTGTTAGTACCTTAGTAGGTAAGAAAGATTTCAAATGCAGGGCTTTTACTTTGAAGTTGTATAATTTTGTGGTATTGCTTTTTTTGTGTGAAAGAGTATTTAATCTTATATGCTGCAAAAGAAAACTTTTCAACACTTTAAAAACATAATTACTCTACTAATCCTCATGATGTTTAATCAACCACATAGTGCTGTGGGCGGAAAGTATACAGACAGGCAAATGCATCAGACCCAAAGTAGCACATTTTTAAATTAATTTATTTTATTGGCAAGCGGATAAAACATTTTTTTACAGATAATTGGAAGGCCGATAACCGGTCTATCCCTTAATGGTTTATTACGCATTGCTCAGGATAGATCATAGATTTCTGCTGCAGTTTCTTTTCTTAAATTTCTTTTTTATATAGAAACAAGTGTCAGATTGTAATAAAAACAGATTTTAAATGTAATGTAAATTTACTTTTACAGTCTCTGTTTAATACAGGTTTTAATTCTCTTTCTTATAGATTTTATTTTAAACCAATGCTGCCTGGAGTGTAGAAAAAACATGTAACATTTAAACTATTCTGGTATGCTTTGAATAATGGTAAGGAGAAAAGTAAATGTAACAGCCGGCTGCAGTTTTTCATTCATTAAACCCGTTAACACAAAACAGCCCCAACATGGGTAAATAGGGGGTCAATCACAAACACAGCACCACACCTCTTTACACTAGTCAACCCAGACAAAGACTGGCCCCACACAAAACCTTGATTTGACCTTTTGGCTAGAACCTATAACTAACTATAACACAGCCACTTAAATTGTTAACGTTTTTCTGTTGCTGATTTTCCCTCAGGATCTTATTGACTGTGGTGGTGATTTTCCGGATTTTGATCGTGGCGATCGTTGGAGAGACTGTGTACAACGATGAGCAGTCCATGTTTGTGTGTAACACCTTACAGCCGGGCTGCAACCAGGCCTGCTACGATAAGGCTTTCCCTATCTCACACATCAGGTATTGGGTGTTCCAGATCATCATGGTGTGTTGCCCCAGCCTCTGCTTTATCACCTACTCTGTGCACCAGTCTGCCAAGCAGAAGGAGCGGCGATACTCCACAGTGTACCTCTCTCTGGACAAAGACCCAGATTCCTTGAAGAGAGATGACGCCAAAAAGATCAAGAACACCATTGTGAATGGAGTGCTGCAGAACACGGAAAACTCCAACAAGGAGGCAGAGCCAGACTGCTTGGAGTTCAAGGACATCCCCAACTCAGCCCTGCGAACTACAAAGTCAAAAATGAGAAGGCAAGAGGGCATCTCCAGGTTCTATATCATCCAGGTGGTCTTCAGAAATGCATTAGAGATAGGGTTTCTGGTGGGTCAATACTTCCTGTATGGATTCAACGTGCCTGCAGTGTATGAGTGTGATCGATACCCTTGCATAAAAGATGTAGAGTGCTATGTTTCCAGGCCAACGGAGAAGACAGTTTTTTTGGTCTTCATGTCTGCGGTCAGTGGCATCTGCGTGGTGCTGAACTTGGCAGAGCTCAACCACCTTGGGTGGAGGAAGATCAAAACTGCTGTGAGAGGTGTGCAGGCCAGGAGAAAGTCCATTTATGAGATCCGGAACAAAGACTTGCCCAGGATGAGTATGCCCAACTTTGGGCGCACTCAGTCCAGTGATTCTGCATATGTGTAACTGCTGTTACACATCAACCTGGAATCAAGCCTGAGCATGTAATACAAACACTAGTCCACTGGGCAGTGTCACAGTTTGCCTCACCTAGGCAGGTAAAGTTAATACATTCTCAATCCGTGAAACGGTAATATTCCAGCAGCTTGGACACAAAAAAAAATGTATCTACAGTTTTATTTTTAATTTAATTTTATGTTTAATATTTAATTAAAGCTATTTACACATCAAACAATTAAATTACCTATAAATATAGGTGAACACTGCTGCTACAGAAGAGTGCAGATATTATTATTATTTTCTTATTTTAATCTCAATTTTAAAAATTACAGAACTGTAAAAAAAATAATAAAAATCTTTAAATAAGCATTAAGTTTCTGATTATTTACAGTTACATATTTTTCATGTTATTTTACGTTAGACATGTAAATCCACAGGCTATTTTTTAAATTGTATTAATATTTCCATGTATAAAAAAAAAAACTGTCTGTAACGTCCAGGTAGACTTCCAAATTAAAGCTAGCTAACCTATTTACCGGCATCGAAAACTGCAACAGGAAGGAAGTGGTAAAGTACTAAAGCTGAGCTGTCTGGGTCAAGTATGACATTGATGAGTGGTGCAACTCTGTGCCTTGCATTACAAAGTTTCAAATATTTTAACTTTTATGCCCGTCTAAAAAATACTAGAAAACCACAACACGTAGCACAAGTGCAAGTTGAAGATAATTCCATAGGAAAACGTGCAGGCAACATGTTTCTAGAAATGTGTCAATGTGTGATTGGCCCCCACGTTAGGGGTCTCCAACGTGGCGCCCACGGGCACCTGATGGTCTATGAGGTGCTTAGAGCATGTTCCGTAATCTCAATCTAAAGCATAAACTGATACACTGCATAGTCAAATGTATGTGTAGATTCCTCGACATTTCGGCCATAAATAATAAATACATCCTTGAGCAGCAAGTAATTTTCAGAAAATTTCAGTTTCCCAGAGTTTCCCAGTCACAGCCACAACTTAGACCAGGGGTCTCCAACCTTTTTTTAGAGTGAGGGACACTTAAGGAGAGAGAATGGACCAAAGGCAAATGCAGGAGGGCAGAATAGTGAAGCATGGTTTCAGCTCAGAACATGTAATAAAGTCTGGTCTCAATATATATTTTTATTATATTTTAAATATTATTATAAAAGCATATCTTGATTTATAAAAACATATCAGTAATGTACAAAAAATTCAGGATCAAGATTGAGATTACGGAACATGCTCTAAGCACCTCATAGACCACCCACAGGCTATCAGCTGCCCGTGGGCGCCACGTTGGAGACCCCTAACGTGGGGGCCAATCACACATTGACACATTTCTAGAAACATGTTGCCTGCACGTTTTCCTATGGAATTATCTTCAACTTGTGCCACGTGTTGTGGTTTTCTAGTGTTTTTTAGATGGGCATAAAAGTTTAAATATATGAAACTTTGTAATGCAAGGCACAGAGTTGCACCACTCATCAATGTCACACTTGACCCAGACAGCTCAGCTTTAGTACTTAACCACTTCCTTCCTGTTGCGGTTTTCGATGCCGGTAAATAGGTTAGCTAGCTGTTTGCCTGTGAGAGAGCTACAGAGCAGGGGTGTAGTGGTGGGTTAACCCAGTTATCCATCTTTCTGAAATAAAGTTAGAGTTTACTCATCTAGAGCTCGACGTCTGCTTCAGTAAATCTTTCTGGTAATCATATTTGATTGCCTGAATGTGCACGCTGCCTTGCTCCACAGTTGCACCAACACTTTTTGCCAAGGCCTTTTTGAAGCAGCCGTGACTGTAGTGATTCATCTCTATGTCATCGGCACCTTACATATTGATGCAAATGGTATTTAAAAGTTATAAATGGGTAATTGCAGTCATTTCACTGACATAGAATTCCTTGTGATGGGTAAACAAATTTTCATGTGTAAAATTGGTGGGGTCTTCTTTAAGTTGGAATCTTGCAAAACATCGTGTATCAGATTTTAGTAGTTTGATGTCCATGTGGACACTGATATTGTTACATATTCCAATGGTTCCAAACACCACTTTTATACACAATCGCTGGCAGTTGAAAGGGCACAGCTATTTTTTCGACATTACATTACACATCCCGACAGTATATCTTTCATCTCAAATATCTATTTCTTTGGAATTTCATTGTTTTGAATGCCTATATTCACACCAGTGACCTTAACCTAACTAATTACTCCTTTGCTTTAGCTGGAGGAAGGTGGCACCTGGAAACCTGTCACCAGTTTTTTTGTTTTTTGTTTGTTTGTGTTTTTTTCTGGTACACCCAAGCGCCCATTTCTTTCATTCGTGATGTTTCTTGTTTTCATGTCATCAAGTGCCATACATGTACATAGAGTAACCTTTATCCAAAGATGTACAAAAATAAGAAATACCCCTTTGGATTATCATAACATCCTGTGAAGAGCTGTGTGGAGATGATGTGCTGTTGTCATCGTTGATTTTGATTTGCAACAAAAACCAACCAACCATTGCATATTCCAGGGTTATCTATCTGATTTTAATCTGAACTGACTGATTTTAATCAAGTGAAGCATATATTTGAATTTCAGTTGGAAAATAGGCAATGTGGTACTGCCGCTGGTGTTGCCATTTCCAAGTGTAATCTAAAGTATGCCACTGTTAAGCAAATATGAAAGCACCTGTAATAAAATGTAAGTCATATGAATAAGATAAGTGTGGTGTTTGTTGTTCAGGTTTCCAGTACAGCTGTCTACAAGGCCATCACCAGCTGCGTGTTACACGGAGAGATGGGAAATTGAGATTTTGACATTCTGAATTTAACATTTGGCAGTATGTCCGATACAATGATATGTTTTTATGTGTATTTTTATCCTGATATTACATTACATAAGTGTTTAATAAGTTGTGTACCACAAATCAAATCAGCATGAATTTGATCCAAGCGATATAATTAGCCCCTGTCTTTTGAACTGTTATATATATAATATATTTATAGTAATGGTCACAGTTTTCATTTTTGGTGTGGATGGCTCCTTCCACTGTTTCAAAAATAATCAACTGGTTTGGTCCAAATAAATCCTTCATTCAGTGATGTAGATGATAAAAAAAACAGTTTTAGTCACGCTACTCACTCTGCACACAGAGCAGAACAGCTATGTGAACAAACCAGAGTCATATATATCTAACCTTAACTTTATGACCCTATTAAAGTCCATTCAGTTACATGTTGAATAAGACATAAGTCATGAAGAGGTCCCAGTTTTGGCAAACATGCTACTGGTGCATTTTAGATCTTACACACACTAAAAATGTAACATTACCAGAGGCAGCATGGCGTACGATATTTGGTTTTGTATACAAAATACAAAATAATAGGTCTATCTGTTGACAGCATATCGGCAATGCAGTTCAAGGTCAACGCGTGTTGAAGTGTAGTCACCTGCCAAGCTGCCAAGAAACCTACACTGACTGTTGGAAAGATGAAGTGCCAATCATCCATTGACCACGTCCCTAAGAGATTTACAGCTAGACCATAGACAGTGTTCACCTGACCACAAGAGGTCCTTGTGAGGAATTGGTACCACAGGACAGGGATAACAATACTTCCTGCTAAAAATAGCTGTGGCCTCAACCCACACAACCAGTGTATGTTCACATCCCCTCCCTGCTCTGTAAACACAGCATCTTCTGTGTGCAAAGTACTAAGACAGAAGAGAAGAGATACACTGTAATAAGCCTCAATCTGATGTTAGAGCTTTGATTTCACCAGCCTTTTACTTTTGCTTAAACATTTGAATATGTAGCAGTTCGCTGAGTTCACTGAGTGTAACAGACTTTTTTTAACCTACATCAGGACAAGGCAAGTTTTCACTACTGAGGCTGTTACTTGGGCGACTGTGGCCAAGAGGCAGAACGGGTCGTCCTCCAGTCGGAAGGTTGTTGGTTCGATCCCCGGCTCCTCCTGGCACGTGTCGAAGTATCCTTGAGCAAGATACTGAATCCCCACATTGCTCCTGATGCATAGCATCAGTGTGTGAATGTGTATGAATGTGTTAGTTTCTGTTCGATCAATAGCATCAGTGTGTGAATGTGTATGAATGTGTTAGTTTCTGTTCGATGGACTTTGCCATCATAGCATCGGTGTGTGAATGTGTATGAATGAGTTAGTTTCTGTTTGATGGACTTTGCCATCACTGATGTGTGAAAGGGTGAATGTGGCACGTAGTGTAAAACGCTGTGAGTTGTTGGAACACTAGAAATGTGTGGCACGTAGTGTAAAAGCGCTTTGAGTGGTTGGAAGACTAGAAAGGCGCTATACAAGTGAATGACTTAGTTTCTGTTCGATGGACTTTGCCATCACTGAGTGAATGTGTGTGAAAGGGTGAATGTGGCACGTAGGTGTAAAAGCGCTGTGAGTGGTCGGAAGACTAGAAAGGCGCTATACAAGTACAGGTCCATTTACCATTTACCATTTATTTAGGATTCTATTATGCTTAATGCTATTCTTTTCTACCATTTTCTTGTCTATGTTACTCTTACTTCTTCTCTCCCATTCTATTTTCTAAAAATTCATGTTCTATTCTATTCTAAACCAGACTTTTTTCCTCAGGAGCATCCTAGGGTTGTGTGAGCTCACCTCTCCTACATATGATTGTAAAACTAATGTTCCAAATACATTTATATTAAAGTTTTCAGATGATACTACACTTTCGTATTTGCAAGGTACTAAATATGATCCTGGTATTCTTCAGCATTGTATGGATTGATTATTGAAGTGGTTTGAAATAATTCACTGTTCATTATTCACTCTTCATTATTAAGAAAACTAAACTTTTTAGTCTTCCAGTGAACTCTGGTGGACCCTCCACTTGAAAAAGTTTCCTCCCATAAATATATAGGCATCTATATTTTATTATACGTATATACGTAGATTGCAAGTTACAATAGCACATTTATTTTCGTAGGAGATGGTCATTTTTTGAGCAAACATACAGATTGTGTTATTATTTTCCATTGTATAATACAGATTGTATGCAGTGTGCAATCAGAACATGATACAGTTCCCAGGGAGGGGAATATGGTTGTTGCAGCACAAGGACAGGAATAAGTATAGATAAGTAGGGAAGGTAACAAAATAAATAACAAGAGGTACATAAAACTATCATACAATTACAAGGTCTATGTGACAGTATGATAGATATGATGTGATTAAATAATACTACTTAGTATTTGTCTGTATTAATAAAGCAATATAATAACATGATAGCAGAATAACATGATATAGTACAGTATAATATAGTATAGCATATAAGACATAATGTTAGGTGAAAAGTAGTATAGTATAGCAATTGAAGACATTAAACATAATATCATATTTTATAATATATTATCAGTATACTGTAGTATAATTAAATATATGATAAGTAATGGTAAATGGACTGGACTTGTATAGCACCTTTTTAGTCTTCCGACCACTCACTGCATTTTTACACAACATGCCACATTCACCCTTTCACGCACATCATGCAGTGATGGCAGAGGCTCATTACTAGCCGGGGATCAAACCGCCAAATTCGAATTAGTGCACAACCTGCTCTACCTCCTGAGTCACAGCCGAAATACTAACTATAAGACAATATATCAGTGCAACAAAGAGACAGTGGTAGTCTTTGGTCTCCACTGGTGCTGTATAGTCTGATGGCAGTGGGCACAAATGTTTCGCACCTAGGTGGGATTATTCTGTGGCTGAATGAGCTGTCTACCTGCTACAGCTTGTCATACAGATGGTGAGATCTGGGATGGCTTTGATCTCGTCCTCCATCCTCCTTTTTGCCACTGACTCCAAACTGTCCACTTCCAGTCCACCTCCTTATCTGCTTGTTAACTCAACTGGCCTCAGCAGCCTTGATGCAACCACCCCAACACCCCACAGCAAAGAACAGAGCCCTGGCTACAACAGAGCCTGCCAGACTCAAGGATCTGAGTCACCTCAGGAAGAACAGTCTGCTCTCCAGTCCATTTTTTTAAATTGGATCCAAAGGCACTTGTATGAATCCACGCCTCTCCAGCCAGTTAGGTAGTCCATTATTTAGTTTATTCTAATCTAAACCAATCAGAATTACGATCAGCAGCTTTTCCTCTGGGAGACAGGGCTGGATGGTGTTGACAGTTCTGGAGAAGTCAAAGAACTTGACTCACATAGCCTTTCTGCTCATAGGTAACGAAAACAAAAAGAGTGACTAGACTGCTCAATGACAGATGTTTGAACTAGTTTAGTAACTCAGGTGTGATGCTATTCCCAGCTCCGACTTCCAAGGTAAATGGACCATAATTCTGCTCTACTCTATTAATTTATTTTGTTATACTTATCTCTCTTTTTTCATCTGGTTGTTTTTGACTCTCCTCTCATTCCTCTTTTAGCTCAAACACCATCATATTTAAAATTCAAAAGCACCTGCTTTACTGGCTGCCATTTGTTTCTTGGCCTGTGTATATGTGTCTGCGTTCTTGTACGTGTGTCTGTGTGCACGCTCAAGTATGTTTCCTCCAGAGAGCATACAAACCAGCCAGAGCCACACAAAGCATACATAGTCATACCTCACAGCAGCTGTACTTTTGATCAATGACTATGCCTGTCAGATACAGTGTGGCAGAGACCACAGAGATGAGTGGCTGACTGGTCCTGAAAGAAATGGTTGACCCAGTTCTGTTTTCAGTTGAATTTATAAAGTTGAAATGGTGAAATCGAGTCAATGGGCTTAAATTGTGCAGTAGAACAGGTCTGATTAAAGGTCTACAAATGCTGCTGTGTCTACAACATAGCTGCTTAGACAGTAGTGAGTATTTTGTACATAAAATATACAATATAATTCCTTTCAGTGCCATAAGGGAGCAGACCTAACAACATGTCAATAAAGAAAAATGTGTTCACTACATGAAGAAAATTCACCTTTAACACCAAATCATCATGGTAATTACTGAATCATCCTCTCTGACAGAAGCAGTTTTAGTAGTTTTTCCGGGTATCTGTACTTTTTATTTTTACCTCCTAGATTTTTACACAAACATCTGTACTTCCTACTCCTTATATTTTCAAAAGAGGCTTGTTACTTTTTCGTTTTAAAGCATTTGTGGAGAATTATTGATTTATTTATTTTTTGCATCATCACATGCCTTCCCAACACCCAGACCAGTGCATATCACCCATGACAGACACAATATAACACAAACAAGACCAGAGGGAGAGAGGGAGAGAGGGAGACTCAATTGTATTTTAAGTTTAAGTTGTTGTTGTTGTTTTTTTGTTTTGTTTTTTTGGGGGGGGGGCTTTTTATTTGATAGGACAAGTGAGGATAGAGACGAAAGGAGGGAGATAGAAACATGCAGCAAAGAGCTGCAGGTTGGATTTGAAATCAGGCTGCTGCAGTTAGGACTCAGCAGAGTGAGTTAAGTGAGTACACTGCTGAAATGAGTGTCCAGTACAGATAATGTACTTTTTACAAGTGCGAGTGTCATCAGAGTAAAATGTTTTAATATCTGTTCTCTGAAATATTGCAACTGCAATTTTTGTTTTTTACTTTTCTTATTTTTCTTACTATTGTGATCAAAAACATTGCTTTGAAGCTCAATTCTGTAAAAGGTTTTCTAGTATATATAGAAATATAGGGTAACATATAGGCTGTGTAGGTACTGGGGAACACAATGTGAAGTTATGGAATAAGGGGGTAACAATTTTGGAGAGAATTTATACTGTAGTTAGTTATACATTACTGTGTATGTATTCTGTTATTCCAGGCTATGTATGACCTACTGAGTAATTATCTGGACGGTTGTGAGAAATTTAGAGAGAAATTATACTGTAGTTATTATTTAATTACTGGGTAATTCTATTTTTAAAGGGTATGTAAAACAATGGTAAATGGACCTGTACTTGTATAGTGCCTTTCTAGTCTTCCGACCACTCAAAGCGCTTTTACACTGCGTGCCACATTCACCCTTTCACACACATTCACTCAGTGACGGCAAAGTCCATCGAACAGAAACTAACACATTCATACACATTCACACACTGATGCTATGCATGGGGTTCAGTATCTTGCTCAAGGATACTTCAACACGTGCCAGGAGGAGCCGGGGATCAAACCAACAACCTTCCGATTGGAGGACGACCCGCTCTGCCTCTGAGCCACAGTCGCCCTAAAACAACAACACAGTGCTGAGGAACAACATACCTTAATTCAATTCAATTCAATTCAATTTTATTTGTAGCAATAACAGTACCTGTAGCAACAATAATCGGAAAAATAATAATAATACCAGTGATATTAGCAATGGCAGTCAAGCAGGACCATGGCAGCAGGCTTCACAAGGATCCATAAGAACCTGCGAGACAAAAAAGCACAAGAACTCCGGGGAAGAAGTGAAGTTAGTAACATGCAT
>JAGRRF010012893.1:765935-776453 GCA_019097615.1 Morone chrysops
CTATTTTCTTCCATTTTACACATGTAACCACAGTGACTGTGTGTTGGGCACTGAGTGCAGCCTCAGGCTCTGTTGCAGGGAGTTTGTTTTTTCTGCCCTCCACTGGTCAAAATAACTTAATGCTACTTACAGATACTGTTTCTGATGACCTGTATCTGGTTCTAAGATTTAATGTCTGTGTAGTGCATTGCGTTTCAGCCATCTCTATAAGATGACCTACTATGATCGCTTGTTCTCATCTGAAGCATGAGATTATAAAGATTATTGAACATATTTCTCACGCTCTCAGCACTGACTACAGTAGCACAGCAGCACGCAGTCACTCACGGACCAACAGAGCTATTTGGTAGGTACAACCTTCAGCAGGACTTCACTGACACAGTCGAACACAGCAGGGTGCTTTGCACAGGAAACAGCTGCTGTTGAGAGAAGACCAGGAACCAGAGGACATGCCCTCTGAGGGCAGGGTCTGGGCACAGTTTCCACAAAGTCTGGGGCACATTGAGGTTTTTGTGTGTAAAGTGGGAGGAGTTTAAATGTTGTGTAAAACAGGTAAATGCTTTGTTTGTTGTTGTGTCTGTGTTGGGTCAGTTCATTTTCAATTCATTCAGTTATAACAGTTTGTTCTGGCATATGGAAATCACCAAGACCAATTTTAAAAAGACCACATTTCAATCAAATTGAAATATAATTTCCCATTTGTGGGTGCAAATTAATAACATTTTCATAAGTTTCACAATGTATTACAGCCAAAAGTGAAATTACAACGCTTTAGATTACGGACCTCTCGCTGGACCTCTTTTCTAAAGTCAAAATACTAATATAGTTATTTAGGAACTATGTAGTTATATCATATATCATATATGATTTTGTTATCATCTGTACTCCAGTGTTGGTAAGTTACTGAAAATGACTAATTAGTTACAGTTACTTACAAAAGTAATTGTATTACCAATTACTGCATATGAAAGTAATTAGTTTTCTAGGGAAAGTAACTTTTGTGTTACTTTTAAATGCCTGATTTATTATTAATGCACACAGATACTACTTTCGTGTTGCTGTGGGACAAATGTATTCAGTTATTAATACTCCTGACCACCAGAGGGCAGCAACAACTAGCATTCCCTCCTATGTCCACTTCATATATTACTTTATGTTGTTTACAAGGTTCATTATTAGAAGGTAGGTTAGCTCAGATTATGTTGATTGTTAAGGTTAAAATACCCTCTGCTCCACACTGTTGAACCAAACTCCATTCTAAAAGCAGCTGTTTTATGGTAGGGCCATATTTTTTAAAGTAAAAACTTTATTTACACCATCACTAAGATCGGCTTCGATCTACAAGCAAAATCAGCACACATGTAATTTACTCACTCAACATCATTAACTAACCTGTGTTTGCCACAGACGGACACATACTGAGGTATGGTCCCACAGTTTACCCCTTTCATATTGAAACCACAGATCTCTTCTTTTACTGTCCTTCACTAAACTGTTTTTTTTCCAACTGTTTGATATACAAAATGTGACACTGCTCGGGGAAGCACTTCTACACAGCTTGTTTTCACCCATAAGGGGCTGTGGTTGATCTGAAGACACGAAAGTTAGGTATGCATGCTCTCATCTATTGCCTGACCCTTGGTCACCATGAGGTCAGGTGACGTTAGATCATAAACCAGAAAATCAAGGGATAGGCTCAGATGTGCTGTGTTTTTCTGCCATCTTCTGCAGTTTCAGTAATACTGATTGCGTTATATAATTGTTAATCAGTATCCGTTATGGCCAAAAGTAGTGGAATTACAGTAACGTTACTCCCAACAAGTAAGTAGTATATGGTAATTTAAAAGTCACTGCAGTTTTATAAAATCCTACATAGAGTTTATCATGTCTGTCATCTTCCCCCAGGTACCTGTTAAAAAATACTACAATATAAATTATTTTTAAAGGTCCAGTGTGTAACATTAGGAGGTTCTATTGGCAGAAAAATATATATAGGTATGTTTTCATTAGTGTATAATCACCTAAATATAAGAATCATTGTGTGTTACCTTAGAATTAGCTGTTTTTATCTACATATTAAAGTGCCATGTTTCTCCAGTAGCCCAGAACATACATACCAAACACTGGCTCCAACTAGGGCATTTTATGAGTTTTGCGGCCACCGTAGCTTCTCCTACATACTTTGAAGACGAGTGGTATTCAGTTGGTTGAATCCTACACACTAGTCCTTTAATTTCCCACACTTCACATGTTCTCTTGTACCTACATGTACGTATCTGTGCATACAGTACTAGTACACCATTAGTACAAATAATTACAAGAATAATGCTGTATGGTGAAAGTCGTAATCTAAAGCGTTGCCTCAAACATGAACATTGCAGCATTCAGGCTGCTAGCAGGACATTAAGTAACCTTTCTTCCAATCAAATCAACTAATAGTAAAAGATAATTAGGTTGCATTAATCATGATTTGATCAAACAATATCTGACATTTCCAAAATGTATAATTAGTAATATATTAAATAATCTATTTATACTCTGTATTTCACGCGAACATTATGTGAAGCAGAGAACCGTTTTATCTGAATTAAGAAATCAGAAAATGAAGAATGAAGTATGTTTCAGAAATGTAGCTTTCAGTTTGTATTTCAGAAGGTGTGAATAGAGAGTGAAGTGACCCCAGCTGTGGTGTGTCAGGTTGCACTTATGTTACGAGGTGTCTGGGTTGTCGTCTGCAGGTTCAGGCAGTTCCTGTGGTCTGTACATGAAGGTGAGGAGGAACAAAGCCACATCATAAGAGCACCAATAGGCCGTGTGTGACGTCACTGCTGACCAATAGCGGCTCTCCACCAAGCCCTCCCGCAGCTCAAAGTCGATGCGTCTCTCCAGTTCCACTGGAAGAGAGAAAGTGACGAGTCAGTAACACGCAAGCTGCCTCTAGTGGTACACAGAGGAATTTCAGAAATATCTTTTTGACATGTAATAAATTAAAAAACAAAATACTACAAAAGAATTAATGAAAGTACTATAACACTGAAATACAATTTCATATAAGTTTTGCATTTCCTGTCAAATTTGTTTCAATATCAGCCTGCTGTGGGCCTACATCCATCATTTGTTGGGAGCTAAAATGTGATGTAAGATAGTAAACAAACAAAATTAATAGTTTGAGAAAAACACTGTCATTTACAGTGCTGTCAAAAAGTTTTTGCCCCCTTCCTGATTTCTTTTTTTTTTTTGTCACACTTAAATGTTTCAGATCATCAAACTAATTTTTATATTAGACAAAGATAACCTGAGTAAATACAAATGATGATTTCATTTATTAAATGGAAAAAAGCTATCCAAACCCACCTGGCCCTATGGGAAAAAAAAAGTATTTGCCCCCTAAACCTAATAACTGGTTGTGCCACCCTCAGCAACAACTGCAATCAAGCGATTGTGATAACTGGCAATGAGTCTTTCACATCGCTGTAGAGGAACTTTGGCTCTTCATTTTCTTTTTTTTAAGCCATTCAGAGGTGGACCTGCTGGTGTGTTTTGGATCATTGTCCTGCTGCATAACCCAAGTGCACTTGAGCTTGAGGTCACAAACTTTTTTTTTGTATTTACTCAAGTTATCTT
Organism: Morone chrysops; assembly: GCA_019097615.1. Taxonomy (NCBI): domain Eukaryota; kingdom Metazoa; phylum Chordata; class Actinopteri; family Moronidae; genus Morone; species Morone chrysops. Next base: position 769,560 of record JAGRRF010012893.1, read on the forward strand.
TGTCTAATATTAAAATTTGTTTGATCATCTGAAACATTTAAGTGTGACAAATATGCAAAAAAAATAAGAAATCAGGACGGGAGCAAATACTTTTTCAAAGCACTGTATTAGTATGATTGATATCCAGTTGCAGGTAAATTTGGTAAATGGATAATGGACTGTACTTATATAGCACGTTCCTAGTCTTCCAACCACTCAAAGCACTTTACACTACAAGTCGCATTCAACCATTCACACACATTGTCACTCAGTGACGGCAGCAGCTGCCATGCAAGGTGACAACTGCTCACCAGAAACAGAAACAATTTCTCACCAAAAGCACAGTACTTACACGAGGTATTGTCCATGACAGCTGAGGTGGACTGGGACATGGCAGGCTCCACCTCCCCCCTCTCCTCCTCTATCTGTTTGTCCTTGTCTTCGCTCTCTGTCACCGTTACCCCTTCCTCTCCTGATGCCACATTTTCGACCTCGGAGGCTCCGCTCTCTGAATCTGATGGCTCCTCCTCCACTCCCCCCACCTGACCACTGGAACGGGAAAAGCGGGAAAACAGGATTCCTCCGATTCCCTTTCCAAGGCTTGCAGCACCTGAGGGGCAGAAAGATTCATGGATCCATATGTGATTCATTCATTTCAGTTATCAATACTCTCCTGTCACTATAAATGCATTCCTATTGAAGCCTAGTATTCATGTTAAATTAGGTTTTGACCTATCACTTGGCCCTGCAGTGGGTATCAGGCTGTGCTGTCAGAAATTGACTGAGCTCTCTGACAGACAACACTATCCTTTAACCCTGACCTGTACTTTTAAGCCAACTTTAACTCCTACTGTCACCCTAGCAAAGAACCGACTGTGGGATGACCCGGCCTTATATCTACATTGTATCTGCTCAGGTTAAACTTCATTGGCTGGCCTAACTGGCCTGATAGGCAACTTCATCTAAGTTGTCCATCCACCATCTGTGTATAACTGGTTACACGAGTCTAGGGATCAAAACTGGCGGCAGGTTGGCCATTTCAGGCCCTTCATCTCTCTCCCTCCTGACATTATGTCAAAAATATAATATGATAAGATTTGTATTATTATATGAGAGCCGGTATGTTTGGTAGACGGCTATGGTTTACATGTTCTCCCTGTGTCTGTGTTGGTTTCCTGAAATTAGATGAATTGTCAATAAATTGCCCGTAGTTGTGAATGATGATACCTACCCCAGCCACAGCTTGTTTACCCTGTTGCCGTTTATCAATTTTATACTGTATATACAAACATATACAGTATATTTTTTGCTTTTACAAGTATTTTTGTATATAATGTGCTTTTAGTCTTCACTCTACATGTGATGCATAAAGGGAACATAACATCATGCTGCCAATCCAGAAGACAGGAGCTAATTGCTTCTATTGATCTGTTTAGACCGTGCTTAGTGTCCACTGCTTGCCTTGCTACAATATCAGCAGCGCAAGCAGCTCCTATTTCCCTCAGTTACGATCAGCTACACAGGGAGTTTGTGACTGTTGTGAAAAAAAAAAAGAAAATCCACTTATATTATGCATCTGCCACATGAACTCCAAAATTCCACTGGGCATGGCATTATGATGTTGCAACAGAATTTGACTCCATCAACCACATGTCTTTAAATCCCACCAAGAGCATTTCAGAAGCCCAGTGGCCCAAAGTTGTTGACTAGTGTATTTTGTTTTTTCCTTGACATTAGTGCTGTGGTCTCTGTTTATTGTTGTGTTTTTTAACTTTTTTGATCCAGGGTAAAATATGAATGGTAGTCTACGCAAGGTATTTTTATTTTGAAAATCAACAGGATTCTCTATGACATCTCTGTGCCTGACTTCCTGACAATGGAAACTGCTCTGTGCTGCTTCTGTCAAAAATAGACCAGCCTCGTAGTCTCTGTGAAGCAGAGCGGAGAGATGCTTCTAGGACGCATTGCAGCACTTCTGGTGGAATTAGAGGCATTGTCTAAAGCGCAGCTGGAACATGTCATGCCCGCACTGGATTTTGGCCACCGGTCTTCCTGTGCACTCACCCATGATGCTGGCCTTGCCCAGGCTGGTGATGGACTCTCCGTAGTGCCGTCGGGCCTGGGGCGGGGAGGTGCAGGGGCTGGGGATGCTCTCTGAGTCTGAGACAGATGTGGTGTCCTTCGGCAGGTTGAGCAGTGTGGGCCGGATCTGATTGTATGGAGTTGGGCTGGTGGTGTTATACCTGCACGTCACATTCACATCAACATCAGCTCACTGAAACATCATTCACTGAGTATGCCCAGTTTAGGATACTGTATCTTCAGTGAAAACTGGGTTTTATAATAACAGACATGATACATGATACATGATACACTGATACATGATAATTATTTCCACCATGTAGGTTATGTTTACGGTGCTGTTTGTTTTTTTGTCAGCAGGACTATCGAAAAACTATTGGCCCTTTCTTCATGAAACTTGGTGGAAGGAAGAACCCATTAAATTCACAGCAGGATGTTTTAATAGTTGTATATATGACTTGTCTTACCAGTGGATTTGAACAGGCGTAATGTTACTGTAGTGCTTCAAGATCAGAGGCTCCAATCTGTACGCCTGAAACACACAAACAAATACAAATTCTTAGTCTCCCTTGCAAAATTACTTCTTACAACTGTTTTATTTGAATGTAACTGCCAGCTTGTCATTTAATTTTCATTATTTTGCCTGACAGCAGGCTAATCGAGGCTGCTCACCACAGGGTCTGTGGGGTGGAATAAGTTGAAGAGGCGTTTGCAGATAGATGTGGGGAGGATGTGGTCCTGCACACCGTTGTTTCCAGGCCGGATCCCTCGCAACGCCAAGAAAACAGCCAGAGGAGAGCCCATACAGAAGAAGTTTTCTACCTGAAGCACAGACAACAGGCTGTATGCAGCATGTAAATACAGCATGAGATAATTAAAAAGAATGCTCCAACAAGGCTCTCATTGGCCAGTTCCAAAGTCACTTCTGAATGCTTTGACAACAATATGCTCAATATAATGGTCAACAATAAGGATTTCCCACTTGCTAGTAAATCTAGCAACTCACTTGCCCAGATAATTAAAGACGTTGTTTTTTCCAGAGTGGATGATGGAAGTAGCTAAGGAGTGAGCCATCTCTCTTCCTTCTCATTTCTGTTGAGAGTTGCACATGCTCAGTACAAATGGTGGAATTTGAGCTGAAGCGAAAGTGAGTGTTTCAATTACCCTGGAAATAGCAGTGGTGTTAGAAGATGTGGGCAAAACTCCAACTGTGTGTTGTACAGTTTGCTGCACGTTTGAGAGCAAGGCAAATAAAATTGGGTCAACACGCCAAGTTTGGAAAAAAAATGCTCCAGTAACAAGAACAGACAGCATCTTGCTTGCATGTCAGCTAAGAGATTCTTTGTTGTTATTTGATGACTATTAATTAATAAATACATTTTACAGGGGCGAGTAAAAATGGACTTCGGGCAAGTAGATTTCTAATGCACTTGCCCAACTGGGCAGAAACATAACATTGAACTCTGCTTTGAAAGTATTAAACAGTAATAGCTAAGTTCAAACCTATACATCATACTCTGCTAGATACCCTGTACCAGTTTGTGTTCATTATACTGTATGCTTGTGATGCTCCAAAGGATAGGTTTGTACAGTCTAACACTTCTCAACTTTACCTTGAACTTCAAGGCTGGCACTGCCACACAAGACAAGGTCTGCAGACCCTGGAACTGATCCTCCAAGTCCCTCAACCTGGGATGACATTATACAGAGGTAAAAATTATGCTAGTTTGGAAGTTTCACCAAGGTTCAGAAAAAGTATGTTTACTAGTGAATATTACCTCTGCTTAAACAGTAGAGAGGCCCTGAAATCCTCATTACCTTTAGGTACGACAGGTGGAATCAAACTATTGACCTGTTCCTGAACAATAACCTGTGCGGTACCTGAGACGTGTGAGTCTTAGCTGCTCCTGAAGGTGGCGCTCCTCATCACTTGGCCAGCGGACCTTTGTCTCCTCTGGGTCTGGCGCTTCTTGGTGATGAAAGCGAACGGGGTCCCAGCCCGTCATGATGTCGAAGGTGATGACGCAGCCCAATGAATGCGACACGATGGACACTTTCCCGTTCTTCTCAAAGTCAGGATTCCGTGAGCAGAAGAGTGAGTAGAGACGATTCAGCTCCAGAGTCAAACCCCTGGTAATCTACATACAAGAACCACACGTGCACGTGTAAAGTATTGGCCGCGGTCACTGTTTTCTGTTGTGTCAATAAGATTCTAACAGGTTAGGTTATGTTTGATGCATCACAGTCTTGGTTAATCATGGCAGGCAGTAATGCATAATGCAGTGCTACGTATACAGTCATGTTGGATGAAAACATTTTAGCCAGGATTTAGTTGTGCCTGAGGGGAGATGATTCGGACTCATGGGACTAATGCTCCAAAACTGCCAGCAGGGTGTCAAAGTGCAGCAACACAGCTGTGAGGAGACAGAACGAGGCTAAACTTCAGGGTGGATGTGTATCTCAAAGGGAACTGGAAAGCTGTAGTGCAACATGGTCTCAGTCTCACCTCATCTCTGTACAGAGGGCTGGTGTAGTACATGATGTCCATGGCGCTGCTGTTCAGCATGTCTCTGAGACCTCGAACTTTGTCTGGGGTGATGGAGTCCACCGTGTCTGCAGGACCAACACACAAACACATCCAACACAGCTGCAACACACTCCCAGAGGAAAATGACTTATTTCTTTATACAGTTTCATGTTCTTTTTTTTTTATTAGTGGACAGAGCTTCTGGGTCTGTGAAGTAAAGCCAACCCGGAAGTGTCTTAAAGGTCAAGTGTGTAATGTTTGGGAGGATCTAATCACCTGAAAATTAATCAGAATAAGACGATTTTATCTACAGGTCCACCGGCATGTTCTCTTACATACTTTTCAACACTAGATGCCACTAAGCTACCTACCAATACTACGCATGAAACTCAGATCAAGCTGTCAAACTAGGCAGTGCTAATCAAATATGAATCAAGATTCTACTACTGCATTGAATATATTTCTTTTTACAAATATATTTTAGTGTGCTGTATATCTGGAATACTAGACAGTGTCTGACCAGGCGCTGCTGCTGGCTGCAAAAGCACAACGAGGCGACAACCATAATGCCAAACTTGACGCTTCAAAACTGTACTCCACAAACTAATGGTAAATGGTAAATGGACCTGTGCTTGTATAGCACCTTTCTAGTCTTCCGACCACTACATGCCACATTCACTCTTTCACACACATTCACTCAGTGATGGCAAAGTCCACTGAACAGAAACTAACTCATTCATACACATTCACACAGAGGAGCAATTTGGGGTTCAGTATTTTGCTCAAGCATACTTCGACATGTATGCAGGAGCCGGGGATCGAACCAACAACCTTCCGATTAGGGGACGACCAGCTCTGACTCTGCACCACAGCTGCCCGTAATAATAATAATAATGGGCGACTTCACGATTCTCACGCTTTCCTGTGTAATGGTCGTGTAATGTAATGTGTATTGATCAGCTAAATTGAAGCGCACCTCCATCCAGAGCCAGTTTCGATCTCCACTCCACAGGAAGAAACTCTACATGCTCTGTGGTACGATCAGAGAAGTGCTTCTCCTCCATCTTCCTTGCAGCGTCTCTCATCCTGCACACCAGCCGAGACAAAACAATTACTTTAAGAATGAGTCTGATTCCACTTTCAATCTTTTGCACTCCCACTGGAAACCTCCCCATATCTCACATGCAGGTGTTCCTGATGATGCGGCCCTGGTCCATCTTCTGCCCAATGCCATGCACCACAAAGACGATGTGTGTGGTTTCGGGTGGGGTGTCCTCGGGTGCTGCCTCCTCGACATATCCCCGATGGAGACGTGTCCCGCTGCTAGAGGCTGAGGACATGAGAGGGGACGAGAGGGGACATGAGGTGATGTGTTCCACAGTAGTGTGTGTAGTCACTTTTCTGACACTGCCTGCTACAACAAGGCACGCTTAACCTTTCTTGGAAACTCCTCTACATCACCTCTTGAGATGGGCCATTTATGCAGGTCACATTAACAGAATAACTCTTTAGAGACTGCTGTATAATGGTTTTAAGAGTGTAGTTCCCATAGACATAACATATTTTCACTCTTACCTCCAGTGGTAGCTCAGAGAGTTGTCTGTCACTGAGATTCCTGCCTTAACCCCAACCCAATGGAGATGGATAGAATTAGTTTGTGCTGCTCAGAGCATTAAAAAAGGGCTTTTCAAATTCAACAGTGAAATCTTTTTCTAGAACAGTGTCCCTGTTGCCAGACATTCATACTAATGTAGCAAACTCAAGGGGCTACGGTGTGGGTGTGTTAGGTACCAGTGAGACGATTAAATAATATCCATTAAGGCTGGTCGCAGCAGTAGGTCTATGAGTACAAAGGCTTATCAGATAGACAGCTGTTTATAGTACTGATTTTACAACTCTGGAAATCATTTTATCCCACATGGAGAGTTGCACGTCTGTCACTCAGTCACTGATGATAATTGACCCTTCCTTAGTCCCGCCTCTTTTTGCTCTGTGCTCCAATAACAGTTGAGCAAGCATCGGCCAACTTTCTCCATTATGTGCTTAGCTCATTTATGTTTATGTTTAGTTGAAAAGACAACCAAATATTGTTAAAAGATAAAGGGGACATACATAGTCACATCTTAAGTTGTTAAATGCTAACTGACTAGCTTGCTATTCTGCATAAGTTGTTAGCTAGCTAGTTACAGCTGATTGCTAATGTTATCAAAACACTAGCTAATTAGCTAGCTAACGATTGCTGTAGATTAGCTAACTAGCTATCTAGCATTTTTTGGCTTTTTTTATGCCTTTATTTGATAGTAAAG
>JAGRRF010012893.1:794024-805506 GCA_019097615.1 Morone chrysops
AGTGCAAACTGTAGCTTACAAGCCTTTGAAAAGTAAATAAAGTGCAGTATCACAATGAACAATGGAGAGGTTTTTCTTTCTACTTATGTTACCTGTAAGTGCTTGCATTTTGTTGCATTTAGTTAATTGTTTGATTTATTTTATGTTAGCCTTTATTTTATTTTATTTTATGTTAGCATATTTTTACTCTAACCCTGTATTACTTTCCCACCTTTGTATTGCAACTGTTGCACATTAATTTCCCTCGGGATAAATAAAGCTTGAATCTTAAATTAAAAAGTGCAGCAAGTGGTCTGTTCTGAACAGATTCTTGACAGCATTTTTAGCTTGACACTGAACATATGAGGTAGCCAGTCTAGCCACCAGGTAAGTAAACATAGTACCATGGCTTCTCCAAAACAGCCAATAATTCAAGTCACCAAGAACAACATTTAAACATTTAACTTAAAATGTACCCGTCTTAGCCAAGTAGTTTAAGGCCAGGAAGAAGTAGACGTCGGCGTCTGTGTAAAGGGAGTATCTAAATGGGTAACTTGCTAGAAATGCTCTACAGCGACACTAGCGGCTGGCTGACCAAATCGCTCTTCCTGCAAAGCGAACATGGGGAAACGGGCAGCGAGCAGAGTGCCAGGCGGAACACAGGGGATTTGAATGGGACTTAATGTATCGATAGTCGTGGCTGAAAAATCGATACTTTCTGGGGAAACAAAATATCGATATATATCGCAGGATTGACAAAACTGCTCAGCCCTGTTAATTATGTCTAAATATTTTCCCAAAATTCAATGTCTTGCTCAAGGACACTTTGACATGTAGACAGGAGGACCTAGGGATAGGACTGCCAAACTGGCAAAAAGTGAACGAGCCACTCTAGCATGGTTTCCACAGCTTGTAGAAAAAGGTGCACTGTGTAGGATTTAGGGGCATCTAGGTGGAGTTGCAGATTGCAACCTGCTTGCTTCACATTCTACTACTACAGGGGCAACGAAACAGGCGAAAAATGCCAATGGCCCTATCTAGAGCCAGTGTTTGGTTTGTCCCTTCTGGGCTACTGTAGAAACATAGTAGATTCTGCAGTATCTTTATGTAAAAAGGGCTCATTCTAAAAAAGCTAATAAACACATAACACTGGACCTTTTTAAGACAATTATGAATGCAATTTAAGACCTATTTTCACGTCCATCAAATTTTAAGACCTGATCTGTTCGAAATCATATTTAAGACCTAAAGTTGAGATTATGGCATTTTAGACCCTGCACCCTGTCTACCTCCTAATACATAGACAGCAGTATGTGTGCAACTAGGAGCCAAAACTGGCCAGCACGGACAGGTTGGAGTGTCGAGGGGATGAAGACAATATCTGGATTGTATTAATTCGAGGAAAATTGATTCAGTAATTGGAAGGCACTTTTTACACTGCTCTCAGGTAGAGTTCACACATGATGGAGAGTGCAATGCTAGGATAAAGCTGTAGAGTCCCTACATGACAAAGTTCCAACCAACCAGTATAACAAGTACTACACTCTGATCTTCTGAACCATCTGTGACCTTGTGCTGGTGAGCTGGTTGCACATTGTGCAAATAGGAGCACAGCAGAGCTTCACTGAGGATCAGTTGTGCTCACTGACCTATCTCTCCGTGCTTGGTGATGGGACTGGAGTGGATCTTGAGGATGTCCAGACGAGCCTGTTCATTGGGCAGTTCGATGTCTGAGGATTAGAAGAGGACATTAGATTTGCTGTGTGCAGTCTCACAGAGCCGACACGCCGTACAGGAAGAGAGGATATCTTACGGATTTTACGGTCCAGTCTGCCGGGCCGCAGCAGGGCCGGGTCCAGAGTGTCAGGTCTGTTGGTGGCCATGATCATCTTGACTCTGTGCAGTGTATCGAAGCCGTCCATTTGGTTCAGCAGCTGACAGGGTACACATTAAACAACTCAGTGGCTGCATTTAATCCTCTATCCACTGTGCTGACTTACGGTCACACTTTCATATCCAAATCAGATACAGGTTGGATTTTTTTCAGTGCGACCAGTCATCAGAATTTATGTGATTTTACATCATTTGTCACAATTGTGTGCTGGCGGGAGTTGCTCAGCTGTGATGGAGGCAGTCAGTGGAGGGACAGTGAGGTATTAGACCTCAGAGTATTTGTGGTAACACTTCTGTACAAGCAGAACTTGAGGTTAGTGTGTGCTCAGACTCCACATCCACACACACCTGCACATAGAAGCAGCAGCTGTTGTTCCACAAAAAGACAAAATAAAAAATGTGTCTTTCTTTCTCCTCATTATAGTTGCTTCCACTGCACATCAACTTATAATGGGCCACAAAAAATTAGGTATATGTAATATAAAAATAATATACTGGTCATGCTTTGCAGTTATAAAGTGTGTAAATTTAACCTTTCTTCAGTGAGTAACAATAAAACGGGTCATGATAGGATAAGCACTAATACATTCAGCCCTGACCACTTCTACAAGTGAAAAAAACCCTAAACTATAATTCTACAATTTTAGATGACACTCTTTAAAATAAGCACATTAACAATTTTGATAAGGAGCATTTCAATTTGTTTGAAATGAAAGATTGTGACCAGGAGATGTAATGTATGTTAGATTTGTTTGAAAATCAAACATCTAAGAGAATTTAGCAGAGAATATAGTAAATATTATGCAGTTAACTAGGGTGGAGTATTAGGGCAACCAAATCTGACATTTTGGAAATAAAATCAAAATACTTACAGGGTCAGGGCACAGAATTAGCACCAGCCAAATGCTGTCAAATATGTAGATGGTTGTAGATTTGCTTCACTCACCAGGTGAAAAACAATGGTAATATATTGAGTGGCTGGTAAAATGTGAACAGTCATTAGCCATTTGGCTAATGTTCAGAGTTCAATGTAGACGCTTTTTATTCCCCGACCAGGCAAGTGGGCCAGAAATCTAAATAACGACTTCTTTGTTCAAAATATTTCCACTTCATTCTCAGAATTGTATTTTGCCAGTGACCCTAATAAGGTGTTGTACAATACAAGAAAAAACAAAATACTCAAATCTGTGACAAATGCAGCATATGAAACTTGAAGAACTCCAACTGCACTATAACAAACATTTGATAAAGCAGTGTGTGGTGTTATGAACATTAAATACCTTTTTGATTATAATGAAATATACATTTACATCATAGAAAAGTAGAAGGGCACTCAGACCTCTGCCAGGCTGTTTTGTCTGTACTGTGATGTTTGAGGTGACAAGTGAACGATGTGCTGCAAACATACAACAGGTTCAAGCACTTCCTTGCCGCATCCTACCGAGTTTCATGAAAGTAAAGTAGTCTCTGTCTGTCTGTCTCTCTCTCTCTCTGTCTGTATCTGTCTCTCTCTCACTCTGTGGCTGTTGTGTGTTTTTGTATTGGTCCTAGGAGCCTAGGATACAGTGACTCAGTTACCTCCATCAGAGTCCTCTGGATCTCTCGGTCAGCAGAGGTTCCCTCCGAGAATCGACGGCCACCTACAGGGAACACACAAACATGGCAGAGGAAATACAGTGAGGACTCGCACTGGGGTGCACTAAGTGGGGAATCTAAAATAGAGGACTGCATTGAAATTGGGATCCTGCAACGGGTGGTTTTGACATTGCTGCAGGTGGGCAAAACCGTTTGTAATCATAAAAAACATGTTTATTAGTGCATATTGGGGTAATATAACTAACTCCAATATGTATTTTTGATATTGATACTTTTGATAATTGATATTTTTTTCAAGCACAGTACTGGAGGGGGCAACAAAGCATTTCCCTGTACAATGCAGATATGTTGAGTATGACAAATAAAAATAAAACTTCACTCTTCTAAGAGAAAAAATTAAACTAATCGTGTGTAATGAGATCTGTGTGTGTCTTCAGTCTTTGAGGGAATTCAAACTGAGAAGAAGAAGAAGAAAGTGTACATACAGTATCTTTATCAGTCAGGGCTACAAGAAGCTTCATAATAAAAGCTTTACAACAGTTTGCAGATATCTAAAGCTTTGACTGCAGCTTCAAGCAGAGTAAATGAGAAAATGCAGATACCCTTTAAATATCTAAAGCCCCAGGAAACCACCCCAGTGTTTGTGTGTCACTCACCGATTGCATCAATCTCATCCATAAAGATTATGCATGGCTGGTGGTCCCGAGCATAGTTGAACATCTCTCTGATCAGCCTGGCACTCTCACCGATGTACTTGTCCACAATGGAGCTGGACACCACCTGCAGCACAAACGCAGACACACACGCAGACACACACGCAGACACACACGCAGACACACACGCAGACACACACGCAGACACACACATCAGCTGACTGACTGACTGACTGACTGACTGACTGACTGCAGTTTGGCAGAACACCCCGACATCAGCGCAAACGCTCACCTTGAGAAAGTTGCAGTCCAGCTGACTGGCAACTGCTCTGGCTAGAAGAGTCTTCCCAGTGCCTGTTACAGAAGGAATGTCATCAATACCAACAGTTATCGAACTGCACTACATTTACACACTTACATATGTGTATGTTGAAATTAATATGGATCCTACATAAATAAGATTCAAAAATAATGTCTCACAATCAAATCTGCTTAAATATGTTTTTGTACTCAAATGTGATGTGTATGCATGGATGTCACTGGTTTTTGATGTCGATTTTCACTGATATTCCAACCTGGAGGTCCGTAAAGCAGACAGCCTTTAGGGGGGATGATCCCCACTCTCTGGAAGAGCTCAGGGTTGGTCAGTGGCAGCTCAATCACCTGCCACAAAATAACAGCGTCACTGTTTTTGCAGCACGCACAGAAAGTAAATGTATCATTTGCTCTTAATGCCAGTCTCAGCTAAAAGCCCAACCATACAAATGTCATCTCATAAAAACACATGGCGGCCTCTCAGAATGTGAGTAACATAATCCACAGAACAGGCAAAAATGAGAGTCTGTCTGCTATGATTTCTGACTGGTTGTTGAGGCTTTGTTGTACCTCTCTCAGCTCACGGATCTGTTCAGACAAGCCTCCGATCTCAGAGTAGGAGACGCTACCAGGGTCCTCGTGGGACATATTGTACACCAGAGGGTCCACCTCTCTGGGCAGGTACCTTTGAAAGAACATAAAAGATGCTGAGCACACAACAAGCTGGATATATTTTTTGCTCTTTATCAAACCTCAATACACTTCCATCTTTTGTGGCACATTTATAGCTTGAGGGGTGTAACACTACACAAAGTTCACGTTTTAATACATGCTGCATTCATTCAATCACTGCTTGATGTGATTATTTCTTATACACAAACACTAAAAAGTGGTGTCGTGTAAATCTGCAAGAAGACGCTACTTTTTCATACAATTTCATATGGAGAGGACATGTGCCAAGACCACAAGTCCGGTGTTCATGTATACTGTTTATACTTATTAGTCTGTGACACATTTTGGCCAATTCTAAGTGATGACTATATCCAGCCTACCTCATTATAGTGAGTGTAGTCATGTCCAAAGCCACTCTGGTGCCTGGCTTCAGCTGCGACTTGTCCAACTGGGATGGAAAATATTAGAGATTAGGGTTCACATCCTAAACACAGAGGTCAACATTTACTGCAGCGACTACATTGAATTGGGAAATAAAGAAATATTTTTTTTGCCCTAAATCAACTATTTTGTAGTTTGAAACACATAATAATAAAAACAAGATATATTTATTCCATTGATACAAATATCTATGCAGCATTAACAAATGTAGTGTGTACATAAATAATAAATGAATAAATGAGTATGGACCAGAAAGGGCAAAAAGAGACGCTACTACATCACAGGATGCCTGACACATCTGTTCAGCACCCACCTGTCTGCGGCATCCAACCACATATCGGGGGCCATTGGTGGCCTTGACAATGACTGAAATGAAACAGAAAACACATTTCTGTCACCTGTCTGAGCTAAGCACAGTTTAACATGTGTCACATGTTGTCAGTCATTTCTCATTTATAGCCAAGCTTCAAGAGGTTGTTGGGAGAGAAGCAAGAGCAGAGGAAAGAGAGGACAGTATCCATATGTTACAATTTAAAGGCACGACATAAACTGAATCAATGCAAACTCAACATGGAGAGCAAAAGTAACTAAATGACTTTTCCCAGATCTAATGGTTATTGTTGGTCCCCAGTGGACTTTTCTGGCTTTGTTTTTAAGCTTTTTTGTTGTTTATGTATTATCTGTTATAAGGTTCCAACTTTTCAACTACTAATTTGAATCATCAACTTTTCAGGGGCAGTCCTACAGCTGGGCTCACCAGGTAAATTCCTGACACTTGTAAATGGGAGACATCTGCCAATGAACTTACATTTCTCCTCTGTCAGCTGTTTGAGCACTTCTCCAACAATCTGCAGGGAATGAGGCACAAATGTAGTTAGTAAAGACAAAATAAAATCAAAGTGATTGTATATCAATTATGCATTTAATACTATCCTCACCAATGTGAGAAATTTTATAAAACCAATTTGTTTCTCCTTCAAGGACAATGTTTTTTTTAATAGGCGGGTGTGGCTCAGAGGAACAGCGGGTCGTCCTCTAATCGGAAGGTTGTTGGTTCGATCCCCGGTTCCTACTAGCAAGATACTGAACCCTAATTTGCTCCAGATGCTGTGCATCGGTGTGAATGATTAGTTTCTGTTCGATGGGCTTTGCCACTGTGTGAATGTGTGTGAAAGGGTGAATGTGGCACGTAGTGTATGTTGTTTTACTTTACTTAATAAATACAATAATAGTAGTTTCTTTATTATATTAAGAAATATAATCACTGCAATATTATCAATATTGAACCACAATTCAAAAGCAATGTCTGATTTACATTAGTTAATTTTAGTAAATTTTTATTTCTTACTTTTGTCCGCTTTAAGTTATTTCAGTGACCATTGTGGGTTTTTCTTTCTTTAACGGAAGGGTACCAACAATTTTGTCGACGTCGTGTATATAAACACATACGCATATAACGTTACACATATAAATACATATAAATATACATATATATAAAACAACTGAGAAATGTCTCAAAATGCCAGATTCGCCTAGCTTTGCTGTTGTTTTATAAAAAAAACACTTTAATCTTCCTCAAAACTTTAGTTGTTGACTCACAAGCCTGCTGATGGTAGATCAGATCAATTCCGGGACCCACAGGTTTTTTATAAAAAATCCCAATCCCAATGCAGCCCTCTACTGCTGAGATTAACCTACTCAGGGTTACATGGTCAGTTATACTCTTTGAGCAATCAGCTCTTTCTCTTCACTGCCTATACTTGTGTTGATCTACAAAATTCAACTTGAGTTTACAGTTGCAGCCACTTGATTTCATCCACAAGAGCCCCAAATAGCTCATATATATATATAGGTAAGACAGTAAGTATTCTTACCTGACCAACACTTTGCAGAGCCTTTAGGTCATTCTCTGATTTCTCGTACTGTTTAGTTTGTTCTCTCAGCTGCTCTCTCACTGGAAAACAAGCAAGAAACAGATCCACAATATAACGGTGCTGATTCTTTTCCTCATCAAACACAGCCAAGAAGATATTTGTTAACACAAAGTGTACAAACTCACAGTGTCAAATCCTTTTTTAATGTAACGTTAGCTGTCAGTTAGCTACTGATACGGTTAGCATAAGACAAAAATACAATATGTAATATACGTTAGCTAACGTTATATGCTAAAGTAATGGTTACACTGGTAAAGCGAACGTTAGCTGACGTTTAGAAGTTATCAAACAACTTACTGTAAGACATAGCATTACCTTATTGTTTGTTTACTATACTCCTTCGCTAAGATAGCACTGCTAGCTAACCGGTTGACTTCCATTCATTTCAACGAGAATGCTAACTGCATGACAAAGCACTAACGTTAAGTAGCTGAGTAGCTGGCCAGCTAGCTAGCTATCCAGCTGGTGCAGGTTATCCAATAATATGTATCTACTTAAAAAAACAAGATGTACTTTAGCCACACCACAAACATCCACTTTAAATGGTCTCTTACGTTCTTTTAACCGCCCGTCAACTTCTTTGTGTTCGAGTAATTTTTTCCTGTAGTCCTGCAGCGCTTTCTCCCTGGTGTCCGCCATGATGCCCAACTGAATGCTGGGAAACTGCAGTGTCACTACAGTGTTTACCACAGCGTTCTGACAGCGGCCACAAAATTATGTTTAAATATGTCAGTGACAAAGTAGAGTACATTCTTATTGCATAGTGATTTTCAAAAGATATTTAGACCCTTTCTCAACAATATAGTTTAAACCATTTAGTTAATGGGAAAAGTATTTTGATAACAATAAAACTACTGCAAAATGTTTGTTTTCCCGTCAATTCTGTAGTTACACTTTCTTTTCAAAAAATTCTTAAACAAATATATCAGGTCAAACTTTCAAACAGAAATATTTGTCCCTTCAAACAAAAGTTGTTTTTTTAAAGCTTTGCTAACTTGTGAAAATAGTTCATTTGTATCCACTGAAGTTTATTGTCATAAAGAAAAGTGTTGTTTGGTAAGATCCTTCATTGATTAAATCACATTCTTTACTCATTGTGTATATGTAAAGATGTGTAATAACACTGTGTACACTACTGCTCAAAAGTATGGGGTGACATGTGATGTTATGGGGGAGGAGCTGGACACCCTGACAACCATGGCAGAGAGGAGGATGCTGTCCAGGCTTCAATCCATCTTGGACAATGTCTCACACCCTCTCTAGAACACAGTGGCACAGCAGAGGAGTAACTCCTCTCACCCAGATGCACCACAGAGCGCCACAGGAAATCATTCCTGCCTGTGGTCATTAAACTCTACAATGCCTCCCTTGGTAGAGTCAGACACCCTCTCTCTGTAATCTGACCTCAAACACAGATAATCAGAAACTGTACAAGGTCTATGTGATTTTTAACTGTACATTTTATTTTTCAGCCTTTATATTCTTAATATATTGTATGTCTGTTACATCTGTCTATTATATCTGGAGTATATGTAACAAAAGTAATTTCCCTTTGGGATTAATAGAGTATTTTTAATTCTGTTACATTGGTGTTTTTCTTCTTCCCTTTAATTATATTTTAACAGAGATAGAAACAGTACAATTCACCCCCAAATATATTAATTATTAATTAATTATTTTACATTTGAAAAAGTTTTGGCCCCCAAAAATAATAATAAAATGATTGATGAATGATGATGAAACCTTTAGTCGATGTCCCCACAGTGCTGCGTGACATGGAAGAATACTGTTGTAAGCAATTTTGAATTTATTTTCCAGCCAAGAAAAGCGTCAATATACCAAGGAAAATTCCTTGTATGTGAAAACCTACTTGACATCAAACCGATTCTGATTCTGATTCTGATCTGTCAGTACATTCAGCTGATATTCAATAGTTCTACACCAACCTACTGTTTTCTACTGTGCACAGATTTTGATGCCATGCCTCCAATTTCTTCAATGACTGCTGATTTCTTATATTCTTATTTTAACCTACTTGTCTCTTTCTGCCCTTTCAGTTTTCAATCTGGTTAAACCATTTTACAGAGTTTTGTTCTCTATGTTATTGTTATTATTGTATGTAATATAATATTGTGTTTGTGCAAATATGACAAAATCTAAGTGCCATAAGTGAAGTATTTTGTGCTTTTAGGTTGTAGAAAGTCCTTTTAACACATATATGTTATTTTGTATTATAGGTTTTCAAAAAGTGCCTTTGATTTTTTATAATCACTATGCAATTAAAATTTACTTCGTCCATAACAGGGTAGAAATGTCATTGTTGTTTGCTCATACATTCTCCAAAGTCTGTTTAATAAAATGAATATGAAGCAAACAGAAAATTTCAGCTTTTTCTTTTGTCTCAAAGAAACTTTATAGGACCAAAGTAATTTTTAATACACAGAGAACAAAACGCTGTACAATGGTTCAACCAGACTGACAACTGAAAGGGCAGAAAGATACAAGTAAGTACAAATAATAGCATAATATATAAGCAGTCATAAAGGAAAGTGGAGGCTTGGCATCTTGGAATTTATTTTAACTGAGAAATCATGTTTTATCTGTTGCTATAAAGAAGAATCCAGTCAGAGCTGCCAGTCAGAGTGGTAACAGATTCAAAATGCTTTGTCATACATAAAAATTGTTGTTGATGAAACAACTCTTTTAAAAGACAAAGGAAAACTTTATTTCATCTCTCATGAAAACAGGCAAAAGATTAAAGCTTGTCTTCAGCTCTTATTCTTGTCTCCTTTTCGTGTCTAATTGAATTAAAAGTAAGTAATACCAACAAGTTAGCTGCTGATACTAGTTCCACAATTTCTGATTGTCTCCAGGGAATTTCTGCATTCTGAATGAAATGTATTCTGCTAAATGTTTATTTTCCTCATTTTGGATTACATTAATAAATTACTCTTATTTCCTTCTTGTTTGCAGGGCTTTTTTTGCACTTGTAGTCACATGGTGAGCGTGTCTTAATTGTTATCTGTGCTACATGCAACAGATTTTTGTATTTGGTTGTGTTTTCTGTACTTGGTTGTGTTTTGACTGACTACAATCATTTAAAGTAGCTGAAATCGAGAATATTTCCGCTTTAAACATCTACTTATCATTAAGATAGCTATATTAAAAGAAACAATTGTAAGATGAGATTTATTTTGTGAATTACTTTACTATGTTTATTGAATTTGCATAAATTAATTAAGGGTAATTACATATATAAGCATATTTGTATCCTGTTCTGCAATGTAGGTGAGGAACTACATAAGGTGCATGTTACCTGGAATGTTACCAATGGTTAAGATTGGCGGAGTGATATGACGTAAAGAGTGTTCAGTTGTCTTACTGTTAAAACGGACATTAAAAAAAAAGTGGATCGAGTAACCACGATGAGGTTGTCCCCGTGCTCTTACTTCACCCACGACCCAAAGGTAGTTAATATAGTAACTATCAAGTTATAGTTAACGCTAAGAGTAACCAGCGTTACACAATTGTTTGTCAAGTATGCTTTGTTAGAAAGGAGACTATTCTCTGTATAAGTTACATAATAATAAAAGTGGTTTTGATATTAAAAACACTTTACACTAATACACATAGCTGTATTCAGGGTAGACCATTTTGCTTAAATTTGCCATGTTTATCAGGATGTCCATGTCCTCCATGTTGTCTATAGTGGCCAGATCTGTGTGTCTCTGCAGTAACTCTGGGCTTCAGTCATGTTCTTTGGTTCATAAACAAAATGGTACCGACATCCAACATGTGCTGGGACAGCACACAGCCCTGTAGAGACAGACATGCATATTCCAATATGCACTTCCAATATGGGATGTAAGACAATATCGAAAAATGTCGTATTGTGATATTGTATCGATTCTGAGACACACTATATAAAATGTTGTACTTAAACCAACCAACAGCTAGATAACTGTTCAATAGAATCTTAATTTTTTTTATTGTATCTTG
>JAGRRF010012893.1:812533-833209 GCA_019097615.1 Morone chrysops
GAATGAGTGCAGAAAAAGAGAGAGAGGAAGAGAGGAGCTCAGTGCATCATGGGAAATCCCCCGAGTCTAGGCCTATAGCAGCATAACTAAGAAAACTAAGCCTTTCTCCAGTCCGCACTATGAGACTACACCACCTGAGAGGCCTTGTGTAACTTGCCCACATCCACTATCATCATTTTACTGCTTCAGGAGCTGCATAGCAAGGATTCCCCCCAGTTAGTTTGGACTGAACACCAATACTCTCCCCCCACATGAATGTGGACTTCTGCGGTTTCGGTTTACACAACTTCCTCCAGATGATTTTCAGAGTGGAGGGGCGGAGAATGATGAAGACCCAAGGGTTGATGATGGAGTGGAACGACAGCAAACGGAGAGCACGGAGGTCAGCTTCATGGTGCTCTTCATGGAAGCCTGTGATATTTATGTACACTCTGAGCTGGGGGTCGGGGAGTAATAAAAGAGAGAAAAAGGAACCAAATATAGTCAGGCCTTAGAGATGCAGCACAAAGTAAGACATTATATACACTAACATCAACAAGGTTCAGTTGAAAATGTTACGAATTGTAATGTAAATACTCAGGTCTTCTAATTTAATAAGAGAATAGCACAAAGCAAGGTTCTGCATTTAAAATGTCACTGAAATAGTAACTAAACCCCAAAACCATTTATTTGAGCTGAAACCCATATGTATATAGGTATTTCGTAGTGTTGTTGATGCAATAAGGTGTGTGAATGTGTATGAATGAGTTAGGTTCCATTTGATGGGCTTTGCCATCACTGACTGTGTGAAAGGGTGAATGTGGCATGTAGTGTAAAAGACTAGGAAGGCGCCAAACAAGTACAGGTGCATTTACCATTGCCATTACCAATTAGTACCTATCAAATGCGGTTCAAGGAAGGGAAAGCAGTGAACCAAGGATAAGAGTGAAGGCTGGCCCATGTGGTCCGATCCAACAGATGAGCTACTATAGCTCATGATTCAAATTGTAAGTTTGTGTAGCGGATCTAAAACTTAACAGCATGACCATACTAAAACATGGATAGTAGACTCTTTAAAATATTAATTGTGAAAAAAAAATTACCCAGAGAAAACTTTAAGAATTGTATAATTAAGTAAATCAGTAGAATCTGGATTGAGATTACAGACAAATAAAGGCCAGAAGAATGGTGTTTCAGGAACATAAGTTTTTTTAGATTTCACCCACTGAGAGGCAGGGCTCTTACCACTAAGGGGAAGGTGCAGCAGATGAAGACCGCAGTGATAATAGTCAGCGGCAGGAGATGCTCCACTTCCTCCGACATGGACAGAGACCTGCGGTACCGGGGGTGCGCAGACACACCGCTGCGGCGCGCTTTGTGCCTCCTGTACATTACCACCAAGTGGAAAATGACAGATATGTTACACAGCACCGTGCTGGAGATGACGATGAGGATGAAAGATGCGTAAAATCCGATGTAAATGTTATCTTTTCCATCCTCGTGGCTCATCTCCAGGAAGCACCAGGTCCCCGGGCAGTACTGCACGTATTTACCAAAACCCAGAAAGGGAAAGACGCAGAAAAGTATGCTCCCCGTGTAGACCAGAGCAATAGTGATGTAACCCCCGCGCTTGATCATGTGTCTCTCGTAAAAGTAAGGGTGACCTATGGAGAGGTAGCGCTCCAGAGCCAGTACGCACAGGAAGGTCAGCGTGGAAAGGCTCAGGAAGGTCATGTTGAACCCAAAGTACGAGCACACCTCTCCTCCTGCACTCATCCCCACCAAAGTCTTCCTCCCAGCATAAGCTGTAATTACAAGAGGACTGACGGAGATGGAGCCCAGCAGGTCCGTCATGAGGAGCGCTGTCACCAGGACCTGGTACAGGGACGGACTGGTTATCCTGCGCCGAACCACCATCAGGACCAGCGCCAAGATGTTTCCCACGACCCCGGCCGAGAACATGACCGCAGAGGTGATGGGCTGTCCAGACTCCACGACAACAATGTCATGGCATTTGGAGAGATTTGAAGAATTAAATGCCATAGATACCTCGGATCAAAGCTTGTCCACTTCTGTCTGTCTGCTCAACTGCAGCTGTCTAACAGCGCGTTACAACCACATTGTGGGTTTGCGCCCCACCCACCGCTTCTCATCTGATCTGTTTGGTTTCTGGGGAAGCACACACACTCCATACCAGACACACACACACACACACACACACACTGAATCAGACATGTTGATCTTGTCCAATGAAACGGAAAACAAAGCGGTATTTGCTTCTGAATAATTACTTGCTTGCCCACCTAGTAGACAAAAATATGATTTTAGGTGAGAACTAGGCAACACAGTAACATAATCTTGATTCATATTTGAGCACTGCCTGACCAACATTTACAAAACGAACTTCATGCTGTATGGAATAAGACTTGAAACTAGTGATTGAGACCATTATCTCATTAGGAAACTGTTTACTGAGCTCATAAATGAAGAGAGAGTTTGGCTAATTTCTCTATTAGAGTGCATGGTATCGTTTTTATTGCAGCTAATGGAGCTCGCCCTGCTGGCCTTTACATAGAATGCAGGTTTAAGACACTTCCATGTTGGCTTCACTTTACAGACCTGGAAGCTCTGTCCATTATATATACTTGTCAATGGTTGCCAGCCACCCCCTGTAGTGCAGGATTATACTAAGTTGAAGAAGCAATGCAAGGGCAGAGGAAGCAGCAACACAAGTTATTTTGACAAACCAAACATTTTGCCTATGTGATCTGATGTTTTAAGATGGAACTTACTCTCATTTACACTTTATTTCCTTTATGCTCGTGTTGAGAGTAGCAGAAAACTGAAATCAGAATCAGAATCAGAATAAGAAATACTTTATTGATCCCCAGGTTGAAATTTGTTTGTTATAGTTGTTCTACTCACAAAACGTTAAAGAAATTGTACTATTACTATACATATATGTATACTATACAATATCTAACACACTATATAGAATAACAATGAATATATAGGAATATACTGTCAAGCCCGAAATTATTCATACCCCTGGCAAACTTTTACTTAAAGTTACTTTTATTCAACCAGCAAGTTTTTTCTTGATTGAAAATGACACAGGCGTCTCCCAGAAGATAATAAGACGATGTACAAGAGGCATCATTGCGGGGAAACAAAAATTCAGCTTTTATTTACATTTGAACAAAAAGTGGCATGTCCAAAGTTACTCATACCCTTCTCAATAATCAGTAGAAAAGCCTTTATTGGCTATCACAGCAATCAAACGCTTCCTATAATTGCTGACCAGCTTTTTGCATGTCTCCACTAGTATTTTTGCCCATTCATCTTTAGCGATGAGCTCCAACTCTTTCAGGTTGGAGGGTCTCCTTACCATCACCCTGATCTTTAGCTCCCTCCATAGACTGGATTTAAGTCAAAACTCTGGCTGGGCCACTGCAAAACGTTAATGTTTTTGTCCGCTAACCATTTCTTCACCACTTCTGCTGTGTGTTTTGGGTCATTGTCATGCTGAAATGTCCACTGGTGCCCAAGGCCAAGTTTCTCTGCAGACTGCCTGATGTTGTTGTTGAGAATCTTGATGTATTGCTCTTTTTCCTGTTGCCATTTACTGTGATTAGGTTCCCTGGTCCATTGGCTGAAAAACAGTGGTATGGGTATGAATAATTTTGGACATGCCACTTTTTGTTCAAATGTAAATAAAAGCTAAGAAATATTTTTTTACACAATGATGCCTCTTGTACATCATCTTATTATCTTCTGGGAGACGCCTGTGTCATTTCCAATCAAGAAAAAACTTGCTGGTTGAATAAAAGTAACTTTAAGTCAAAATTTGACAGGTGTGTAATTAAAATAATAAGAGCCCATATACAAAGTAAATGTAAATGTAAACATATTTCACAGTATGTGCTGACAGAAATTAAATAAATACTAATGCGTTCAAGACTGTGGGATTGCAGAAGTTATAGATAATTACACAAAATGACATAATAATCAAGTGATTTCACATTGACCCAGGTATTGCACCTTAATCGACTTATTGCACATTAACAGTACAAGTTTAATGACTGATTGACGCAGAGTTTTGACACACTGAGGAAGGAGTTATTATATTATATTATTTCCTTACTTTTACTGTTTTTTATACTGTTTTTTCTCTATCCACTTTGTTGCTGTAACATTGGAATTTCCCCATTGTGGGACAAATAAAGGAATATAAAGAGTTTGATGGTGACAGGCAGGAATGACTTCCTGTGCCTCTCTGTGGAGCATCTCGGTGGAATGAGTCTTGGACAGCATCCACCTCTTTGACATCAAAGAGTCTAGCTCCACTCCCACAATGTCACTGGTCTTGCGGATCAGTTTATTGAGTCTCTTACCGTTGACTACCATCAACCTGCTGCCCCAGCAGACAACAGCAAACAGGATAGCACTGGCCACCACAGACTCAAAGAACATGCTCAGCACTGTCCAACAGATGTTGAAGGACCTCAGCCGGCTTTGGCCCTTCCTGTAGAGGGCTTGACTGTTCTTAGCTTAATTTAGTCCTAGTTTATTATCCATGTGAACTCCCAGGTACTTGTATTTATCCACAGTGTCTACACTGACCCCCTGGATGGAAACAGGGGTAAGTGGAGCCTTAGCTTTCCTCAGGTCTACAACCAGCTCTTTAGTCTTAGTCACAGTGAGCAGTAGATGGTTCTGCTCACACACTGTGACAAAGTCACCCAGTCTCATCACCCTGCTGATACACCCTACCACAGCAGAGTCATCAGAAAACTTCTGAAGATGGCAGGACTCTGTGATCTGTTGAAGTCTATGGTGTAGAGGGTGAAGAGGAAGGAAGAGAAGACTGTTCCCTGGGAGGTCCGGTGTTGCTTATCACTCTATCTGACACAGTGTTGCAGGCGCACATACTTCGGTTTGCCAGTCATGTAGTTGGAAAAACCATCCACCTCCACTGCTGGCAGCTTCTCACCCAGCAGAGCTGGCCGGATGGTGTTTAAAGCACTGGAGAAGTCAAAAAACATGACCCTCACAGTGCTCGCCAGCTTGTCCAAGTGGGTGTAGATGCGATTGAGCAGGAAGATGATGGTGTCCTCAACTTCCAGACGGGGCTGGTAGGCAAACTGGAGTGGGTCCATGTCAGGTTTGACCATGGGCCGCAGTGGTTTTAGAACCAGTCTCTCCAGGGTCTTCATGATGTGGGTGGTCATTAAAGTCTAAAGTAATGTACTCTTGAACCCTAACTTATATGCAATGTTATGTGTGTTTATGTTTATTATTTTATTGATTTATTTTGATGAACAGAAAGGGTAAGTTGGTCAGTGATGTCACTTCTGTTACTTTGCCTGTAGGGGGAGCTCCTGATCTGTGTCACAGTCATTAAATACCCAGACTTAAGAGTTGAACAGTTACTCAATTTATGTCTATTCTGGGGGGTAACAGCAGCAGAGTAATGTTTGCCACAAACTTCAAAAAATGCATTATTTTACTGGCAAACAAGTTTTTAAAGCTGAAAATATACAGAGTAGGAGGGAAAAGGGGCTCTAGCCTACTGATACCAGTGAGGAAATGATGCAAGAGAAACCAAGATGAAATGAAAACAATGTGCCTTTCCTGGTCTCTAGCAGCTTGTGCTGGTAAAACTCTTGGTAATCTCATGACAGGGGCATGTGTTCAATAACACTGCTCATCCTCTGTTGTCTCAGACATTGCAGCACGTGGGTTCAAAGGTTTGTGTTGCAGATATTTCTACATTCTTGCGCATGCACACAGATAAGAGTTTTATAGAGCTGCTGAGCAATACCAGAAACCACACAGATTTCTGACAAACAACACCATTCTCTGAATAACCTTTAAACAACAACCAGCATTTCTCATATTAAAGGAGGTGAATGGGCAGTGTGAACATTTGATTATAATTAAGAATATTTGGCTTGTTATGCATATAAGCCTCCTTTCCATCCTTGCTGTCATTATCAGTGGTTGTCAATTGTGATATCAGCTGTTCTCATCAGCTGATCTCATCTATCCAATTGCACAGTGACAACCTTCATTGTCAGCCAATCATCTTGCTGCTGCTTTTTAAATATGATTCTCTCTCTTTGCTTTCAGTATACGTTAATTCTGCTATACACAACCATCTCTGTCCAGTCTTCACAGATTCATCAGCTTCATTGGCTGCAGTCAAACAAATTATGTCCTATGTCCTTTCTTAAACACTCACCCTTGTCCTCTGTGGAAAACAACATGAGGTCAAGGAAAGGTATGAAGGACTCTAAGGACAACATGGTCCTAAGAAAATCCAACTGCACTTACACTAGGCTTTTTTGTTTTTTGCATGCAGCCAAAAAAGCTAAATAATCTGCAAATAAAGGATGGTTCAGCATTGAAGCACCTTTCAAACCATTCTTCTCATGGCTGCCACTGAAATACTTGCAGGTAATTTAACTCATTTAGGAACCTTCCAAAGCAAAAAAAGACTATTCATATGCAGCCATTATTTCAGCCTATCAGCTTCAGCAAAGTCATCAGCCACCACTACCATCGTCTGGACTCCATGGGTAGATTTAGCTTGCTGCTGCTCAGTGCAGATGCCCTTTAATCACAAAAAAACTCCCTGTAAAGTGTAAGCACTAAATACTTTCTGTCAAGACTTAATCACTATGATGCTTAATAGGCTTCTTCTTTGACAAATGCAGTGTTTTCCTGCCATTGTTCTATAAGTTCTTTGGTTGTTTTAACTTTTCTAATGCAGGATGAGGATGAGAGAGTGAAGGCTCTGTGAAAATTTCATTTCAGACATTTTTTCCTGATAAAAGCCATGGATCCTCATTTTCACCAGAGCTGTAAATCCTACAGTCTAAATGTCCTGGAATGGAATCCCATTTCCAAAAATGTACTTACCTCAAATAATGACTTATTATCTCAAATTAATGAGAAACTTTTCTCAATATTTTGACTTAGCACCCCAGAATAATGAGAAGCTTTCTCAATGTTTGCATCAAAATGGCGGAAATGGGCTTCCATACATTGCCCTTTGTTTCCACAGTTCAGGAGAAATATTGAAGCTGGGGTGGGAAAGATTGCTGAAACAGCTAGTGCAGTTAGAAATCACCTCCATATGCATATTATTTGTGATGTGACATGCTGCATTTTGACAAGAAAAAGATCTGTGGCCGTATTAACCAAGTTTTATCTATTAACCCCTATTAAGGACTAGAAGTTTCTAGCAAAGCGTTTCCTCTTAGAAACTGTTCATAACAGCAACTTTTACTGGACTGAGAAATCTTGCTTGCTAACACGGTTGAATTGCCAGCTAGCTAACATAGCAAAATACTGTCAGTGGATAACATCATCCAGCTTCATCGAGACTGGTCAGCTTGCCATTTGCAGGTTAATTTGATGGCTGCTATTGGGGGCGGCTGGCACTGCACATTATTCTGCATGGCTAGCTAACCTTTGCTTGCTTGCTCGGCAAAGCTATCACTGGCAAAAATATGCTATGCTAGGTACTAGGTACCAGCTAATATGACCCTTGATAATGTTACTAACTTATGTATTAGGACAAACTGTGTTGATTTTAGCCAACAGTAAGTGATGTAATATAGCCTAAACTAAACTGGGATTGGCCATCTAACTGCACGGTGTGTGGGTTCGGCATTGGTTGCCTTGTGATGTTGGCTGATGGGGTAAACGGCAAGCTAATTAGTGTCATTGAGTCAATGGTCCAAATAAAATATAGGAACATTGCAAACAGAAATGTTATTCTAAATATAATTTTAATTAAAGCTGCAAGCAGCGATGAACAGGCCCTCGCACTCTCTGGGTGTGCTGCGTCCGTGTCACGTGCCATTGTAACGTGCGGACCACAACATGAAAATATCATGGAAATAGATGGCGCTCTCACTATATCTGAATATTGTCATGTAGATGTGTTCAGGGTGGGACTCTTATCAAATGTGTGAAGTTTCATTGAGATTGGACCATGTACACTGAAGTTGTGAGGGGGACAGTTACAGAATATGTGAAGTTTAGTGGACATTGGACATTGTACACGGAATTCGGAGTACTATCTGTGTTTGGTTTTGTGTTTGTGTGCTTTTTTATATATATTTTATAACTTTTGATAAGCAATGTGTTTTAACTGTACTGACCAATTTTGACGTTAATCCGATAAATTCCCTAGTAGGAGTTTGTTGAACTACAACACAAAAAAACGCTGAAAGTCTTCAAAATGCCGGAAATGGCATCACAGTGAGGACATTCGATTCAACCTGGCTAAATTTGATGGCACGCCACGGACACGCCCTTTAATGTACATACACAAATAGCACAACTTTTAATCAGCAACATACTTTGACTGTACTGACCAATTTTGAAGCAGATCCGATGAATTCCCTAGGAGGAGTTCATTCAAATACAAGGTGAAAAGTTCACCGAAAGTGAAAATCAAAATCAAAACGGCCAACTTCCCGTGGGTTTGGGGTATGGGTCCAAGAGGCTTTTCTGTAGGTCTCGGCACGTTACACATGCCTACCAAGTTTCATACATATCGGTGAAACATGGCGCCAGGGCTGCTTTTTTGAATTACTGTAGGGGGCGCTACAAACACGACAAACACGATTTTTTGTATGTGGGCTACAGGCACCAGTCTACACGTGCCCTGTGAATTACATATTCATAAGTATTACGGTCTCCGCACAATGATTTACCATGCCACCAGAGCGCCACCTAGTGGTGGATTGTTGACACATTTGTTAGCAAGCCTCAGGGAGCCATGGGCAATCATTGTACAAAGTTTGTTTTAATCACTCGTGCCGATGCGAAGATATCAATTTCTACATTTTAAAGAGTGCCACCTTGTGGCGATGGCCTGAAATTGTGCACGATGTCTAAGGAAGACATGGGGAACTATGGACCCAAGCTTATTGTCAATCGGACATGCCAATGTGGAGAAATGCCCCACTTCCTGTTTTAACGAAAAATCTACAGGAAGTCCTAATTTTATAGCGTGCTTATTTGTTTAAATATCAAAATTCTTCAAATTTGCCAGGACGGTCCCCAGATGCTACGTGAAAAATGTTTTGCAAATCAGACAAAGCGTATAAGAGGGACACGGAAAAGTAGTTTATGGACATTTACATTTACTCTAATAAAAAAATTTATACGCTTTATTCAATCAAAAAATAAATCCAGACAGTGGCCTATGTGGGGAGATTCAGCTACATTCACTGAATGCGTGGATATAAGCTTTTTGAATGTGCGACAAACTATGCAGATGTAATTAGCCTAAACGCACTTTCCTTGATAGTAGCACCACCTAGTGGCCAACCCAAAAGCAATGCATAGAATCCGAAATTTTTCACCACGACTGACATGTGCGCCGCATTTCATAAGTTTTCGAGCATGGGAAAGCCTCCAAATATGCGTTACTAAAGTTACTAAAATAGGAATCCTTCCAATTACAATAGGGCCTTCGCACGGTCAGTGCTCGGGCACTTTTTCCCAGCATTCATTCATGTATACTTCACTTTTTATTACTTTTGGCCGATGCCGAGGATGATGCTTATGCTTGCTACTGCTGTACCAACAACCACAACAACAGGAAACTGACTGCAGTTCACTTATCGGGCAACAGTGTCATTACTAACTAAGTTTTCTTAAAGTTATAATGGGACCTTAAAAATCCAGTGTAGTTGCAGATTGCAACTCTGTCACTTCACCCTCCCCTTCCAAGCGTGGAGGAGGAATTATAGTGGCCACAAAACGTTTGCTTTGTCCTTTCTCTGATACATATGTATCGTTCAGCATGGCGGACTACATGGAAGAAGACCTGTAAAGTCTTTAGATAAAAGCTTCATTCTCAGGACACAAAAACACAACAATTCATATTTTCAGGTGATTATAAACTAATGAAAAGATATAAATATTATATTACATTTCTTACAATAGATCCTCCTAAATGTTACACACTGGACCTTTAAACAAAGTCAGATATTGAACTAAACAAATCTTCATCCTTTGATAGTGTAATTCTGCATTTAACACATATTTACATCCATTGAAGGCCATGAAATCAGCTTTATTTGTTTATTTCATTTGGTTATTTCCTGTAATTGAATATTTCAAGAATGGTTAAACAAATGTGGATCTGAAGGTTGTTCGTTTGGTTTGATGAATTATTCTCACAGACAGCATGTCAAAACCAGCGTGGAAAAACTTATGAGTTTCCTCTGATAACTACCACATGCTGGCATCCTGAGAATGGAAAAAAACCAAACACCCCACCCCCACATCCAACATATGTCCTAACATCCCTCAGGCAACATGTCTCAGTATCAGTATCGAAATTCTGCCTCCAAATCTAATAGACAAACAAATATCTTCTCTTACAAATTCCTGTTAAATACAGGGCTGAGAACAAGGGAAACTACAGAGCTTCACGTAAAACTTGACAGATCCCAGTTATGTACAAATTAATCTACAGCACTTATTAACTAATCCACAGACTGTGTTTCATTTCCCCAGAATCAAGTTGAAAAAAAGACTGAGGCTGGTTGGACCAAATACTCAGCTCTCCATACAGTAAGAACAAGATATGAAGACATGTAAAACCTTATTTTCTTATGTGATACGTGTGAGCCACCAGTACAAACCTGTAAACTAAAAATTACTTTTATATGTTACGTATATAATCTCTGTCTGGATTTATTTTTTGATTGAATAAAGAGCTACATTTAATTCAGAGGCACATCTGTGCCAAGTTTAGGTAACGGTGGATGAATGGTTTTGGTACATTTTGATAATCGATGATGATTGAAGGTTGGCGGTTCGATCCCGGCTTCTCTAGCTGCATGTCTAAGTGTCCTGGGGCAAGATACTGAAGCCCCAAATTGCTCCACAATGTTCGTTTGATCATCAGTCTATGAATGTGTGCAGATGGGTTAGTGTTGCGTGTAGTGTACAGCGCTAAGGCGCTATATAAGTACAGTCAATTTACCATTTACCATATACTTGTTATGCATTAAATATAATATGAAATATCCATAAAATATGTCACTTAGTTTACTCAATGATAGGCTCCCTTAAGGAGAGGTTTTGGGAACCACTGTCCTAGAGTACTTTCAGGGTATATCAGAGCATTTCACTAATTTCTGTGAAAAAAACCAAAATTGTTACTTTTAAAGTTTAAATTATTGTTTAAACATCTAAACTTTGAAAACCTGAACACAAGTTATATTCATAGAGCCTTCATGCTCTGATAAACAGCTTCATCCTGTGTATGAATGTCAGAAAGAAGCCTATTAAGTATGTATGATTGTTTAAATTACATACTACAGAAAGAGAATTGTATAACTAGTTCCTACAAATATTAGGAACACTCATCTTCGATAAAATATCTCTTACCTCTATTCCTGTTGTGCTATGTGTCATTGTAACGTAATTTCATTTTGATGTCCAAATGACAAATAAAGTCTGTCTAAGTCTAATATTTTCAGGAAATAATGTGCTAAAAATGTATAATTAATTAATTAATTAATTTTGTTTATTTTTTAAAATATTGTGTTCACTATTTATTATACAGTGTTGTTCTCTACTGTTATTTGACTGAATTGAATATAATATAAAATATCCATAAAATATGTCACTTAGTCAGAATAATCAGTTTACACAATGATACAAATGGATAATAAAAAAGGTTGGGAACCACTAAAAAATAAAAACAATATAATGTCTCGGAGTAGTGTTTGAATCAATATGCAGAGCAATTAGCCACAACTGCAGTCTCTGTCATCCAATGTTTGTTGATTTACCTAAAAAGAGTCCCTAACCCTGAACAGAGGTGGTGAGTGCAAAGTTAGAATGACCCACAGAATCATAATTACAACTTTTATGGGAAATACACCAGCATTATCCTTCAAATCAGGTCTGATATCATACTGGTACATTCACGCATTCTTCTTATCTACAACATGCCAGAAGAGAGCTGAGCTCTGCAACACAAACTGCAAAAAGAGGTCCCAAATCAACAATGTAGAGGAAAAATTATCATTTAGTAAATAACCTTTATATGAACTGTGTTTTACTGTATTATACTGTTCTGAAGACAGCATGACTGACTTTATTTCCTGTTGAAATGTACTGGACCCGATTAATATAAATGAATCAAATGAGGCAGAACATGATGATAGTCCAGCCTACACATGTCATGCTGACCTGCACTTGGGCTTAATAAATACAATAACCACCTGTGTAATGTAAGGGTGGAACATGGCCTGTTCCGGTTGAAATACAGCCAGGCCCAAAACATCTAAACTTTTATCCATTTTTGGTCTGAGACAGGAACATGTCTTCACTTGGGAATACCCTTATCTTTTCCTTTGATGTTTATTCTTTATGGTCATTGACTCTTTGTTTTCTCTTTGTTCTTATGCATATAAAAATCCTGGTAGCAAGGCACTCAGCATCAATTCCTCGGCAGTCACTGACTGTTGCTTTGCTGGTGTCCATCCTTCTGCGCAGAAGTTTGAATAAATATACAAAGACTAATTTCTCTTTGCTGGTTTTCCTTTATTCGGTCAAATTTCCACCACAAACAAAATACTACAATAAATCAATCCACAGGGGAAACCACACACTGGGCATTTAAGTTGAGAGAACAATGGGAACGATGGAGAGCATGACCCTCTTACACATTTAAAACCAAAACAATAAATAAGAAAAAAAGACATGATGGGAGTAACAAAGATGACAGACAGAGTCTGTGCCAAACCCCTAGAAATAAAGAACTAAAATATAATATGACACTAGTGCGACATGCTGTGCATAAAGATGACAACCTCTCTACTGTTTCATAGTTCATAATAGTGCATGTCTGTGGACTGATAATCGCCTTTCAGTTCCACTGCTGCAAAAATAACTGTTTCTGATCTCACAGAGCTGGTTAAGATTTGGTTAGGTTTAAGCCAAAGCATATGAGGGTAAGGGGAAACATAATGACACAGACAAAATAAAACCAAGCAAAACAATACTAAAAGGCATTAAAAATGTTTTGACACTCTGAGGGAGGAGTTGGAGCGTTTGATAGACAAAGGCAGGGATGACTCCCTATGGCGCTCTGTGATGCACCTCGGAGGAATGAGTCTATAATCGACAGCAGACAGTTGCAGTACATGACCTAAGAAAAGACCATCCTCTACGGAGAACTGAGGCAGTTATGTTATAACGTTATATATGTTCGTCCGGCAGAGGCGCTGTTTGCTGGCTGCGGCAGGTCAGTCTTAAGCCCGCCCACGGCGCAGCTATGGCCGCTGCTCCTTAAAACCAACTGCGCAGCACCTCAACCCGGTAGAGGGGGCTCTCCATGGGGTTGAAAACACCGGAATCTGGCCTATCTCATACAACCACTAACGTTCATTCTCATTCTTTACCAGCAAATATGACAGCGACTATTTCTTCTCCTTTCTTCGAGTACAGAGAAGTCTCTAACAAGGTACATGGCGGCGAATCTCAGTCCTTCTGGAGGAAATATGCTAATCTCAGCCTAGCCAACTGCAAGTTTGGTGTTAAGTTTTTGAGGGCACTAACTTAAAGCAGTCCCATGAGTGTTGAAAGAGTTACAGTACATGTAACTCGTCAAGTTTAAACGCCTTTCAGCTTTTTAAAACTAATTAACATTGTTTAAAAGAGGTTTTGGCTGCTGGTGAACCTTTTGATGTTTGTTAACGTTAGGTTAGTTAATGTAAAAGGTAATGTGAGCGTGACGCACACACGGAGCACTCTGTGTTTAATGTTGATTTATTAACACTGAAATAAAGCAGCTAACGTTAAAAGTAAATTTGAAAGTCGAGCAGTTTAAGCACCAGTTTACTATCAGTGTTTGAATGTTGTCCTAAACAGTGTAAAATAAACGCTGGCGTTGTTGTTAACTAGCGCGGACTGTGTAACTGTGCGTTAGCTTAGCTAACGTACTTCCTTGCCGTCTGTGTGAACTTTGTGTCAGTTGACTAGTTGAGCGTCATTGTGTTTAAGTAACGTTAGTTATAAAGTCATTACATTGCAACACATGGCTTTATCGCGTTAGCCAACTTTACCTTTTTACTTTTAATTTCCTGCATGTCCTCTGCAGTGTGCTGCGCTGTTTAAGCTTTAACAGTTTTAATATCCGCCTGCAAACCCACAGTCATTTACTAAACTGCTTATTTTCTACTGAGGCCGTAAGATTGACAGTCATCTAATCCAGCCCAGCCTCAAAAGGAGATGCCTCAGTGTCAAATCACAAGAGGAGTAGCAGGCAGTCAGATATTGAGCAATAAAGCCCGTCCGGCATAGTACAAACTATAAGTTTATAAAAAAATTTAACTTATGACCCCTTTTTTATTTTTTCCTCTAGGCTTGTCATTCATACAGTGGTATTTATGCCAGTAAAAAGATTGTGCCTTTTTTTTTTAAAATCAGTTTTATCTGCTAAAAAGTAGTACAATTTGTGTACAATTCCAATTAATGCAAAAAACCATGATTATCATGCATTTCGCATGCCATCTGACTGGCTTCCAGCGTTCCTGACTCAGCGTACTCTTCTGCTGCCTGGTGACTTCCCACTCTTACTTTTCATCTGCCTATCAGCCTGTATGAGTCTTTCTTGTTTAAATGCCTTTTTGCCTCATCTGTAATGTGAAGACATCAGATTTCCACACAGTCTGTGTGTCCTGCTCATAATTCAGTTAAAAAATGAATAAAATCCCAGCACGCAGTCAAGTGTCTTTACTGCTGGGCAGCCTGGCTAGAGTCACGCTGCCTTCTGTTTCTATCACCCCTTTTTCTGGTTCCATTAGTTAGTTTTGTGGTTTGGTCATTTTGATACGTGGTTTGTATCGGTATCAACACAAAAACTTAAACTTCTTAACCCTAATCCATGTCAATTGAAAATATTTAAATCAGTAATAGGCTGCATTCCCCCTTCACTAGTCTGTGGTAATTGGTTCATGTGCGCTTCCGCAGTATCCCCGAACAGACAAACAAAACAC
This sequence comes from Morone chrysops, assembly GCA_019097615.1. Lineage (NCBI taxonomy): Eukaryota > Metazoa > Chordata > Actinopteri > Moronidae > Morone > Morone chrysops. The sequence continues at coordinate 827,560 of JAGRRF010012893.1, forward strand.
TGGCTCTAGATATGGCTGTTCACAAGTTTGTGGCCATTGTACATTCTACTACACACTTGGAATGGAATGTTGAAATCGGCAGTTACCGCTAAATGCTACTAAATCCTACACATTGGAAGTGTGAGTGGTCGGAAGACTAGAAAGGCCCTATACAAGTACAGGTCCATTTACCATAACAGTTAGCCTAAGGAGTGTACTACAGTACTGGTGGTGCAGCCACCAGACAGAACGGGCCAAGTTTCTACTTGTTGAACAGGTGTTTTGATACATTCCTCTAATTTGGCTTTTTAGCTTTTATTGAACTTGCAGTAAGGATAGGAAGTATAGTTGCTGTTAACTCTGGTAATATTGGTCACCTGGGTTCACTCTTGGTGGAGTTAAGCCTCGCCCTCATGCACCCTCACAGAGCAGAGGAAGACAGGCTGCATGCGTGATCATAAATCACACCCAAACTTTATTCTTTGTTTTCTTAAAGTACCATTGAAAGAACCGACCGGAAATAAATTCAGGCGTTGAATTATTTGGAACTCACTTACTTGGAGGTCATTCGCAGTTGGTGTTCCAAAATCATTCTGATGTGAGTTGTGTTTAGCTGCTGATGTAAACAGAAGCACATAAGGTCCAAACATAGCTATCAGGACGAAATCATGCTTCTTTAATAAATTGGCAGTTTTTATTAATCTAAAATAATTTCAGTTCATAACTGGTCTTCAGGTCCAACACCTGCTTGTGACAACTATGACTATTTTGTAGTCAGTCACTTTTTCAGAATATCAATAATACTGGAACAAATTTGAAATGACACGCAATTCTTTGGAACAAATGTGCTCCTCTCGTCTGCGGTGCCTCCATTCCACTGTCTTACTCGAGTGGGAAGCTAATATTAGTGAGTGAGTTTGCAGATTTGACTTTGGGGTATAAAATGTATGCGAAGATTAAACACAGCACACACCTATCATCAACCAGGAATGAACTGCTGTACTGTTTTCTAAATGACTTGTTTCTCTTTTCAGAACAATAAGATGTTGAATTACAGCAGCAACAACAACAGTCTTGGTGGACCTCAGCTGACCTCGGTCCCATACTCCAGTGCCAACCTCTCCCCCTGCACAAACACTGGGTCCCTGCTGGACAGGAAGGTGGTGGGGGCCCCCTCTGCAGCAGGCCAACGTCGTCACTCAGTCAGCCTCCCCAGTGCGAAGTTCAGCCAGAATCAGTTTGTCAACAACCTTAAAACAGATCCCACTGTGTTGCTGGGTGGCAGTTCTAACAGCAACAAGGAGAACCGTTTCCGTGAGCGCTCCTACTCAGAGCTGGGAGACAGGCTGCGGCCCGGTAGTCAGGTGTGTGTAGGTGGAAGCAGCCAGGTCAACTCGAGCCGCTATAAGACGGAGCTGTGCCGGCCCTTTGAGGAGAATGGCACCTGTAAGTACGGCGACAAGTGCCAGTTTGCCCACGGCATGCATGAGTTGCGCAGCCTGAGCCGTCACCCAAAGTACAAGACTGAGTTGTGCCGCACCTTCCACACCATCGGCTTCTGCCCCTACGGCCCCCGCTGTCACTTCATCCACAACGCAGAGGAACGCCGCGGGCCCCCTCCCCTCTCTACCTTCAACAAGATGCAACGCCCTCGTCTGCAGCACAGTTTGAGCTTTGCAGGTTTCCCCAGCTGCGGCGGCCTGCAGGACAGCCCCACCTCCGTCACACCTCCGCCAATGTTCTCCACTGAAGACCTCACCAGCAGCCCCTTCACCTATTCCAGCCAGGAGCTTGGCAGCCTGTTTGGCCCCAGCCTGGGGCCAACACCTGTGTCTGAGCCTCAGGCCCCACCTTCCCCAACTATCTTTTTCCAGCACACCTCAGAGGGCTCCCCCAGCCTCCCCGACTCTCTGTCTGACCAGGAGGGTTACCAGAGCAGTCAGAGTGGCTCTGAGTCACCCCTCCTGGATGCTTCCCGTCGCCTCCCCATCTTCAGCAGGCTCTCCATCTCTGATGATTAAGGTTTCTGCATCTCTGTGCCTGAGGGAGAAGGAGGGAAAAGGAGAGGGGAAGATGGGAACTCTCTTCCTCTTCTCAGCCCTGTTTGCAGGAGAAGCAGACTGCTCTGCATTGTTAGTCAGTGAGTTACATCACAACCCGAGATGCCTTTTCTCTTTTGTCTTTTAAGACCCCCCCCTCCCCCAGATCAAGTCTCTTCAAAAAGTTGGTAAACCTGAATCATATTAATGTAAAGGCTCTGCACTGGTGCCACACTGGAGTGAATGTGAACAGTAGCTCAGATATCACATTATAAAGCAGTTTAATATTACTTATTATGGGCAGTAGGAGTAGGAGTGAGGTCAGTGTGTGTGTTCTGTACGGGGTGTGTCTACTGCACTAGTGTGTTGCTGGTGCTGTGTGCCTTGATTATTGAACTGTTTGGTTGAGCTGCAGAGTGTAATGGTCTCCCCAGAGATTTGAATGCACTATGAACAGGATTCAAAATTACCTGAATTTGGAGTCATTTCAGCCAAATTACACAAATTCCAAGAAAGTATTCTCACGCTTACCTCTTGCTCTCTCAGCCATGCAGACAGTTTGAATTTTATTTATCTCTCTCTCTATCCCAATACAGTGGAGGTTGGTTGAATTAAGTTAAGGCATAAACTTAAATCACCTGCTATTAAAAAAAGTGTTGGGTGATCTGATTACAAGTACGCTGGTTTACAAAATGGTTCTCCACTTGTCTCAGGTGACCACCTGTGAATGGATCTCACTTCCCCACTCTATGCAAATAATCAGTGTAGGGCTCTACCCTACTCACATTGTCCATTATTACTGCCATTTTGACTGGTTTAATACTAAGCTTTGATTATTTGTTCCTTTTTTTTTCAGTTCAGCGTCACTAAAGTCTGTAGTGATTTTATAACTTAACTTTATAACAGCAGAATACACGCTTTTAGTCTCTCTGACTGTGTGGCATTTTTAGTCATCTTTGATGTGACAGTCATAGAAGGTAAAAGCCAGCCAGCAAGCTGGGACAATTAGACACAATGTTTTTTTACACAAAGAAAGGAATTAGGGGTAAATGAAGTATATGTATAATGTTTACCAACTCTACAAAAAGGCCCAAATAATTAAGAAGTTGTTGTAGACAGCGTTTCACAGACATCTACTGCTCATCTTGGTAGGCAGGAGAGCTCAAACACAAACCAAATGGACAGCATTATTCATGCGTGCTTACTGGAGGTCAGTTGAGAAGGCCACATTAGCGTTTACACTACGAAAGATATGTGGACCACCTCAGCAACTGTTTGAGTGATCTGATTACCATGCGTCTGTATTTACAGCTGTACACTTGTGATCCGATCACTCAGGACGCACATTAATCCCAGGTGTAAACAGTGTGTCTTGGTAGTTTCAATGACAGCTGTTCACGCTGAGGTGACGATAGATGTTGATTTTCAGCAGATGTTTACCAGCAGCTGGCAGGTTCCTGGTGTTAATTTGCCGCCTTTTGTTTTAATAATTCGAACATCAGCAGTTTGGCTTCACACCTATCCAACCAGCCTCAGTTCTGTCTGAAGAGACGTCTCAGCCAGCTGTCTGAAATTGAATGATTCCACCATGTTCAATAATATTATTATGTTGTTATTATTGTCTAGGTTATTTCCCAAAGCCTTCAGGCATTGGCTTACTGCTTATTTATCAAAATGTATTTATTGTTGATCTTAAGCATTTTTATTTTATATTTAATGAAACAATAGAATATATATTTTCTTTTATGTTAAATTATGATCCTCCTTATTAATTGCAAGATTGTGACAAGCTGTTTTTTGTTATTTTTTCACAGTTAATATATTATACTGCAATTACATTTTTTGTAACACTTGATTTATTTTGAAAGCAAATCTTAATTTAAAACGCAAAAGGTTAGTGTTTGTATTTATTGTTTGCTCCTCCCACATGTTTGACTGCAGGTTGAGGCTCTCTGTTGCAGTCGGAAGTGTCAAAGTCAACATCCCTGTCCTCCCAGTGAGGGGGTGAGGCTCTGCAGCTGCCATAATCAAGTTCAAATGATGAAAAAAGCTAATCGTGTGATTGCAAACTAATCAGGTAATTAAGCTATTGGCATAAGTATTAATGCACTCAGGGTGCAGGTGGTGCTTGTTTAACAGGGTTCTTGCACATTGTGCCTTCTTCTGAAATACACTGCAAGAGAGGATTCGCTGCCTTTCTAGCCAGTGTGTCTGCTAGAAATGCAACGATGAGGTGACTGAAAGAAAATATGTATAAAATATTTTTAAAATTCCAACTTAAATGTGAAAAAACATCCTTTGAGAAGCTGGAAGCATCTTTTTTTTGTCATTTATGGTCGTATAGGTAGGGTCTTTGGGTTTTGCAGTTTGTTGGACTAAAGAAGCAAAGAAGTCACTTTGGCTTCTGGGAAATTTTCTCTCTTGATTTTTAGGCATTTTATAGACTAAATAATTAAATGATTAATGGATAATGAATATAATTGTTTGTTGCAGCCCTTGTGTTTGCGTCTAGAGCAGCTTCCCTGTAGCTCTGTTCCACACTGTTATCTGTGCACACAGGGTCTATACTTACTGGAACAGCTGTAGTTTCTGAATTGTGAAATTCATTGTGAATGTATATAAATGCCTATATTTATTAACAGTTCTTGTAAATTGCACTCAAATGTTTGGGGAAAATATTTTTGTATTCTTCAATACATTCAGTGTGTTTATTTTTTATCCTTCGAGTATACCAGCGTCAGTGCAGAACAGTTCTCTACAGAGCATCTGCATAAATAATTCGAACAGCACAATATTCAAAACGGACAACACTAATATTGATCTATTGAATTTGATTGATCTCTTAGAACCCTATTTAAATCTCCCACCTGCACCTTACAAACATCTTATTTACAGATTAACCATAGCTTCCATTTAGGCCTCTCGTCCATTCTGCAGTTCTGGACAGCATCTTCTCTAGAATGTGGACCAGATCTGAAACAGTCTTGTCCTCACGTTAGTGTCTTTTACGGGGAGAAATTCTCATTGGATTATCAAAACCACTGAATCAGTTTTGCTCTAAAAAAAAAAAAAAAAAACATTTTAAGCTATTATTTTGAAAAGACAATAGAAGCAGTATCAAACAGACTTACTAGCTAGCACTTTGAGTCATGATGATGAAGTGCCTTCAAATACATTCCATATATCTCAAATGTTGCGCCTTCATATTTGTCTGTGATAGCAGATAAAAACCTATAATGTCTTGTGTAGGTTAACAAGATTGACACATGAAAAGCAACTGTTGAATGTATTTTCAAGCAGCCATTGCTGTTACTACAGTAATTACTTTGTTTGTGGTTCCTTTTGTAATGACAGATTGCAGTTAAAGCCAATAAAAGTTGTATTTATATTGAATGTGTGACTTCTCGTCAATTCATTTTCTGATTTAGTACAAAGCAGGACACTGCAGAAGTTAGAGGTTAGGACCATACCAGTGTTTCAGCCCATTTACTACATACTTAAAAAGTCCAACTCCAATAATCTATATTTTAGGTCAAATAGGATTTTCAAAGGTCTTAATGAATTGGATTAATCAAGTTAACTCCTTGTATCACTTTTAAATGTGTTTTGGGGGAGTATTTGTATCCTATACT
>JAGRRF010012893.1:897173-907983 GCA_019097615.1 Morone chrysops
CATGGGTGAGACAGCCGTTCACGTTTGCTGTTGAGACAGCAGATGTCAATGATGAATACCTCAACGAAATCATTGAAATTCAGCAGAGCCAGATTCAACAGCAGCTCTTCAGAACAACAACGCTCTCAACGTTTTGGTGTGTGTTTTTATACCATTTGTTACAACATATCTTTGCGAGCAATCCTTTTCGAGGATGCTGGACATAAAAACGAAGAAAAGGAACAGACTTTGCTGTGAAAATGACATGAGAGTGGCACTTGCCAAGGTGAAGCCACGCATATCTGAACTGGTCTCTCAAAGGCAACAGCAGAAGTCACACTGATTTGCAGGTATGTAATTTGTTGTGAGTTCATGCATTGTGTTGGTTTTGTTCTTTGAACAAGGTGATGTTCATGCACGGCTCATTTTGTGCACCAGTAAAAAACATATCTATGTCTTGAATTTGAAAAAAATCATATTTCATTTTTCACTAAAGAGGGGTTCAGTGAATGCGCATATGAAACTGGTGGGGTTCGGTACCTCCAACAAGGTTAAGAACCACTGTTCTAGAGGTTACAGAGAACAGCAAGACTGGCTCCAGCTGATAGGAAGGCACCAGTAAATCAGATAAATAGGACATTACAACAGTGGTATGCAGAGAGACAGATCTAAACACACAACAGCAGTTGGAGCAGTTCCTCCTGCTGAACAACAGGAGACTGAGGCTACAGAGGGTACAGGCTCAACAAACCTACATAGTGGAAAGGAAATGGTAAATGGTAAGTGGACCTGTACTTGTATAGCGCATTTCTAGTCTTCAAAGCGCTTTTACATTACATGCCACATTCGCACTGCATGCAAGAAATCAGTGCAAGGTTTCCAGCAAGTAGTTGGATTTATGCCACAAAGAACTCAGGTTATACTAGAGACAATGGAAGCTTCTACCAGTGTAAGAAACGTGTACATAATACATGAATTACTTAATGTGGCTATAAAAAAATTTATAGTACCAAAATATCAAATATCAATATCAAAACCATGTGACAGTGTAAAAGAGGTCGCTCGTAGTGATCAGCCTGCAGAGAATTATCAGCTGATTCTGATGCTCCCCTCAGCTTTACAGAGCTTCACAGTGAGTTACAGCTCAGTGTTGAGCTGTCCGGCCACAACGTTACCATTCGTACTTTACGATTCATATTGTGGTAGATGAATGTTTTAGGTGGGAGAGTTAATGTATACAGATGGGTTAGGGGCCTTTGTTTTATGGTAGGAAACGACCGGTCAGCAGTGCGTCACACACAGTCACAGGGTCAGGTCACAGGACCACTGTGAAAGACCTAAACTGCCCATGTGTAAGTTAGCTTAGGAATGTAGATAGGACAACAGCTGTGTCCTGTTTAATGATGCCTATAGAGGGGTATATAAGGCAAAGCATTCTATAAGTCTAGAGGGAACGTCTATGCTGTGGTCTTCCCTCCATGTTGCATGGGTAAAGGAATTTAAATTAATCACACTGGGTTTGTAATTCTTCAGAGAACTAGCAACTCTCCAAATTATGGAAGAATTTCCATGACATTTTGGCAACGAGGATAGGATGGACGTGCTACTGATCAACGCCTGGGTCTGGACTGAAGCTAACTGCCAGCAGGGAAAGTTCCGCTCCAACAAACGGAGGACAGGATCCCTCCCGCCTGATGTCAGACTCAGGTGGTGAACAGTGACCACTTCATCCATGGGAAAAGTGAGTACAGTGTTTTGAATTAATTCAAGAGTGAAAAAGACAGTAGACAGTGCATTTTCCTGAGTGGTTGTGACTGGTCTGTGTGTTCCCGAGGGGAACTTGTGTAGTCCCATGTAATTCCTATGGAGGTTGTGGGGCAGGATCCCATAGTAATACATAAGGAGGTTTTGGAACTGGTTTCAGGCGCGGCCGAAACCATTAAAGCAAAGAAAAAGATGAAAAAAATAAATAGAAAAGACAACTAAAACGACTAAAATTGAAAAATACAAATAAAAAGGATTTCGTGTTGAATGTTGTATATATATATATATGTTGTTTGTATAATATGTCATTTGTTTATCTTGAGTGTGTAACGAAAATAATTTCCCTCTGGGATTATTATAAGTTATAAGTTATAAATTATAAGTATTTCTGATTCTGATTCTGATTCTGATAACCAGATATGTGGAATAAAAATAATAAGAGAAGTAACTAAAAAATAAATGCAAAGTATCATAATGCCTAGTGGACAGTAAACCATGATAGAGGTGGTTTTTGGTGAGGATTTGGGGAATAAGAAAATTCCTAGAAAGAAAATGGTCCCACCAACAATAAGGGCATATATGTGAAGAAAGTAAAGAATATAAACATTGTGGTGACACAGTCAGTGTCTGGTATACATTGTATATTAAAAGGGTGTGCTGTTTGGAATGTATGTGTCATATAAGCCACCTGGCTGATCTGAATTGCCCAAAGGTTTTGTGTGTATGATAAGATGCAATATATTTTAGATACTCTATCAGATCAGACCATACCTGGTATAAAAAGATCAGTGTGAGTGAGACTGTTGTGTGATTGATAAGCCCATTGAAGTTAAAAGCAAACCCGTTCAAGTGAGTCCATGGTAGAAATGGGGATCAAACTGGGGAAACTCTTACTCTCTTACAGGCATTGCTGACATTTCAGAAAATGGGGAAACAATGTAGAATGAGGATGTTCAAATTTGGCACCATCTAACTAGTTTGTGTTGTCTATCATAGGTACACATAGAACTGATTATTTAAAGATGATATAGAGTAATATTTGAAGAAAGAGGATAAGATAGTAGGGAAGAAAATTATAAATTGGTAGACTTCCAGATGAGAGAAAGCTGGAGAAGAGACATGTAGGGCCAGAAGAAGGGCTAAACCTCCTCCATATGCTGTCTCCTGCCTGCAAGAATGCCTACAGGAGGGGGGGGGAGAACCCCTCTAAAATAATCTCCAGGAAGACCGACTGTAGCCTGACTTGTCCAATCTCTCTCTGAATCTTGCAGTGACTGGGAAAGGGCAGGGAAAACTAACTTTGCTTCTCCCAGGAAATCTTTTCGTCACTAGCAGCCTCCTGCAACCACAGGCTGGGGAGCCAAAAGGACAAAGGGAATGTGATGACATTCCCAGCCTGGGGGGTTAGTGACTGTCTGGACATACATTTTGCACGTTGAAAGAAACAAGGGGAACGTGGATTTAACCAGATGAGAAGACAAAGAGAACAGGAGAGAGATGGTAGTCAGGAAAAAACTGTGGTAGGGAGTATGTGTACAGATTTTTCGACCTTCATCCTTTATCCTATCTGGTGAGAAGGACAAGATTCAGTGGAAGTTTGTTCAGAGGCACCAACAAAATGATCACAGGCACATCCATAGGAGGCAGCGGGGGCAGGTCAGAGCATTAAATAGCACATAGACACAGATACAAACACATAAGGAGAAGTTAAATGATGACAATGACAAACCACTTGTTACACACTAATGATATTTACATTTAACACTAGATTCTAAGACAACTTTTAACTCTAAATGTAGTGATAGTGTGAGATTTCTGTGGATGCAAATTTAGATTATTTGTGGACTTGTAGCAAGTTCTGATTTTGGGTAATATAGAGTGCAACTCTACATTAAGCTGTTGAAGACATTGCTCCTGCCTCTCATAGATCAGAGAGCCATTGTTGAAGGTAATTATTCACCTTGTAATCACTCCATCATGCTTGTAAAGAGACCAAATAGGGGGTGGAGACCATTTCAAGATCTTAGAGGGATTATGTCACAGGTCCATCAGGATACTGGTGGTGGTGTAGGAAATTGATTTAGTGAATGCATATTTAGCATTCTTGTGAATCCTAACTCACAGTTCTTGTTTGTTTTTACTTGTGATGGGTATAAGTGGACGCGGATGGCACAGGGTTTCTCTCTAGTTAAATTCTGTCACTGTGACTGTAGCTGAAAGCCTTGTACATTGGTAGCCACCATGTTCTAGTACACTTGGTCAGTAGGTTGACAGTTTTTTTTTGTGTGCTCCCCTACAAAAAGGGATTGTCAAACTGACAGTCTTTTTTGTTTTACATACAAAATGATCATGATGTTTTTTTGAAAAGAAGCAACTTGTTTTGCATCACTGCACTATGGCCATATACTCCAGAGGTTTGAAAATTTGGACCACACCTAAATAATTTGGATAGTAAAAAACATTTAAAATAAAAAATAAAATAAAAATGTATGATATCATGTATTTTAAGGAGATCTCCCGACCCCTGTATGACACCATACATGGAAAGATTTTTGACAAGACTGACTTTTTGATTTTTGACTGATTCCTAAGGCAACAACAGCCTTTAATGACTGAAAAAAAAGGGGGGTGGAGGGGGCAAAAAGGTAACGGTAATAAAAAATTTTAACATCAAGGGGGCAAGAAGACACAGAGGGCAGAAGTGGCATTGGCATGTTACCTACACAGGATCAGGAGACCCCAGAAGAAGGTGACATCACAACATCCATAACAGAGCAGTTGATTAGAGAATAGGAAATTATTAGAAACCTGGACAGGACTGACAGACTGACTTTTGAGATCCAGTGATCACTCATCGATATAGATATTCCTATTTTAAATTGCTGGTGTTATTTTGGTATTGTATAGATGCATAGGAGAAGATACACCATTCTATTTTAAAATTCTATTGAAATCAAGCTGTAACAACAGCAGATTTGTAATAGGAAGTGATTCAAATGAGGAATTAGTATGATTAGGTTGGTTTTTGTTTTGGTTTGTTTGTTTTATGTCTTTCTTGTCTTTGCTAGACACCCATATAAATTTAATGTATGATCAAATACATAACATGAAGACCATTAAACACTAGTCCTGATATGTCTTACTAAGTAACTGCGTACCAACTAAAACATAATTTTCCCAAATTTATTGTGTTGACACGTTGTGTCAAAATGGGGGAATGTTGTAGCTGAATGTTTTAGGTGGGGGAGTTAATGTATACAGATGGGTTAGGGGCCTGTGTTTTATGGTAGGGGTTGTGTTTTATGGTAGGAAACGACCGGTCAGCAGTGGGTCACACACAGTCACAGGGTCCGGTCACAGGACCACTGTGAAAGACCTAAACTGCCCATTTGATTCATCACACTGGGTTTGTAATTCTTCAAAGAACTAGCAACTCTCCAGATTATGGAAGAATTTCCCCGACAATATCATCTTAAAGGTCCAGTGTGTAATATTTAGGAGGATCGATTGGCAGAAATGGAATATAAAAATCATAATATTCAAGTTCTTATTTACATAGAGAGCAGGTCCTCTTCAGTCCACCATGTTGAACTGCCATGTTTCTACAGTAGCCCAGAACAGACAAACCAAATACTGGCTCTAGATAGGACCTTGTAGTTCCCCCTACACAGTTGGAAGAAGGGTGAGCTGTATTCAAATGGTTGCAATTAGCAACTTCACCACTAGATCCTACACACTGAAAAAGGTGATGATATGTCAATGTTCAAAACTTGTTTATGCTGCCCCAAAAAAGTACCCAAAAAAACACTAACCAAAAATAAGTTATTGATACAAACAAAATGATATTATATATTTTATATAATATATATTCATACACCTTCACAGCATCAGGAGAAATTCAGGGTTCAGTATCTTGCTCGAGGATACTTCAGCATGTGGCAGGAGGAGGAGCCCGGGATTGAACCAGCAACCTTCCGATTAGAGAACGATCCGCTCTTCCTCTGAGCCACAGCCACTCCTATATATATATATATATTATATATGTTTGCATATGTTTGAAAAAACATAACCCACATGACTGACAACATAATAATGTGACTATATGATTATAAAGTATATAAGTCCTCCTTTGACTCTGATGACCCTTTGTCCATGTCTCCTGTCCTCTGAAGGGACCTGTTGGTGACCCTGGCCTTGGGTCAGGTCCTGTCCTTGTTAATCTGTGCTATTGGTCTGACCAGCAAGTACCTGGCTGTTGACTTCCATGCTAACACGCCGGTGTTCCAGAGCTTTCTCAACTACATCCTGCTGTTTCTGGTCTACACCACCACACTGGCTGTTAGACAAGGTACAGACACAAACTGTTTTTGTGTGTGTTTGTGTGTGTGTGTGTGTGTGTGCACTACTGTACATAGTAGGGATGTGCATCTCCATCACTGAGGCAGATGTGATACGCATCTTGATGCATTGCCACTATCCGATACATACATAGATACAAACATAATATGCATCATTAATACAACATTTTCATCAGCATGTTAAAATAGAAAAACAAAAAAAAACATTTGACTAATAGATATCAGCATGAAACTTCCCCAACTGATTACCTACATTGAGAAAATATATATTAATTATTCAAGTTTTCTGAAATTCTCTTCTGTTTTATTCTGAATTTTAGAAGGAGCCAGTGCAGGAGAAACATGATATGTTTTCCTAGTTCCTGTCAGTACTCGTGCCACAGCATTCTGAATCAATTGTAGCATTTTAGTGGACTTTGGGGCAGTCTGATGATAAGGAATTGCAGTAATCCAGCCTAGAAGTAACAAATGCATGGTCTAGTTTTTCTGGATGTGACAGGATGTGTTGGATTTTTGCAATGTTACATAAGTTGGCTGTCCTAGAGGTTTGCTTGATGTGGGAGTTAAAGGACATATGATCAAAGATTCCTTATGGTGGTGCTGGAGGCCAAGGTAATACCATCTAGAGTACCTACATCTTTAGACAGTGAGTTTCAGAGGTGTTTGGGGCTAGGTACAAGAACTTCAGTTTTGTCTGAGTTTAACATCAGAAAATTGCATCTCATCCAGGATTTTATGTCCTTAAGGCATGCTTGTAATTTAGCTAATTGATTAATTTCATCGGGCTTGATTGATAGATATAACTGGTATATTATATATACTATAACAAATTATAATCTTAATAATGGTGCCTAAGGGAAGCAATAGGATTGGTCCAAGCACCATGATTGGTCCAAGCACAGAACCTTGTAGAACTCCATGACTAACTTTAGTATTATGGAGGATTCATCGTTAACATGTACAAACTGAGAACAATCTGATAAATAGGACTTAAACTATCTTAGTGCGATTCCTTTAATGCCAATTAGAAGCTCAAGTCTCTGTAATATGATATGATGATCAATGGCGTCAAAAGCAGCACTAAGATCTAACAATACAAGTACAGAGACAAGTCCATTGTCTCATGCAATTAAAAGGATGTTTCACCAGTGCTGTCGCTGTGCTATGAGGTACAGTGTTGTTGACAGTGAGCCTGCAGCACTATTGACAAGATGATCAATGTACTGCATTTAGCCACCAGAGGGCGATCCAGATGTTTTTCTTTTAGAGAGCTGTCATGTCGTAAATGGTAAACAGACTGTACTGCTTTTTTAGTCTTCCGACCACTCAAAGCACTTAACGCTACTTGCCAAATCCACATTCCCACACATTTATACAGTGATTGCAAAGCCCATCACAAACAGAAACTAATACTCATGCACACACATTCATACACTATTGCACAGCATTCCAAGGAAAGTGTGTCCACTCTGTTCTGTCAATGTATATTTCTGATACTTTAGTACTGTCATTATCTTACTCTCTCTCTCTCTCTCTCTCTCTCTCTCTCTCTCTCTCTCTCTCTCTCTCTCTCTCTCTCTTACCAGGGGAAGAGAATTTGCTGGCTATTCTGAAGCAGCGCTGGTGGAAATACATGATTCTGGGTTTGATAGACATCGAGGCCAACTATTTGGTCCTTAAAGCTTATCAGTATACTACACTCTCCAGTGTACAGGTAAGTGTGTGTTTGTGTGTGAGTGAACCTCAGTACTATAGACTTGCTGCACACCCATATACCTCAGTTAATAATAATAATAACAATAATAATACACTTTATTTAAAAGGGCTTTTCTAAATACTCAAAGACACTGTACATACAGAACATCAATCAGCAAAACAATGTAAAACAGTATATTGAATACGTTAAAAACACATTAGACTCAGCTAGATTTTAAAAGCCATTTTAAAAAGGTGTGTTTTTGTCAGTGATTTGAATGTATACTATAACAAATTATAGTTGGTACAGTCACAGATGGGTTTGGGGAGAGAGTTCCAGAGGGAGGGGGCAGCTACAGAGAACAGTTAAACAACAAAACCTGCATTAGCAGTTTATCTGAATATTACATACATCAATTGTAACTCTAGAGGTCTTTTTAATCTGTCTCTTGAGACTCCATTTACCAAATGGAGTATAATACTTAAACACTGAAATACCCCTTATCTCATCATGTTACATAGTACCCGTAAACTTACATCAGAATCAAATGTGTTTTTTTCTAAAAACATTATAGGCGAGGAATAAACCATGCAGTTGCTGAATCTGTCTCCATTTTAGTCTAAACGTTTTTTGGGAGTTTTTCAGTGGCAGTGAACCACGTTGCTGGACACCCCTGTCGGTATACAGACCCTGGACCTCAACTTTTTGTAAAAGAGGAGCAGCCAATGGACGTCCCATCTCTCAAATCATACTGAGGCCCAGTGGTGTAGTCTACGTGATATGCAGGTATACGCCGTATACCCACTAAGAAAGCGCCAGGATTTCCGTATACCCACTTAAAAATGCGCAAAGATCCGTAACAATATAGTTTTGTAACAGAACTTTAACTTCAGTGATATTGTTTCGCAAATACCGGGTAAATAACTGCAATAAAATACATTTTGCAGGGGAATGCGTCTCCTCTTTCCTCCTCCATTCATAAGATTCACCCTGTGCGCTCTACTGCTCTTTTTTTCCCTGCCCTTGAGCGCTTCTTTGTGTGTGTGTGTGTGTGTGTGTGTGTGCGCACACGTGCATGTGGGGGGTCCAGTAGGCAACAGAATACAATGCTTTTATCCCACTGTATACCTTCTTGTTTCTTTTAGATGAGAACTGGCCAGCCTTGTGGACTGAGAGTCAAGCTAGGGAATTTAAAAACACTTTAATTTACAATTACCTCAAAATTGTAATTTAGTACAGTGCTTCATTCTACTTTATACTAGAAGTATAAAGTAGCATAGAATGTAAATACTCAAGTATTACTCCACTACTCAAATACTCCACCACATTTCAAAGAGAAATATTGTACTTTTTAGTCCACTACATTGATTTAACAGCTTTAGTTTCTAGTTACTTCTCAGATTAAGATTTTATATAGAAAACATGTGATCAGTTTATTGGCTTGTGTTGCTTATAATAAATTGTTGATAATACATACCCAGTCTTTCAGAATGCTTTCAATTATGTGTGGATGCATGTAGCCAACTGTATGCGTTAGTGAGTGTGGTGGTGCTTATGAGGTGTCGGTCCGGGAAGTGTGTGAACGAGTCTGGGAGGGAATCATCACAGTATACCCACTACAATAAACTAGACTAGACGCAGAGGCAGAGCGGGTCGTCCCCCCAATCGGAAGGTTGTTTGGTTCAATCCCCGGCTCCTCCTGCCACTTGTCGAAGTATCCTTGAGCAAGATACTGAACCCCAAATTGCTCCTGATGCATAGCATCAGTGTATGAATGTGTTAGTTTTTGTTATTGATGACTTTGCCATCACTGAGTGAATGTGTGCGAAAGGGTGAATGTGCCAAGTAGTGTATAAGCGCTTTGAGTGGTCGGAAGACTAGAAAGGCGCTATACAAGTACAGGTCCATTTACCATTACCACTGCTGAGGCCCTACCAGAATGCATTGCATGGTTACTTCCAACCTTGTATGTTTTTTTCCCCCTGTGTCTCTGTTCTTCCTCTCAGCTGTTAGACTGTTTTGTCATCCCAGTGGTACTGCTGCTGTCCTGGTTCTTCCTCTTAGTGAGGTACAAGGCTGTCCATTTTTTCGGGGCAGGACTGTGTCTCTTAGGTATTGGCTGCATGGTGGGAGCTGACATCCTACTTGGTCGGCAGCAAGGCCTTGGTGAGTTGGGATAGCAGTAAATCTCTTGTTCAAAGAAGCATGAGCTTTGCTCATGCTGCCTCAGTCTTTCAGCTTTGCTCATGCTTCTTTCCTTCTCTCTTTGTCTCTTGTTCTCACATATCTGTCTAGGAGAGCAGAAGCTGTTTGGGGATCTTTTGGTTCTGGGAGGGGCAACACTGTATGGCATCTCCAACGTCTGTGAGGAGTTCATAGTTAAGAACCTGAGCCGTGTGGAGTTTCTTGGAATGATGGGACTCTTCGGATCCTTCTTCAGTGGCATCCAGCTGTGAGTTTGTGTGGTGAGAACTAGGCAGTGGTAACTAATAGTACTCAAGTACTGTACAATGTTGAGGTACTTTATTTAAGTATTCAGTATGTCTACTACACTGCATTTCAAAGGGAAATATTGGGCTTTTTACTCTACTATGTTTGTTCAAAGATATGATTGGCACCCCAGGCAGCATCTCCTTTGACTGCTCATTTTAGTGGCATTGACAAGCGCTTTGCCTTGATCGCTGCTGAGTTGATTCATACTTTCCTCAGGAGCCTTGCTGTGGAAAGTATGAATTGGTTGGTCTAGATCTGGTTGCAGGTTGGTTGTTGCAGTTTCGGACTGGAAGGTGAGTCTCTTCTAGGTCAACACGCATTTTGTGGTCCCTGGCAGTGTTCAGTGGACATGAGCCGGGAGGTGACTCTCATCTTCCAAAATGAAGGATAGTCATTTTTATAGTTTATAGTTTATATAGTTAAATACAGGGCAGACATATTGGAGTTTAGAGTTTTTCTCCCCTGGGTGGAGTTGAAGAGCCTCATGGCGGCTGTGGCAGAGCGGGTTGTCCCCCAATCT
>JAGRRF010012893.1:932145-946508 GCA_019097615.1 Morone chrysops
CCCCACTTTTCATTTTTTTTATTAGTTAAAAAGTTTCAAAAATCCAATAGATTTCGTTCCACAATTGTGTCCCACTTGTTGGTGATTCTTCACAAAAAATAACAATTTTATATGTTTATGTTTTGAAGCCTGAAATGTGGCAAAAGGTTGAAAAGTTCAAGGGGGCCGAATACTTTCGCAAGGCACTGTAGTGTCCACCGCTTTGAGTGGTCAAAAGACTAGGAAGGCGCTATACAAGTATAGTCAATGGACTATACATATTGAAACAGAAAGATAAAAGCTCACTAAAGTAGAAATATGAAATACCAGAATGACAGTGGATTATATAAACATGATTCTCAAGCCCATCTGCATATAAGTGGCCATATAGTGTGTAATGTGTTTAAATATGTAGTGTGTAATTATCTGCTGTATTGAATATATAAACATTTAACTGGGTTGAGCTAGAGCAGCAAGCATAAAACGTAGCACTCAACTGGAAATTATATTACAGATGCTCATAACCACCTATTCCTCATGTGCTCTTTGTGCCACAGGAGAAGATAAAATCTTCTGTGTTGGATACAGCACCAACATCAGTGATGTATCATGAACTGAAACCACCTCTCTTTTCCCGTGTCTCCCAGACAGGAAATGTAACCCAAGCCTTCTGGGTATCATCGGGCTGAACAGCACCAGTCCTGCCGGTCAGGACCATGTGGTTCAGTGGTGGGATGCCCAGGGGATTGTGGGATTGGTCCTTTTCCTCATGTGTGTTCTCTACTCCAGGTGAGGCAACCCTTTAATGATCTGCAGTTACAAACTCACACTAGTAAATCATTGAATAACCAACCTGCAAGCCTGAAGTGACTCTTCTAATGTAGGCTTATAAGAAACCTTGTTCTCTGTGTTCTCACTCTTCCTTTCTGTCCACCAGTATTCGTAATTCGTCCAACGCCCAGGTGAACAAGCTGACTCTAACCAGCGATGAGTCGGCTTTGATTGAGGACGGGCCTCAGAGCGACGGCTTTGAGGAGGGCAGCGGTCACAACAGAGCTGTGGACAATGAGAAGGATGGCGTCACCTACTCCTACTCTTTCTTCCACTTCATGCTGTTCTTGGCGTCACTCTACATCATGATGACACTCACCAACTGGTACAGGTAGGCATCACACTGCAGAGAGTGGTTCCATCACAGTATTGCCACACTGTATCGAGTGATACCAGTAGGGATGTGAGATCCTCATAAAACGGTTTGTTGGTTGTTCCTTGCTTCAGGCTCAAGACAAAGGGACACTGTTTGAGGTTGTAGCTCTTAGACTTTGGTTATCTGTCCCTTTGCACTTGTGATATATTGACACCCTAAATGCCTTATTTGGTCTGAATTGGCCCTAAGTTGTGGCTGAAAGAGGCTGTCAGGGGCATTGCAAATGCAAACCAGAAGAGTGCAGATTTCTGCCTGGTATGTGGAGGTAATCCATACACATATACGCAGTGTACAGCCAATCATAATTTGTTGCGTCATTTGTAAATGTGGGACTTTGAGCAGATCAACCAAGAACACCACACTATCTCCCTTACAGTCAAGGTGGCGCTAAAGATAACACAAACAGGATTTATTTACTTAATAACATGGGTGTGACATTAATCTGTAGATGCTCTGGTGCAAGATAAAATCTTTTCTATGGATGATATGGATGTTTTTGAGCCACAACAAATGCCAAAATATGCACATTTAACATTTCTGAAATAAATCAGAAGTAAGTCTAATCACTTAACCACATAGTGGTAGACATCACCTGTTCTGTGTTATCATATTTGGATTAGGAGATACGCTGCAATTGTATTTTGCATCATATACAGTGAGTTTTATTTTTTTTAACATATCACCTGGACTCTCGAAAAAGCAGTATACTGATTATTGGAGACTACTGCAAAGTATTTCCAGTGTAAATTATTCAGGGTATGTGTGTTGCTGTTATTTTTCCATTTACTTGTTCAATGTTGTAAGTGGAACAAATGAAATTCCATTTTACATGGTGGAGTTGGATAACTTACCAAGAGAAAAAAATGATATATACATATTGTCATTTTCAATCAGCCTTTCCTCTGGACAACTATAAAAAATGCTAAAGGAGTCCAGACTAATGGCTTTTTAATGATTGCCAAAGATTTTGGTTCAATTTCTGGCTGAAAGCCTGACATGAACTGAAATTAAAATATATGGCCACTTATATGCAGATGGGCTTGAGAATCATGTTTATATAATCTACTGTCATTCTGGTATTTCATATTTCTACTTTAGTGAGCTTTTATCTTTCTGTTTCATTTTTGCAGTATTGCACTTATCCAGGCTGATGGCAGCAGAGTATAAATCTGTCAGCTGATGCGTTTCTCCGCTATATGCTTTCTCTGCAGCCCTGACTCCAATTATGTGGCCATGACCAGCAAGTGGCCATCTGTGTGGGTGAAGATCTCCTCCAGCTGGATCTGTATCGCCCTCTATGTGTGGACATTGGTGGCTCCGCTGGTCCTGGTCAACAGAGACTTTGACTGAAAATGCATGTCATCCCTCAGCTCATACACACATTCATGCTCTGCCTCACCTGTGTTCTGTTTCAGCAAAGTCGGTAAAGCAGTAGGTAGATGACCATCCTGGAGGGGCTTAGGCTGTGCTCAGACTGACTGAAATGTTTCAGGACTGTTTTGTTTGGTGACTTTGGCTTGTCTGTGTAATCCATGAATGGCTGTTAATGGTCAGCATGGCTATTAAAATGTGTCCTGTCCCAGCTCTGACTGCAGCCTCGTCTCCTCTGGTGTACTGTCATTGTGAATCCTCAGCAGCCTGTTGTAGTGATTCCCTGTGCTGTTGCCATAGTAAATATCCTGTGTATTCTTAGTGGATGCTTTTATTTCTATAAAGACAGAGCTGCATGCTTTTCTTTTAAAACTTAATGTGACATTAACAGTAGCTGTATCTGAAGCTTTTGTGAGGAAGATGGTTTTGATGTGTGCCCCTTGTCGGCAGCACCAGTTGACTGTAGTATTACATATGGAAATTCTGTTACATGTAGAATAAGGGAGAAACTGCTGTGATGGTGCTGTTGGGTTGTGTGTGAGCAGGACTCCAGCTGTGGCACTGGGAGCAGTAGAGCAACTCATTGTTCTCTAACTAGTACCATCAGCAGGCATGAGCAGTGCTGCGTAGCAGTGTGTCTGTCTCTGTGTGTGGTATTAACTGTTGTCATGTGTTAGAGCTCTAGCAGTTGTGTGTTCACACTCCCGAGCGCATACACAACAAAGGCATTCCTGTTTTTGTTGGTTCTGATTTGTGTTGATTTTTGACTTTAAATGTAAAATTGATTGTTTGAAAACCTCTAAGTTATTTGGTAGTGTTTAGTATTAGCATGTAGTTTACTTAATTGGCAGAAATTTTGTGGCTATACATTTGTTTCATTGTGTTACTTGTGCTTTTATTCTAATGATTTTTCCTCTTGACATGTAAAAGTATATTGTAACTCGTTTAATAAAACTGAAAGGAAAAAAAGTCAACCTGGTTTGTTTGTTGCGTGTGTGTTAGTGTGTGTGTGTGTGTTAGTGTGTGTGTGTGTGTGTTAGTGTTATAGTTTAACAGCGGTGTGTTATAACAAAGACCCAGTACCTGAAAAGGTGAATGAATGTAATCTGCTTTAACTCTAACGTCTCTCACTCAGTGAAGGGCTACACAGGTGGTGATTGCTCTTTCACTGACACTATCTACTGGCTGTTATAAAGCCTGGCTTGGAGAAGCTTCCTGAGTTGACTGAAAGTTGGTCATAACATTAATATTTGGGTGTGAAGCCCCTGCACTCTCCCAGTTTTTCATCTCATTTCTCCTTTTGTGGTATCTTCAGGTCCTGGCATAGCAATTGAAATTCACTCTAAAATTAAAATCAAAAGTATTTTAAATAAGAACATATCTCAAAAGCTCATAGTACCCTATTACCCCTCTAGAATACTACGTTCTCTGAATGCAGGGTTACTGGTGGTTCCTTTAGTCTGTAAAAGTAGACAGGAGCCAGAGCCTTCAGCTACCAAGCTCCTTCCAGTGGAACCAGCTTCCAGTCGTGGTTCGGGAGTCAGACACCCTCTCCACATTTAAGAGTAGGCTTAAGACGTTCGTTCCGGGAGGCCAGAGCCTTCAGTTGCTGGGCTACTTGTGGTTCCTATAGTCTGTAAAAGTAGAACAGGACCCAGAGCCTTCAGTTACCATACAGGGCTACTTGTGGTTCCTATCGTCTGTAAAAGTAGACAGGAGCCAGAGCCTTCAGCTACCAAGCTCCTTCCAGTGGAACCAGCTTCCAGTCGTGGTTCGGGAGTCAGACACCCTCTCCACATTTAAGAGTAGGCTTAAGACGTTCGTTCTGGAGTCAGACACCCTAACCACATTTTTAAGAGTAGGCTTATAAGACATTCCTCTTTGATAAAGCTTATAGTTAGGGCTGGATCAGGTGAGTCCTGAACCATCCCTTAGTTATGCTAGAGGCCTAGACTCTATCGGGGGATTTCCCATGGTGCACTGAGCTCCTCTCTTCCTCTCTCTCTTTCTGCACTCACTCATGTCTCATTAATGCATGTTACTAACTTCACTTCTTCCTTCTCTCTCTTTCTGCACTCACTCATGTCTCATTAATGCATGTTACTAACTTCACTTCTTCCCAGGAGCTCTCTTTCTGCACTCATTCATGTCCCATTAATGCATGTTACTAACTTTTCTTCCCCGGCGTTCTTGTGCTTTATCGTCCTGCAGGTTCTCATGGATCCTGGTGGAGTCTTCTGCCATGGTCCTGTTTGACTGCCATTGCTAATATCACTGATATTATTATTATTATAATTATAATAATTATAATAATAATAATAATAATATTACTACAGTTACTATTATTACTATTGTCACTGCTCAGTCTCCCATCATTGCTGTTGTCATCGTCTTCATCTTCATGTTCATCATCAGTCACTACTATTAGTGTAGTTGCTACTGTTGTTGCTGTAAACCTGTCTGTCTGTCTGTCTCTCTCTCTCTCTCTCTCTCTCACTCTCACCCTCACCCCAACTGGTCGAAGCAGATGACCACCCACCTAGAGCCGAAGGGTCTGTCCGAGGTTTCTGCCTGTTAAAAGGCAGTTTTTAGACCACCCACCTAGAGCCGAAGGGTCTGTCCGAGGTTTCTGCCTGTTAAAAGGCAGTTTTTCATTGCCCCCGTGGCCAAGTGCTTGCTCATGGTGGTACTGTTGGGTGTCTGTAAATGTTAAAAGGAATTTGGTGCTAGACCTGCTCTATTTGAAAAGTGTCCTGAGATAACTTCTGTTATGAATTGGCGCTATACAAATAAAATTTTTTCTAGAATCTTAGAGAGGAAAGGGAGGTTAGAATATACCACCATATGGTGCATATCTGCAACAGCTGCTCTGAGAAAGCTTTCCCATTTTTACCCCCTTATGGGAGGCCCCGGGAAGACCAGTGACCATATGGACAAGATGATTTATTTCCCTCATCAGAGGAAAGTTGTTTCCACATTCTGAACACACAAGAACATTTTATTATTATTATTAAACCTTTATTTAATCATGAAAGGTCCCATTGAGATTAAAATCTATTTTTCAAGGGAGTCCTGGCCAAGATAAAATAGCAACACAAAACAAGAACAAGTCAAAACAAAAAAGACACAAGACACACAGATAATATAACAACACATTGTGGTCTATGACTCTAAAAAATCAATCAACACAAAAGACAAGGAGAAATTTGACCAAACAGCCATCGCAGAGTCTGAAAGCCTGAGCACCCAGGTTATTGTCATGGTTACACCTAATATATTCATGAAGGAAGCAGGAGAAGTAGTGAAAGCCTAAAAAAATCTGAGCTCTTCTTTCCAGCTAATTTTTTTCTTATAATTTATACAGTATGTTGGGACAATTTGGCAGATTTGATTGATTGACATCAACAATATTACAGACTGAAATTAGCAGCCAATTACCAACATAAGGAAAATTCAGAACAACACACTGCAAATCAGATTGGATGGAAACCAGGACCAAACATAAATAGTACATTTTAGACAAAAATCTGTGGAGAGAAGTTCACAGGCACATTTAAAGATGCTGTCAGTGTTCTAGTTTAGTCAGCATGTAGAACTTGGATCTTTAAAACAAAGTACCTCAATCTGTTGATCTGGGATTCTCCATACTTACACACTCTATAAATCATTCGTCTTGTGACTATGCTTCTGAAGTCTGGTTTTTCCGTGAACATACAAGTTGTAATAATATGCATGACAGAGCTATTCAATCTTTTTTGGGAGTCCACATTTACTTCAACTCATGCAGATATGTGATGAGCTAAGACAATAACATGTAAGAACAAGACAGACACAATGCCATGTAATTGTGAAAATAGAAAATACATCGTCCCTGAATTGTATTTTTGCTGATGTATCTAGAAGGTAGAGATGCACTAGTGTTTGGTCATGTTCTCTATGTAAGTCTGCCAGGCCGCAATAATAGATCCCTGAGAAAATAAAGACTGGAATGTCCCTGGTTGTAGTCTTGCTCGTTCAGTTTGCGGTGCTGCTCATTGTTCTAGTGAAATGATGCAATGATGTTTTGGTAACGTTTCGCACTATAACTATTATAAAGGACTTTTTGGGTTTGAATAGGTTGAATAGTGGGATTTATATACACGACTTTGACATACTTCACTCTTATAAATAATAGGAGACACCATCGGCTTCTCATTGGTTTAATTATCATGACTGAAGTGTCACTGTTGAAATATAAAGTAAATAAACAGTTAATTTTACTTTAGTCTTATAATACATCAACCACACTAAAATACAGTATGCTATTCCATAAAGAAAGTCAGAAAATGTTTTACCTAGACTTTCATCTGGTGCTGGGATTGCAGGGTGTGTTCTACCGAAGTTCATGCACTTACAAACACTTTTTGTAGTAGCTCATAACAGATTTGATGCTGATATTTAGAAGACTGGCTCCAGAACTGCTACTACTCCCCAGTCTTCTGCCTTGATGAATCACCAAGGTGCATGTAATGAAAATAACACATAAATCTCCTCTTCAAAACTCAAAAAAATGATCAGATTCAATTCTGTTTTCTCTTAGTACTCAAAGAACAATTTCACCTTGCTTATCTAAAAGTTGACCTGCTGCAACCTATGGGGTTTTAAAGTCCGTGGAAGTGCATCTAAAGGTGAACCTTTTTTTTCAGAGGTAAACACAGGAAAGAACAGCTAAAAACGGGATAATTTCAGTGTGGCAGAGGTCATAGGTAGTGACTGTGAAACTGATCCATCTTCTTTCCATCCTGGTAAAAGCCACAGATATTAGATGTGAAAGATGAAGGTACATGAGACCCAAAAACACATCAAGGACCTTGAAATCCACTACCACAAACTCAGAAATAGCACTTCATTTGGCGATCTTTATTTCCAAAAGGCAATCACTACATTCAATGTAATGGTTGCACATGAGATACTGTGAGGAAAGTACAGAGCACGTACTACCTGCCAATCTTAACACAGGCAGTTAAAAAAAAACATGGCAAGCATCATCCTCTGAAGCATGTTGTGTTATACAATCAACACCATATACATCATAATATAGTTTTGCAATATAGCATGCCTTTTTTGTTTCATGTATTTGTTTTCTTTTTAAGCTTTGACATTGTTGTACTTTGAAGCATTTTAAAACATGTGTAGTCTTTGCTGCATTCACACTAGCCTAGAGCTTTACTTAGCAATGTGAACAGTAGGATCAGACAGATAGTGTGCATACAAAGATAGCTAGCACATGTTACATGTTACATGTGTTACATGTGAGACTGAGAAGTGTATGTGAAAATGACAATGTGAGCATCATAATATCACTGCAATAGAATCAGTGGCACAGTTAACATTTTTAATGCATGTGGTGTCATTTTCCTTAATGCATTGTACTCTGTGGGAATAAATTTAAGGCAGCCACCACCTTGACTAAAAGCTGCAGCTGATGCAGGCAACTACATAGAATTCCATTCAAAAGGTCCCAACCTTTCTGCTGGAATAAATTTTTTCCCTTATAATTAATTTATAATAATTTCCCTTCTTCTGTGCATCATCAGGGTGAATTTAAGAATCTGTCAAAGAGGTATTAAGGCTTCAAAAGAAGTATGTGTTAGAGCATGTTTGCTTGGTTGACAGGTCAGCTGTCATGGTTGCCCCGCTCTTGACCCAACTAAGGTCCATCCAGGCATCTTGTTAAAATTGGCATTTTCCAGGTTGTAGATGACAGGTAAACCCAAACCAAAGCACAAAATAAGGTCCTTTCAGGAACATTCAGGTTTCAGTTTTTTCAACAATCTGAGCATATGCTTGAGCCAAGTACAACAAGTATACAACACACTCACAAAGTAACAGCGGTGCTCTTTATAATCTCAAACCATCAATCATTCACTGGTGTTCCGTGTACAGTACGGTACAGTCCTCCACTTTCTTTATGGCTTATCTTCCGTTCTGTTGTCATTAATTTTCATAACACACAGGTGCAGTCATTATTCCCTCATCTTCTCAAAGTGCAGCACTCAAACTACAATGTCAACAACAAACATTAGGACAACAAGCCCTGAGATAGTGTTCAAAGAGGTCATGATCTAGGTAGTATTTTTGGACATTGTACTTACATAGCAGCTCAGCTCAGGAACCATGCACAGACAACATATGGGATGTTTTCATTCACATTTAAATGCAAATTTTAAGTTTCAATAGGCAACATGAAAAACAGCAACAAACGACGTGGTACATTTAAGTCAAGCTTCTCTCATGTTTTCCACAGCAGCTTTTTTTGGGTGATTATTTTTTGTTCCTCATTATTTTTGTGTAATACTTATGTTATGGAGTCACAGCACCACGTTAGAGGTCCACGTGCACATGTCAGATCTTATTTTAAAATACTTCCAATCATTTATTTGGCGGCCATTACATGTTCATGTAATTTCTCAAATTTCTGTTTCTTTCCTGTTTTACTCTGCATTGCTGGCACCCTCAATCTCAAACTTTCCTAACAGCTTGTACAGCTAACACATGTTCTATGCTCAAGGATAATTACAGATTTATTGTAAGACAAAGTTGTAATAAATCTTAAAAATAACATAGTTTTGGTCATTATTTTATCAGTGACGATTACATTGCACTCACTGGTTAAAGCTGCAGTAGGTAACTTTTATCAAAATAACCTTTTGTCATACTTACTAAAACTGTTACTACATCCTGACATCAGGATGCGTCAAATACCAATTCACGCCACAAACCCAAAGTACTGTTATTTGACAACCTGGGATAAAACTCAAAAATCAACTGTCTTTCTAAATTCTGATTCAAAATTCTGATTCAAAAATCCTGTTCCAGGATTTTTTGCAAATTCCATTAGAAGCAATAGGAGGAACCAGAGGAACCTGATTTATTCACAGATGATCTACTACTAACAGGATATTGTACAGGTTTTAGCAAATATGACAAAAAATTTAATGTTTAATTTCTGGAATCTGGGACCTCTCTGACATCACTAATAATCAACACAGGGTCTGAAATCAACAACTGACTGACTGACTGAGTGAAACCCAGATCATCCTCCAGCCTGTTACACACTCGTCAAGGTGTTAAGGGCCACATTAACCTCAATTATGTCATTGCTATGCAGATGTAAAGTAAACTTTGTGCTGAAGGTCGTTGGTTCGATCCCGGGCTCCTCCCGCTACGTGTTGAAGTATCCTTGAGCAAGATACTGAACCCCAAATTGCTCCCAATACTGTGCATTTGTGTGTGAATGTGTATACAGTACAGGTTCATTTACCATTTACCATTTGTGTGTTAGAGATCTGTGCAGTATGTGCAGAGGATACAGAACTGAGCCAAAACTTTGGTAAGCTCTTAAGAGCCTTGTGCAGTTGTGTTATTTGTTGCTGGTTGATATGTATGCTGATATGAAGCATGAGGTATTCAGTGAACACCACACATCCAGTGAGGTCAGAGGTGGCAAAAGCACACACATTCTTTTCTAAAGTAGAAGTACAGATACTTGTGTGCGAAACTACTGCAGTAAAAGTAGAAGTACTGATCCAACTTCTTTAATCAAGTAAAAGTGAAACAGTAGAGGCTGTTAAATGTACTTAAAGTATACTAAGTATAAGTAGAAAGTACTCTTTTGGTATCTGTGAATGGTGTTTCTACCAGCTGTTTCTGTGCTAAGCTAACTGATACTTCAAATAGGGTTGAGTCCCTCCCTCATCTATTTCATCTTGTTACATCGTTTTTGTCACGTAACATCTGTCATTTGTGATATGCACTGGTCTTGATGTTGCAATAATGCAAAAAATAAAAAGCCTTTTTTTTTTAAATCTAAGGATTAGAAAGTACAAATTTCTGTAAAAATGTAGGGGATAAAAGTAAAAAGTTGTCAAGTAAATAACAGATACCTGAAAAAGTTAAGTTATGCTGTGGTACTTTCCACCTCTGAATATGGTTTGGAGCTGGCAAAAGTGAATATTGAATGAACAAATACTGAGGAAAATTTTCTATCCTCCCTGTGCATCAAGGAGATTATACCCCTCAATCTAAGAAACTTCAGTTGAGTACAATGTTATCATAACTCAGAGAAATAATGGCCAAAGCTGTGAAAGAGCTTTCATTTAAACACCAATATGAGCATCATTTGGCATAACAACAGCAGAAACCCTACATCTATACAACACAATGTATGTCAGTCAGATCCATAGAGCACATTGAGTATGTGACAGTTTATCGCAAAAGGGACAGGTGTTGTCCCTTCTTAAGCACAGGAATAGGAGAGACCTAAGGCACTAATGGTGGCATTTAAAACTTCCTTCTGTAGGACAACACACTGTCTATGGGTGCATCTGAATATGCAGCTCTTTTGTTTTAAGTATTTTTTCACTCTCATTCTCTTTGGATTGATCTGGAATAAACCCATTCTGGGGCTTGCAAGCTTCCACAAACAGTGGAAAATCAGACAAGCTAGTGTTACACTCCTTGTCTTCATTTTCATCCTCTC
Organism: Morone chrysops; assembly: GCA_019097615.1. Classification (NCBI taxonomy): domain Eukaryota; kingdom Metazoa; phylum Chordata; class Actinopteri; family Moronidae; genus Morone; species Morone chrysops. Next base: position 943,224 of record JAGRRF010012893.1, read on the forward strand.
CATTGTCCTTCCTTTTACCTACATCTGCTGTGAGTGTGCTACAGTCGAAAGTGGGTGTGCTGCAGCCGTAGGCCTCGCTGTGAGGCCGACGAGCCTCATCTGGGATGTTTTTCTTTAGGTCTCGATTCCTGTTGCGCTTAGCCAGTTTAGTGACGGAGCCCAGGCGGTTGAAAATGTTGTCCTCTGACGTAGTCTGGTGGTTGGAGCGTCTGTCGCACTGCTCGGCCCCCCGAGTCCGAAGGTTGTTCAGCTTGGTGTCAATGCTCTCCTGGGAGGAGGTCTTATAACTGTTGGTGTCCAGGCTGTTGAAGATGGCACGGCGCTCTGGGGAAAGCATGTCCAAGGACACGGCACGCTGGTCCAAGCCTAGCTGTCGTCTCTCCATGCTTCGGATTGTGGCGGCCCGCTGCAGCTTGTCATGGACCTCAACACTCATACGCCGGCGTGTCTCCCGGAACTCTGCTCGCACGTTTGCTTTCCACTCCACTGCATGAGCCTTGATCTCTCCAACCTTGGCCAAAGTTATTACAAGTCAGTACATCTGTTCAAAAATAATGCTGCAGGACAGTGAAAAAACCTCTCAGTCTGTCACACATATCAGCGGTTCCCAGCAAGGATGAGATGATTAAAAGCATAGGGAAGAAACTATGTTTCTGCAACACAAATACATTTTTTAAATATCATTTTTTAGTATCAACAGTGTCTGAATTGGACAAAAAATGGGCCAGTACCATAATTCAGCACAACTCTAATCCTAAACACAACATTACCAAATTTGGTGTTTTTATTTCCTTTTTTACACAGACATTTTCTATGCTGTTTTCTTAGCGTTAAGATAGCTACGTGTTTACACAGAGACGCAGTTGCTTAGAAGTACTTCACCAACATTGCTGTACACAGGGTTTTGGGGTCATGCAGCAAAGAAGTAAAGTTATTTTTAGACATTTATTTCATGACTCTATTGTCTATCCCTTGAGAAAAATACTGGTAACATCAATTGTGGGTACACAATACGAAGTAAGGGTACTCACGTGGACAAAAATCTGAAGTAACGCTACTCACTATTCGTTCAAATTTGAAAAAGTGACCCTAGTCACAAACTCTGTTAGTTGTGCAACTATAGTCATTAATGAGATCAATCAATTCCAGCTTTTGTAATGGATTAATTAATTCATTCTATTAATTTACCAAGCAGAATGTCTCAGGCAGAGTTGCTTTCTTCACTGTTTCTTATCATTAACTTGCTACATTTAGGCATCTGGCTTTTGGTTCAGACAAATAAAGCACTTTTAAGTCATTATCCAGCAAACACATAATTTTTCTGAACTATATCTAAAATTCAAGGTGCAAAGTGGAGAGTGCAGATTTTGTTGTCTGCTCACAGTAAACCAGATGAAATGGTGAATTTTCATAATACAAATGATCCCGCAAGTAAACTCACTTGAGTAACACAAGGGGAAAATTCGCTTCGGGCTTGGTGGGAACACACCATGAGAAGATAATGGTCTGATGTATGGACTGTATGGACTCATTCTTCATTTGTAGATGAAGGGCTCGTCTGCAGCTTTTTGTTGACAGCTTGAGATGGCAGGAAGAGTGACTAATATAATTGCATTCAATTTGCAATTCATTCTGCAATTACAACTGCACTAGCAAGTTGTTCTTCTCATCCAGACAAAATATCTAAATACAAATCAGATTGCATGTTATTAGCAGATGGAGGCGGAAATTGAGTGAGAAGTGATAACTTGTTATAATGATTAGAATATGCAGCTGCTATATGCTTTATTTTATTCTTTTATTTTTGTATAATTTTAATTGTCAGATTTTATTCTGCCTCATTGCCTCCTAAATGTTTTAAATCCTGGTTCCGACCATATAAGCACTTTGTAATTTTTTTGTGTACTGTATAAATAAAGTTTATTATTCTTATTCTTATAATAGGATAGGATAGGATAGGATGTCACAGATTCTGACATTAAGAGTCTATGATTAATATTATTGATTGTAGCCCTACCTTGGTTAGGAATATAACATGAGTATTAACATCTTCATCATATCAGTATTAATCAATTGTTATGAGAGCATACCTCTTCTTTTGTCTTTTTAGACAGCACCCTCAGCCAGTCACCAATCATGTTCAGCACTGCAGCAAAGTAGGCAAGACCACCCAGGATCCAGAACCACACTAGTGGTCTATACCACTTCCGATACTCAATCCTACGGTCTCCCCCTGATTAGAAACCAAGACATGAATGAATGAAGCAATGTACATCAATTTGCTGCTGCCAGCATGCATCTCCATCTGAGAACATGTAAGGGAATGATATTGTTATGTAGTCACAGTCAGTGATCATCTTTATCACAGGGGAAATCATTGTCAGCCAACACAGGCTCCGTTATGATTCTGCTTTAAAGGTCCAGTGTGTAACATTTAGGATGATTTATTCATGGTAGGGGTGTGCATTTCTCCCTTCTAAGACGATCCAATACAAATCCAGACATGGCATTCGATACGATCCATGGACAATGCATTTTAAAAGTAAAAGAATCGGACCATTGACCAGTTCACAGTACATTTGAATCAATCCAGGGTTCAATCCACGCTTCAGTTGCATCTATAATGTTAAAACTGATTCGTATAAGTACATTTTTTACACCCCCAATTCATAGATATGTTTTCATTAGTGTGTAATCACCTGAAAATAATAATTATTGTGTTTATTCTTATAGAATAAAATGTGGCTAACTAAATTATAAACACAAATAATGTGCAACTCTAATGTGCAACTCTAATCATGGCCTAAATTTAATTAAACTTTTGACATGTTCTGATGTATTTAATAGAGAATAATATGTAAGATACTTTCTCAAGCTCTTACCTGCCACATAGTCACCTATTCCAACTGTTGTCAGAGTGATGACGACAAAATATGTTGACTCCAGAGCCGTCCAGCCCTCAATATGTTTGAAGATCACAGCTGGGATGGTGACAAACAAGATGCACCCAGCCAGGATGAAGAGGAGGGTGGAGGCCACACGGATCTTAGTCTGACTGATCTGATTGTGTTTATTCTGTGAGACATAAGTCACACACACACACACACACACACACACACACACACACACACACACACAGTATAAGCAGTGAAAAACCTAATAATAATACCGGTCTTGTTTTCAGTAGGGTTCTGTTTGGACTCCTTGGTGGAAATCATCACAGTCGCATCAGTATAACCACTGATTATGATGAGAAGAGAATACAATGTATTTGTACCTGTATCT